>JAEQBH010005685.1:0-141364 GCA_016808115.1 Tetrastigma voinierianum
AAATTTTCTAAGGTTTTGATAAAGGTTAAAATCAAGAAAATCGATTAAAATAAATTTTTATAAGTTTGTTGTACTGAAATGAAAAAAAAAGGTATATACATATTTTTAAAGGTATCTTCCAAATAAATGGAAGAAATGAAGAAAAAACTAAATTTTTTTTTTTTTTTTTGTGCAGTAATCGATTCGGGGTTACCGCCCAATCAGATTGATAGAAAATTGTATCGCAACCCTAGGTGTAGTCGGGATGGGTTGTATTGCAAAAGGAAAAAAAAACAATTTTGTATTGTGACCTAGTCTCAGAGGGCAACGGCGTATTGCACTGGAGTGCAAGGTAAATCTGTATTGCAAGACGCCTATCAGACAGGCCGGGTGGTCAGGTTTGTATCACAATACACCAGTTATCGCGACATGTGGAGCCCGGTCGCTAGTGAATGTATTGCAATACACATTAGTGTATTGTGACCGAAAGTGCTCAAGGTCGTGGGCATCAGAGGATCGCGAAGACATAAACCGTAGACAGACCAAAAGGAGTCGGGCATCTGTGTCGCCTACAGAGGTGAAACAAAGTGAAACAAAGGAACAGTGGGAACAAATTTCAAACTACCAATCAGGAACAATAAAAAAATTATTTGAAATTTTTTTTTTTTTTTGAAAAATAAAATAAAATGAGGCAAAAATTTGGAAAAGTGAAATTTTAAAAAATAAAATTTTTGATGTTAAATATGAATTGATATATTGAATAAATTGTCTCAGACGTTTATAAATACAAGGACATAATATATAAAATGTTTTTTGTGTATGAATTGTACACTCAGTCCCAAGGTGTACAGATGCGGTAACCGTATAGCACCAAAGGCTTCTTTAATTAATTTAGTGCCATAATAGAATTTTTGAAAGTTGTTTTAAGGGTGAAATTTTAAAGTTTTCAAAGAATTGTGGCACTTTTGCAATTAAGGAAAGTGGAGGGGTGAAAGTATAATTAATGGAAGTTTAAATAGTAAAATAATAATAATAAATTGTCAAAATAGTTCAGGGAAGTCTCAAAATTTATATCTCTGATGATCTAAACTGATTACATTTGTCTATCTCGCAAATCTAGTAACCTGCGAAAGTTTCAAGTAAATTCGGAGACGTCAGAATATTTCATTTAATTTAGGCTACTCGCTTCGAGTGAAACTAAAACTGGATTTTGTGAAAATCTCTAAAAATTGCAAATATTTAAAGAATATTCAATTAGGATAAATAAAATTTTTCGACAAAAAGGATCCAATGGGGCAATGTAAAATCGCTTATCTAAATACACTACAATAATTAAAGAAAAGAAAAAAAAAAACAAAAGGATAAATATCAAATGGCAAGGGAAGCACTGACGTGAGCGAGGAGAACCGAGACCGCTGCTTTAATTTTATATTTTCTCCTGTTTCTTTCAGATCTACTGGAATCTGATCGTAGATGTCATTTGATCGTAAGACAAATTGGTATACGCCAAGAGAGCTACAGATAGATACTACTATCTTGTACTTTGTCAAACTTTTAAAAGGTAGAAAATTTGTTCACTTGTGTTATTATTTCGGAGCCTAAAATGCTATATAATGGCTTGAAATTTTCTGTAGACTGTGAAAGACAAACTGGCCTCCCAAAATTTGCATCGTAGTTTAGAATTTAGGAATTTTGACTGTGTTCTATTACTGTGGTTGAATTCGGGACTGCTTTTCTCACAGCCGTTGAAATTTGAGTATACGCACAAGCTTCGACATAATTTTCGAATGTTTCGGTATTTTTGCACTATATGGAAAGTCCTCTGGCCAAAAGTTGGACTAAAACAAGATAGTTTTTATAGGCATTTAATGTGTATGGACATTTTGGTCAATTTTTACATCATATTATCTGTCCATATCGAATGGGACTAGCACGCAAAGTTTTGTTAGAATCAAGTTCGCTTGATATAGTCATTTTGAAAGCCCTCGTGTATGTTTTATGGTTAAACGTTAAACCGAGGGCATTTTCGTAATTTAATGAATTATAGGCGATTTGAGCATCCGACGAGAATCTAGAAAGGTTTCGACAAGACTAAAGAAATGTTTTATAAAAGGCAGTACTTCAAAATCATTTTCTAAAACGAAAGTGTTTAAATTACTAAGTTTGTAAAAGTGCTTTGAAAATATGATTTATAAAGCATTTTTTTACTCTCCCAATTGTTATACTCAATATAAAAGTTTGATTTCAAAGATTTAAGAAACAAGCTTTGGCCTGCTTAGCAAAACCCCTGCATGGCACAGCCGCCTTCCTGGGCCGATGTATTTCTGATTGCATGGCAAGGTTACTGGATATTACGATTAACTATATCGGGCCTCGGCCTACAATTGGGGTTAGATCTAAAGATATATTTACATAAGGAGTCGCCTCCGCACATTCGACAGATATAGTTAGCGCTACGACTTAGTATTATAGCGATGAGGTGTTGGTCTCGAGGGTCTCACCAGCATTTTGGTTCCGAGGTTCCATTATGCTATATGTATCCTACCGTGTTCACTCGTGACCATCTTAGCCTGAAGTTCCGAGAGCTCACTATCGATGCCGTTCCGAGGTTCCGAGGCATCACGTCTAGGGTATTTCAAAAATGGGCCACAAAGTGGTTGGTACTCTGATTTACAGTGATAGCACTTTCGTGATATTAACCACCATCAAATAGCTTTTCAAAGAACATAAATAGTTTTTGCATCATTTTTCAAGAAGAATAGTTTTCAAAATAAGCTGAAGAATGTAAATGGGGCTGTAATTAGCTTTAAATGGTTTTCATAAAGAAAACTCGCTTTTCATAAAATGGGCTTTACAACCATTTATGTACAGATTCATATCGAGGTACAAACAAGCAGATACAAAGATTTAGAAATTATAAGACTCCACCGAGCCCGCTTCGCTCATAGTTTTCCTCGTTTTAAAATAATTTTTCAGCGCAGTGTCAATGGCACCTTTCCAGATCCCCTACCCTGGGACGTCAGCCGTGATTATATATAAGATAAGGTGTAAATTAAAAACTAGTAAAACTTAAAATGTGACATTTTGTATATGTAAATATCTTTTTTGTAAAATATGCATGCATGTTTTCGAGAAAAACAGTCATGAGCAAATTATATTTGATCGATCCTTATCTTAATCTTTTCGACGAGGACCGATGTCCTTGTATTGTCAGAATGGACATTCGGAAAACATCAGGAGTGTATTTTGTTTTATACAGTGATTTTGTATTTTGGCTCGACCACCGTGCAAACAAGTATGTCACGGATTTTCGTTAAATCTAAAGGTGTGATTTTGATAGAAAATGAAAAATTTTATAACCCACGTTTTCCAAATACGTCAAAGAAGCTTTACGCTTTTACCATGGTAACTCGTCACCAAGCTGAACTACCGAGGCACGCGGGAGTTGCCGCCAGATTTCCTGTCACTAGAAGGGGTCCGCCAACTTGGTATCGTAGCGCTTTAGCGATAGTCACTGCTTTTCGCGCTTTCCACAAAGATTTCCTATGTGGTAATTGTTTTATAATGATTTTTATATCGCACCTATATTGTTTTGCTAAATCCGTGATGCATCGATATTGAAAAGTGTCACCGAATCTTTAACTTGAAATTCACAAAGATTATGTCCTGACGAGGTCGTGAGGTCGATCTAGACTTCCACACCGAGGCACCACTGTGAGAGATATGTCGAAAGCACACCCTCAGATCGAAAATGCTTCAATGAATCAAATTCTGCCAGAACTACATCGAGGGTCGTAATCTGTGTGGCTGTGACTGACGATGGATCAAAGTTATATGGGGATTGTTACAAAGAAGACCACGACACGTGAGCCTCCGTATGCAGGGGCATGATATAATGCTCTAAATTAGGGGTTAAAACTATGATGATACCGCGCAATTCGCAGAGAAAAAGTGGTACTTTATGGTTAGATGTGCGGGTTACGTTTCAAATGATTATATGGTGACGAGATACGAGGTCTTTCCACCATAATTAATGAACAGGACGTGGACACCGATCCTTTCAACCAAGACTAAGAGAGACACAAAGCCTCCCATGTTTACTGTATCACAAAGAAAAGCTAAAGCAAATAGTTTTATGAAAAGTTTTTAGAAACTTAATGTAAAGCAAGCAACAATTTTTCAAGAAAAGCTCGAGGCTACACTAAAGGTAGAAAGGGGACAGCTTCGCCTAACTCTAAAGGCCAGACAGTTAGCGAGAGTGGTGCTCCTGCAAAGACTAGTCGCCAGCACACGCCAAGAGGTGAAAGGAAAGAAACGGACTCAAGCGCAGGCCCAGACGGAGTAAAGATTCTGCCAAGGATCCGTTCAATCATCGCCAGCCTACTGTGGAGGTGATCATCAGATCATCTTTCCATCAGGCCCTACATGCCTGCAGGAGGCATCTCAGAAAGTGCATGATGAATATGACAGATGTTTCCATCATGAGGCAGTAGGTCACTTTATCCGAGACTGCCCACGCTTAGTAGCCACAGACCTCTCGAGGTAGGTATAGTAGCATCTACCCTGTGCACTACGTCCAAACAGCCGGGTAGGTGGTTCAGCAGCAGGTGGTAGCACAACACCGGGTAGAGGTCACAGAGGCTATGAGGTAGAGGCGAAGATTCCTGATTACCGTGATTCAGTGGTACTGACCAGCCTCGTATTTACAAATACACAAATAGAGGCGTATGCATCACCGCACGATTACTCGGTATGATTTAAGTTTATGATCACGATGCATATGCATTGGTGGACCCTGTCGCCTATTCATTTATATTTCAAGACCATTCACCGAGGCACCCGGGATAGAGTCCCAACCTATGTATGGTCGTATGGTGGTTTCGTATCTAATGGGGATACTATGATATCCGAAAAGGATAGTTCCAGTAGCTAGATTGCGGGATCCGTATCAAGGATTTTCCAAAAGAGACTGAGAGTGTTAGGTATCCAGATTTGGTATATAACTGGGTACGGACTTGTTATCCAGGCATGAGCCACCTTAGATTGCTATAAGAAAGAAGTAAGATTGGTTCGACCAGAGGAACCAGGCGTGATATTTCGAGGAATCAGAAGAGAGATCGCCCCTAGTCTCATTAATGCCATGACCGTCGAAATGTTTCCTGAAGGTTGTGGTTATTCGCATTCAGAGTGGATAGGGAGAAAGAGTGGGGATGACACTGGAAGACATCCCTATAGTCAAAGAGTTCCTAGATGTCTTTCCGCATGATATTTCAAATTTACCCCTGACAGAAATCGAGTTCGTTATCAACTAGTTCCAGGACTGAAATGATATCCATTCCTCCATAATGGCGCCAAGAGAGCCGAAGAATCAAGGCACACTGAGGAATCGGGCGGCAAAGGTCATCCGACTAGTACCTCATCGTGAGCTCCGCTTCTTCGTAGAAAGAAGAAAGATGGAAGCTTACTACTAGTATGCACTATAGACAACCGAATCGAGCGACAATACGCAACCGCATCCGCCCTCAGATAGATGAGCCATTCACCAATCGCATGGATCTCGTGATATTCTAAGATCGACTTCCAAGGTCGTCGCCACGCTGAGGGTCCGGAGAATGATGTTTCTAAGACGCCAGACGGTGATACTCGCCACTACGAGTTCCTAAAGATGCCATTCGATTGGACACGTCTCAATGTCATGATTTGATGAACAGGTATTCAAATTTCGTATTTAGATAAGCTCAGATCGTATTCACGATGATACATTCTAGTGTACTTCAGCAGCCAGAGGAACACGCAGAGTATCTTCTCGACAAGATCGTTATTTTAGAGAGCGCCGCCACGCTAAGTTTAGTAAGTGCCAATTTTGGTCGACAAAGTAGCTTTCTGGTCATGTCATTTCTAAAAGCGTATTAAATAGATCCTCGTAAGATCGTAAGCTTGGCAGTGAATCGGAAGCCGACTCACAACAAGCTCGGTTCTAGTTTCCTTGGATTACAAAGTTGTGAAATTTGTTGAGGGATTTTCAAAGATAGCAAAATAATCACACCAATCTATTGAAAGGATCGTAAATTCAGCGGTCGTGATGGTTCTACATAGTTTTGAGGAGCCGAGACAGATCGACGACAACCTGAAGATTAGCACCACCGCTTTTAAGCGACTGCTATGTGGTATAGTGATGCCTCCGCATAAGCGGTTAGGTGTGTCTGATGCGTGATGGTAGAGTGATAGCTTATGCTTCCTACGCTTGTGCCACCTGAGCGCAACTACCCGACCCATGATTTAATCAGCGCCAGAAGGGTTTCGCTCTAAAGATCCGAGACATTATCTATACGGTGTTCCTCACGATATTCACCGATCATAAGAGCCCTGCAAAGATATCTTTACTCAGAAAAGAGCTTAACTTAAGGCGCCACGGTCGGAGCTGATTAAGGATTATGATCGTACGATGCAGTACCACATCCGGAAGGCCAACAATGTAGGCCGATGCATTAAGTCTAAACTCCGAGGGTTCTTATGCTTATCTGCATGCGATATCTCCCATTGTTGATAGAGCTGGTGATCTTCGGGAGTTCACGGTGGTGTAGCCGACACAGGACACTGTCAGCATCATTTTATGTCTGGCCCTCTTCTAAAGGATCGATCAAGGAAAGCTCGGGCGTGCTCTGTAGACGATTAAGTCGAGGGCGAGATCGAGGTGGTAGGAAACCAGTAGTTCCGTGATCGTGAGACGATGATGCATTAGTTGTGAGGGAGTCGACAAAATTCTTAACATAGGTGAACTAAAAGGGAAATCATGGAAGAGGCTCACTTTTCGCAAGATATGCCATGCACTCGGTAAAGACTAAGATGTATCATACCGAGGGAGCATTATCGTGGAAGCGGCATGAAAGGAAATTGCGTGATTCGTGATCCGTATGCCTAACCTCGCTGCCAGGTAAAGGCAGAGCACCGTAAGCCCGCAGAAAGATACGCTCCTTCCGATTCCTCGTATGGAAGTGGGATAAGATTACTGCGGATTTGCTATCGCTTCCGAACGCTGAGACAACACGATGCCATATGGGTGATAGTGGATGTATCAACTAAATCACCGCGATTTCTCCCGCTTAGTAATGATGACCCGCCGACAAGTCGCCCAATTATATGTGGAGGAGATAGTTAGATTACATGGTGTTCCCATCGATGTTCAAACCGAGACCCCGCATTCACATCCAGATTTCGTCCAATACAGGATGCCAATGGGACTGACGAATCTTTAGCACAAATTTTTCCATCCTCAAACTGATGGTCAGTCTGAGAGAACTATTCAGATACTAGAGGATATTCTCAGAGCATGCGTGATAGAGTTTAAGGAAGTCGATATGCATTTATCTATGATGGAGTTCGCCTACACAATACTATCAATCCAAAGATAAGCATGGCCCATTTGAAGCATTGTATGGCCGAAGTGTCGTGACTCGCAGATAGTCGGGATGAAGTAGGAGAGAGGAACCTGATAGGCCCAGGTGAGTTAGTACAGACACTAGATAAGATCCGCATTGTCCGAGATGCACTCCAAGATGTACCTGCAGAGCGCATTTAAAAGTTATGCTGACAAACGTAGGGATCTACAAATTTTTAAGGTGGGCGATAGTGGTCTTCCTCAAAGTTTCCTTGAAAGGTGTCTCAGATTTGGAAGATGAAAGCCGAGGCCCGGGAGTACATAGGCCATATGAGATTATCAAGCAGAGCGACCAAAGAGGCATGGGACAGACCTTCCTCCAGTCAGTTTCCAAGGTTCATAATGTGCTTCATGTATCCATGCTCCGCAAGTACATTCCGGATCCCTCCCATGTACTCAGAGATCGCCTAATGGAACTAGCGATAATTTGACCTATAAAGAGCGTGTGCCCAATGCGCATAGTAGATCGCAGAGATAAATTTTAATAAGGTCATTCCGCTTAGTCAAAGTTTTACTGTGAATCCACGGGATTAAAGAGGCTACATGGGAGTCAGAGGCTCAGATGCGTAGTCAATATCCTCAATTGTTTTCAGATTAAGGTATCCTCTTTATATTAGTTTTGTTCATTTCGAGGACGGGGGAAATGCTCTTAAGGCGAGTGAGACTTGTAACACCTGGTCCCAAGAGGGTGTACAGATGTGTAACCAGAGCAGCACCAAGGGCTTCTTTAATTAATTTAGTGCTATAATAGAATTTTTGAAGTTGTTTTAAGGGTGAAATTTTTAAAGTTTTCTAAAGAATTGTAACTTTTTGCAATTAAGGAAAGTGGAGGGGTGAAAGTATAATTAATGGAAGTTTAAATAGTAAAATAATAATAATAAATTGTCAAACAGTGGAAGTCTCGGTAAATATCAGATCTTTATTACTTTAAACGGATTGCGCTAAGTTCATCTCGCTGAAATCTAGTAACCTAGGAAAGTTTCTGTACCCGGCATGTTTCTAATATTTACGAATTTCTAAAGTATAGTTTAGAGGAAACTCTAAAACGGATTTTAGAAAATCTCGAAAAATTGCAAATATTTAAAAGCACATTCACTAGATAAATAAAATTTTTCGACAAAATGGATCCGAATGGGGCAATAGAAATTGTTTATCTAAATAATAATTGATAATAATTAAAGAAAAAAAAAAAAACAAAAAGGATAAATATCAAATGGCAGGGGGGGCGGACGGCAGAGCGTGGAGGAGAACTGGAGACCGTTTTGTTTTAATTTTATATTTTCCTTGTTTTCTTCGATCTACTGAATCTGGATCAGAAAGGTTGTCGGATCAAAAGGCAAAATTGGTATACGCGAAGAGAGCTACGTCATAGGTACCAATATCTTAGCCTTTTGTCAAACTTTAAAAGGTAGAAAATTTACCTACTTGTGTTATTTTCCCCTGTTCTAAATGCTATATAATGACTCAAATTTTCTGTGAGATCAGAAAAGTTTATCGTGCAAACTTTAAATTCTAAAATTTTTAGACTAGTTTAGGAATTTTTAGGAATTCTTTGGGGACTGTGTCTGACAAATAGGTTGAATTTGGGACCGAAGTTTCCTACAAGCTCGGGTTGAAATTTCAGGAGTATAGTCGGACAAGTCGGACATAATTTTCAGAAATGTTTCGGGTATTTTTAGACTATATGGAAAGTCCCTTCAGTCAAAAGTTGACTAAAACAGATAGTTTTTATAGGGCATTTAATGTGTATGGATATTTTGGTCAATTTCACATCATATTATCGATGTCCATCAATGGACCAGTAATGTGAAGCTTTGTTAGAATCGGTCTGCTTGATATAGTCATTTTGAAAGCCCCGTGGTATGTTTTATGGTTAAAACGTTAAACTGAGGGCATTTTCTTAATTTGAATTAATTATGTAGGCGATTTGAGCATCCGACGAAAATCTAGAGTGCTTGACAAGATTTTGAAAGAAATTTTAGTGGAGAAAAGGTGAGTACTCAAATCATTTTCTAAAACGAAAGTGTTTAAATTACAAGTTTGTAAAGTGCTTTGAAAATATAGATTTATAAAGCATTTTTTTTTACCTCCCAATTGTTATACTCAACAAAAAAAGTTTGATTTTCGCATTTAAGAAACAAATGTACTCGCTTAAAGAAACCCCTACGGCACAAATTTCAGCTCCTGGGCCGATGCATCGGATTACATGGCAAGGGTTAGTGATATTATGACTAACTATATTGCCTCGTCGGCAATTGGGGGTTAGATCTAGTATACATATTTATATAGTGAGTCGCCTTCCATTCGAGGTATATAGTTAGCGCATTTAATTTAGTACATAGCGATGAAGTGTTGGTCTCAGGTTCCCACCATTTTGGTTCCGAGGTTCCATTATGCTATATAGATCCCACCGTGTTCATCTGGACCATCTTAGCCGTAGTGTCTGAGGTTCACTAATGATGCTGTGGTTTCGAGGTTCCGTGGCATCACGCTCAGTATTTTTAAATGGGCCATAGTGGTTGGTACTTGATTTACGCATGTACCTTCGCGCATATTAACCACCAATGAAACAAGCTTTCAAAGAAAGATAAATAGTTTTAGAACAAGCCAAAGAAGAGAAATAGTTTTCAAAACAAAGCCAAGAATTAAACAATTTCTAACAATGTAAATGGTTTTCATAGCAAAACTCGCTTTCTATAAAACAGCTTACAACCATTGCATGCATTTTCATATTGGGAGGCAAACAGCCAGGACACTGAAGATTTAGAAATTAAGACTCCACTCGAGCCCGTCAGTCTATGGGCCTGCTTTTAAAATACTTTTCAGTGCAAGTGTTGAAGCCGAAAGACCTTTCTAGATCCCCATCCCAGGATCTCAGGCTGCATTATATATAAGATATAAAAATTAAAATCCAAAACTTAAAATGTGACATTTTGTATATGTAAATATCTTTTTGTAAAATATGCATGCTTGTTTTGAGAAAAACAGTCATGATAAAATTATATTTGATCGATCCTTATCTTATCTTGATGAGGACCGTAGGTCCTTTATTGTTGTAGCTGATTTGGAAAACATCGGGAGTGTATTTTTGTTTTATACAGTGATTTTGTATTTGGGCTTGACCACCGTGCGCCAAGAGGCCGGATTTTCAAGAAATCTAAAGGTGTGATTTTGATAGAAAATGAAAATTTTATAACCCACGTTTCCAAATACGCTTCAGCAGCTTACCGCTTAGCTTCATGGTAACTCGGTCACCGCGAGCCTGGGCCGGGAGGCCATCACTGCGGGAGTTGCCGGCGCATCTCCCCCTACCAGGAAGGGGGTCCGTCATGAATAGTGTCCTGGTCAGATTACACCCTCGAGATACGTCATTAATGTCAGATGTTTGGCCATGTTGATTTTCAGGTTTCCAAATCAAGGGGAAGGACATATACACGGTATGATGAATATGGGAATTATGATTGCGCGGTTGTTGCACAGGAAATTATATGCATGGTGTAATGCGTATAGGAAAAGGGTGAATGTTAAGGTTAGGAACTATGACCTTAAGGATTTGGATAATGAAATGAACAGGAAAGCTTAGAATTTATTCAAATAAATAAATTTGAGTGGTTGAAGTTAGCGCCTAATTTAGAAATGAATGTGTCAGTTCATGGTCGTCAAGTCTATTAGTAATTGGCATATGCATTGCTAGTTAAACTGAAATGAAAATTAAATTAATCTTGTTTCCATTTGACATATGTAGATGGCTAGTCGAGGGCGAGGACGAGGTCGCCCACCCGGTAACGGGCCATCACCAAGATTCGACGCAGCCTTGTCGAGGCCGTAGATCGTGGGTCGCCTTTAGCAGCACGTGCAAAGCAGTAGTCGTGGAGGTCCTAGTAACCTCCAGAGTTTAGTGGCACATCATCCTCCGACATTCACAGGGAGGAGATCCGATGGTGACGTAACATTGGTTCATGCAGACGAGAAGGTGTTAGAGGCGAGATTACCTTCGACAAGACCAGATCGGGACTAAATTTCTGCCTGCCAGAGGGGCGAGGCCCAAGTATAGTGGAAATGGGCAAGGACTCCTGTCCCAGAGCTATGACATGAGCGTAGCTCTCGTGAGCCCCATGGGTAAGTGTTTCAGACACGCGAGGCATGCGAAGGCCTGTGGAGTTCCTAGAGTCGAAGGGTGGGACAATGACAAGTGATGGGAAAGGTCTGTTGGGAGGTCAGCCCTCAGGTTCTCAGATGTGAGTTCTAGGGATTGAGCGAGGATAGGGATGATATGTCGAGGTTGTGAGTTAGAGATCTCGAGACTTACTCCACAAAGTGGGACTTGAGGATCATGGACATGTTAGAGTTCGACGCCATCCCGGGATGGATTCGTCGATACCATGTGGTCGCTATATCGACATGAAGGTAGTGAGTGTTACCGCCTTACACGTAGGATCGGCACTGCAGGTGGTATTTCGTGGGACAAGACATTTTGCCCCGTACAAGATAATGAGTCCTGTGTGTCAAGGACAGTTAGTGGTTGGCTAGTGAGCCTTACCCTAGGGGACGAAGAGAGACCAGACTTAGATCTACCTCGAGTAAGCCATGCAGTATGTGGATGTTTTTCTAGATGAGCTACCTGGCCTACCTCCACAGAGGGTTGTAGACTTGGGTATCGAGTTACACCCTAGTACTTCGCCCATCTTTATGACTCCGCATAGGATGACACCAGTTGAATTGTAGGAACTTAGAGTCCAGCTACAGGAGTTACTGGACAAGGGGTTCATTAGACCGAGCACTTCACTCACTGGCGCTCCGGCTCGCTTACAAGAAGAAGGACAAGACCCTTCTCGACCGTGCATCGACACGACGCTGAATGTGGTTACAACTGGGCACCACTCCATTACCAAGGATTGATTTATTTGTTTGATCAGGTGAGAGGGGCTCAAGTCTACTCTAAGATAGACCTTCGCACCGGTTATCATCAAATAGCGAGGGTTGTGGAGATAGACATCCCTAAGACAAGGCTAGACGCTATGCACTTTCGAGTTTACTTCGCGATGCCCTTTTTGATCAAGAATGCCAAATAAGATTCATGGATCTCATGCATAGGGTATTCTAACCCTATCTAGATCAGTTTGTCGTGGTCTTCTTGATGACATATTGATCTACCCCGCCGAGTGGGAGCAGCGTGGAGATCGCTTGATGATCGGTTACAATACTGAGACCATCAACTCACGCCAAGTCTCGCAAGCGCATTTTCGCTTACTGGTAAGATTTTGGACACGTGGCGTCGCATCGGGCGTGTCGCGACCCAAAAGGTCGAGGCGTTGATGAGTTGGGAGATACCGTCGCCGGTGATACGCAGCTTGATCGGTCGGGTACCTTACAGAGATCTACACATGATTTCTCCCACATGTAGCTACACCTATGACGAGGTCAATCTAAGTAGTCGTTTCTGATCGGGATGACCGGGACAGCGAGGAGGCATTCCAGGAGTTGAAAAGGAGACTTACTTCAGCTCCTATCTTGATAGTCCCGGACAGGGGACAGGGGTACATAGTGTACTGTGATGCCTCGAGTGCCGGACTGGGATGTGTTTCATGCAAACCGGAGGGTGTGAGCTTACGGTTCCCGCATTGAAGAATCATTAGTAGAATTACCCCACACACAACATGGAGTTGGCGGCAGTAGTCTTCGCCTTAAGGGTTTGGCGCCACTACTTATATGGCGAGGAGTTCGAGGTGTACTCAGACCACAAAAGTCTTAAGTATATCTTCACGCAGCGGGACCTCAATATGAGGGAACGCAAATGGATGGAGTTCCTAGAGGATTATGACTTCTCTTTGCATTACCATCCTGGTAAGGCAAATGTGGTGGCTGATGTGCTAAGTCCAAGTCACAGGAGACACAGTATAGCTTCCGGGAGTGGCGGGCGTCCGAGACTGTGGACAATTTTGCTACAAGATAAATGAGCGGTGCTCGTGGTACGCTGGGAGTTTAGCGGCTAAGCACCGCTCTATTGAAAGTGTAGTGATCGAGTCCCGTGGCGTGACGCGAGATAGTGTCCATCGTGGATCGGGTACAAATCGTGTATGGGTGACGAGAGGTCGACCATCCACACAAATGGTAGTCTTCTGTGATAGAGGACGGGTAGTGGTTCCCCGTCAATCGATCTGAGAGAGGAGACTCTCGAGTTTCCCCGCTCTCGATTCATTGCGGCATCCAGTGGTGTTCTAAAAATGTACCCGTGATCTTCGCCGCCAGATAATCGGGAGTGGGATGAAGAGACACGAGGGGGACTTTGTGCGACGATGTCTCACGGTCGCCAGGCGATATTGAGCACCGTATCAAAGAGGTCGCTCACCATCGATGTACCGAGTGGAAGGAGCACGCCACGATGGATTTTGTGACCCATCACACCTGGCATCAAGCAGAGACATGACGCTGCATTGGTGATAGTAAACCGACTCACAAAGCTCCGCATTTTCTACGTGCGCATGACCTTCTCATTGGAGAGATTCCCGCCGATGTATATTCGGAGATATCCGCTTACATGGAGTACCAAAGATCCATAGTGCCTGGACGGACCCGAGATTTACTACAAGACTTCTTGGAAGAGTTTCCAAAAGGCTACGGGCACACGGCCGACCATGAGCAATAACTTCCACCCACGTATCGTATGGCCGGGCCCCGAGAGGACTATACAGGTGTTAGAGGACATGCTACAAGCATGCGTCCTGGATCATAAGGGTAGCTGGGAAGAGCACTTGCCCTTAGTGGAATTCGCCTATGACAACAGTTATCAGGCGAGTAAACAGATGGCACCATATGAGGCATTGTATGGGAGGCCATACGGATCACCGTTATGTTGGACCGAGGTGGGAGAAAGCTCCATCACGGATCCTGATCTGATTAGAGACACCTCTGAGAAGGTGAGCTTGATACGACAAATAAGTTTTCTCATGGCCTCGTGAGTCACGTATGAGCTATGTCGATGTACGACGCCGACTCTTAGAGTTCGAGGTCGGGATCACGCCTTCAAGGTGATGCCTAAGAGAGGAGTGGTCGTCTGCAAGAAAGGGAAGTTATCACCGAGGTTCATCAATACTTTCGAGATACCCGAGAGGGTAGGGCACTATTGCGTGACCGATTGGCGCGATCACCCAAGATGTCAAGGTCCACGGTGGTATTTCACGCCTACATACCTTAAGTATACCCGCATCCGTACCTTTACGTGGTGGATCGGGACAGACGAGGTTGACACCGATTGACCTTCGAGGAGGGACCAATGTGCATTTTGGATAAATTATGGATCGCTCAGCATGCAAGACCGTGAGGCTAGTGAGGGTGCTACAGCTGCACTATGGAGGAAGGAGTCAACATTGGAGCAATAAGGACACGACGCGCCACCTATCCTTTCTCGCTTAGTGGAATGGCTATACGTGGTTTTAGTCAAGCACATTTATGACTAGTCTGGCATGCATGGTAGAGTGCACGTTGCATATGCATGTGAGTGATTGTGTTTGTCTAGAATTTCGGGACGAAATTCCTTTTAAGGGGGGGAGAATGTAAGACCCGAGAAATTTCCAATTTCCTAAAACCAGAAACTGTAATTTCTCAAGAAAATCCAAAAATTTATTCTCTAGATCCTGATGAAGAACGGATTTCGGGCCGTTAGAATCGTCTCTCGCAAATCTGGGGAATTAACATGTAGAATTTCGTCGAATTCCGAGATAGTCGGAATTTGCACGTTTTTCGAGGCATCGAGTATCAGGTGACAAAAAATGACGTGTGATGTGAAAAAAGTCACCTATAACATGTACTCATGTGACACAAGTTGCATGAGTAGAGAGATGATGGAAATGGCGGCCAAGATCGCTAAATGTAAAAATCCAAGCTCGGGACATAGATGACATTATAGAATTTGTTTTTAAATAATACAAGCACAAAATTTGCATAAGGTTATCTCCCTACCTTTAAGTGTTAACAAAACGTGAAGGGAAGGGAGGGGAGATGCAGTGAGCTTTTAGGTTGTGTTTTAGAGAGAGAGAGAGTGCGACTTCTCTCTAAGATTACGGGCGATCCGACCGTCGGAATTGCCACAAAGACAGAAGGGAGTGGTTCTACGCAATGAGGGCAACGCTGCGGTAGACACCGGTTTTAAGAGTTTCGACAAATTCCGCGAATTGTGGATTTATCCTACTTGGTTTTACACTTTGTTTAAGCGATTTATGATGTTTCGTCAAGTTAAGGCCTGAATGGTTTGATCGGTCCCAAAACTTGGGACCGACTGTTAGAATTTTTGGAGCTATTCGGGATACCACGGACTGTGTGTGGATCGCTAGCTGGTTGTTAGGTTGTGATTTATAAATTAAATCATGTATTATGATGTGTATGAGGCCGAAAATGGCCATGAAATTTGGGTTCCCAAAGTGAACCGATGATTGGATGATATGCCGTGAACAGTAACCTGAGGGTTTTACTATTCACATGAATAGTGACACGAATTAATTTTGTGTGAAAATGTGTTTGGTTGAATGATTCAATATGAATTGCTCGTGTTTGTTAATTAGCCCACGTGAGCTAATTTGGGTGTAATGGATTGCTAAAATTGCATAACATGCTTGTGATTTAAATTATGTAAATATATGCATGATGATATATTTGTATGCTAAGTATAAATTGTATTGAATTGCATCATGGACCTTACATGCTACCGGGGCACCCTACAACGATAGGAGTGAGTGCATGAGGTGGTTTATTGAGAGAGTGGTTTCAGAGGGTTAACTAATAATAATAATTATCGGAGTGTGTTCATTATAATATCGGAGGATAGTCCATATAAAAATTATCAATCGTCGAAGTCGGCCCAATTGATATACATCGGAGGGTTGTCCACTAAATAGATTATCGGAGTCGGTCCATTACTTATATCTAGGTCGCCCACATTTAAAAACAAACACCTTGCTTTGAAAGCAGTGTTTTTCATACATGGCTTAGGCAAGTGAGGGAGCTCTGCGGAGGTTCCGGACATGGGTTGGTCATTTAGACATTCAAGTATGATCACGTATTTGCTTGAATGTGTGTTTACATAGGAGCATTGCATATGCACTTAGGTGGAGAGTAGCCCATTTAGGGTGATTCCACTACTGGGTGATAGCCTCACCATTCAGGATATTTTCTGTGCAATGTGGAGCGTGCGAGGAGACGGCTCATCCTAGAGGCCGATACTGAAGAAAAAGCCGGGTTGTGGCTTTGGTGTTTTAGAATACATGTATTAGAATGTTGTAAACTTTTTAATATGTGTCAGAGCAAGAGTAAACTTCTTTAAATCTTGAAACTATGGTATATAATTAGTGTATTTTGATGAACATTGGTATATGGGCCCAAGTGGCCATTGGTACTCATATTGGGTTATATTGGATTGTTTGGGACATGTTTGTATTTAGGTAGAGCTCCCCGTATAAAGGAGACTCTGCATGATTTTCGTGAATAGTATCGGTTTACCCGACATTCACAAGTATTCCGCGGGTTGCCGGGTAGTCAACGGACCCCCGAGATTTGGGGTGTCAAAAGCCCGAATGAGTAATATGTAACCTAGTACCATCACCAATGACAATATCATCTAGGCTGTCATATGGAGCATGAAGCGTGAGATTGTTGAGGTCGATGGTTACGTGACCATGTCGGAGATTCCGGAGACGGAGATGTTGCAACATGAGCCATGGGTTGCCACTAGCTATGGTGTTGAGTAGAGGAGGGCCGCGTATGTGGGTGGGTAGGAGAACGGGCAGTGGAGGTCGGCACTAATTGGTATAGCGGACACTGACTAACTAAGTGACCAACGATGTGGTAGCCTTAGCACTTACCAAAGTACAGGCGAGGCTGGCGTTGCGAGGAAATCGGCATTGGGTTTTAGAATGAGGATGAGGGGTCGGGAGCAGGATGACTGCCGATGGAACGGGAGTTCGACGGGTGGTGAATGTTGGCGGGACGCCTGGAGGCCATTTTGGAAGTGATTGGGAATAAGGAGTGATTAGATTGCGAGTGTTTGAGTGCTAATTCCTGATTGATCAATTTTTTTATGTAATTCTTCAAAGAAAATTGGAGTCTCACTGGCTTGGACAATATCAGCAGTAGATTTATAATCATTATCCAAACCCTCCAAAATTTTGTATATAATGTTCTCATGGTCGAGAGGTTTACTAAGAGAAAAGTTGATCAAGTACAACACTGATAAACCGCATGTATTCGTGATTGCCTGAGAAACCCTTGATACGCTTCTTAAGTTGATCCTTAATTTATTAATATGCCCACGAGATGGACGAGCATATGTGTTCGCAAGTGTGAGCCACGCGTCACAATAGGTGGTGGATTGTTGAATCAGGGAAATCAAAGGAGCAGAAATAGAACCAACAAAATCACAAAAAAGTAATTTGTCCTATCGAATCCAAGGGAGAAAACTGATTTCGTGTCCTTTTTCGACGAGTTTAGTCGTACGGTGGACAAGGGTGAGAGCCATCGATAAATTTGTGGAGGTCATAGCCAATGAGGATTTGAAGCTTCCAGAATAGATAGTTTGTTGATGGGAGTTTGATAATGTTTTGATAAGATATGTTGATGAGGGTGAGAGGTGAAGCAGGGATAAAGAGGGATCGAATGGTGGGATTTGCCGCCGTTTCGAGCTATGATGTGTAGAACAGAGGAAGGGGAGGCGAAGGTTGCATTATACTGGGCTTTATCGTAGCGCAACTAAGTATATAAATATTAGAACATATATTTTTGAGAATTTTATTTATTTATTTTTACTTTTAAAATTACATATTTTAACCCGATCATCAAATGAGATAAATAAGACAAACACTGTAATTCTAAAAGCGTACATTTGTTTGAGTATTTCACAAGAGAGTTTGAAATGGAAATCCAATGAAACGCCACAGATCTTTCTCAATGTTCTCCAATGAACAAGACGAGTGGACGTGTGGACCCTACCCAATCCATGTGCCGGCGCGACTTGTTATTAATAGAAAAAGTGTGTTGATTTTCGAGCTTTGGAAAATCCGTCCTTAGTGAGGAACGGTTTTGTTTGGAGTCGCCACTTACTTTTTTTATTTATTTATTTTTAAATAGGAAAAATGAAGTAAGAACAAAAACCCCTTATTGACTCCAATCAGGAAAAACGTTCCACGAAAACTAGATTTCTGGGTTTGTGGATCAAGTTACCTATTAGGAAGGTACCCCATGCGAGGTAGCACCCCTTTAGGCCCAAAACTTGGTCTCTACTAATGAATTTGGTACATGAGATCATATGGGTCAAAGATCAATTGATCACTCAGGCTAAACAGATGACCCGAATCACACCAACCTACTCCGTTTCTAACATGCATAAACACTCAACCAAACAAAACAATGGGTGCGTACCTGTGGTCCATAGCCAAGGGCTATAGATATGGTTGGTTAACAAGCTCAAATGCACCATAAACATCAAAGTCTAAACACTATGTACGCATATAAATGCAAATACCAAAGCCCAAGCACGTACCTGTGGTCCCTAGCCATGCGCTGCAGATATGGTTAGTTAACAAGCTCAAATGCACCACAAACATCAAAGTCCAAACACCATATACAAAAATAAATGCAAATAACAAAGCCTAAGCACGTACCTGTGGTCCCTAGCCATGCGCTACAGATATGGTTAGTTAATAAGCACAAGCACACAGCATGCATCTATGATCAAGTAACCAAAGTTTGCATTCAAAATGGAAGTGAATGGAAAATGAGGGGATTCGAATGTTTCTTTCTTTCCACACTCCCCTTAAATGACAATGCACTAAACTATAATCACCACTCACAATCAACCCACCTAACCCCAAGTGTCCTAACTCTAGAGCAAGTCCCCTCTAATCTTGTTAGCCTATCTTAAACCCCAAATATGGCCCACAAATGCATTAGTGCAAACGGGCTTGAGCCTCAAGGGATTTAGGCTTGAAAAGTGCTAAAATAAGGGGGGCATGCCCATAAGCCGTCCTACAATCCGCCTGAACCTGCCTCAACTGTTTAGTTGATTGAGAAAAATTCTGAAACTATGTTAGAAATTTCCTCAAAGAGTAAGGAATCCAACAAAAAAAACGACGCTCTATTCCAAGCCTGGATGAGTAAGAACCAACTGAAACAATCCGATGCATTTCTAACGGTTGAGAAAAATTCTCAAATTTTACTAGAATATTCTTTAATGAATAAGTAATCTAACAAAACAAACGGTGCATGATTCTGAGCCCAAATGAGTGAGAACCAAATGAAACAAGCCAAGATGTTCCTTATAGATGGCCAAACCTGAGCCACCCTACCTTATTAAAACTAAGGCCACAAAACTGAAAAAAAATCCAAAGAACCTAAACAATGAAGCTCACACCTGTGAACCTTCCTCCAGAATGAGCATGAAAGCCTGTGCCTCCCACTTCCCCAAAAGAATGATGAACAGGAGGTCTCAAACAATCATGATAATGAAGACTGCGAAGGTCTCATGAAAAATCAAGTCGTGCAAGAATCTATGGTAACATAAAGGATTGTAGAGCATGTTTTAATCAATAAAGTAAATGCCTTGAAGATCATTACTCCTTCAAACTAAATGGTCTAGGAGCTTGACTCTCAAGACATTTTCTATATTCTCAAACAAAACTCAAAATAGGGGGACAAATATATGAAGCAAGAAAGTATCAAGATCTTGAGCTTACCTTATTTCCTCTTCATGCCTTGACACTCAATTGAAAGAGCTTTCCCCGATATGTAGTGAGTCCTCGTTCTTAGTGATCAGCCGGATGAAGTCTTTCCTCAGAAGTCAAAGTGTCCCAAACCAGAGTCTCTTCCTTCCTCAAACTTTTCAGAAAAGCACACTCCAAAATCATTCAAACGCACCCCTAGGAATATAAGAGATCCTACACTCAGGCTATACTCTGATAGAACCTCCTTCCAAGAATCTGAAGAGCTTCATAACAGAACCTTCCTACCCCCAAATCCCATAAACTCACTCGGAATCCCTCCTCAAAAACTGAGCAGAGTCTTTCCCCTAGCAAAATGCAAAATGCAAAAAAACCTTCTTTCCCCACTCTTCCCTTCCGGTTTATACTAGAACCCCACTTGGCAACCGAGCCTCCTGGATTCTTCCCTTCAAAAACAAAATCCTCCATCAGCCTTGGAAATAACAACCCCCCATTATCTCTCTTGCGTTCATGAGGCCAACTCACTCCCTTCAGTTTTCAGCTTGCTTCACCACCAAGAATCAAAATGGATTCGTGGTAGGCTATAAGGAACCCAAACCAAGGCCCAAACTTAACCCAAAATATTGCCCAATAACGATTTGGAGCTTATGGGCCCGAGCCATGTAGGATTTAGGCTCCAAAACAACCAAAATCAATGTCTGCATGCTTAACCTTACGAATCGTCAATCAGATGCCAACTGATCGAAGCCGGTCGCAATTTTTTTGAAAATTTGACAGAATATTCCTTGATGAATAAGGAACAAAAAAAAAAAAAAAAAAAACGGAGTGCAATTCCAAGTTCATATGAGGGAGATATGACCAAAACAAGATCGGGTGCTCCAATAATGAACTTTAATCAAAATCAGCTGAACTAGCTAAGCCGGTTCCCAACTAGTCGATCTGATTCCCAACCGGTCGATTCGATTGATAAAAAATTCTCAAATTTTTTTAGAGAATTCTTCAATGAGTAGGGAATCCAACAAAATAAACGGTGCATGATTTTGAGTTCGGATGAGGGAGATATGATCGAAACAAGCCCAAGTGCTCTGAATTCATAGATGTTTGAATGACTTCACGAACCGAAACTCAGGACCATTGAGGCCGGTTGGTAAATTTTGAAAATTTGACTTAATATTTCTTGGAGAAAAGGAGTCCATATAAAAAAGCGTGCATGATCTCCGAGTTCGGATGAGGGAGATATGATCGAAACAAGCCTAAGTGCTCCTCATTCGACATACTCCAATAAACTCCGATTGAGTTAAAACCTCGGGGGCCCCCACTTGCTTCCTATGCACAATGCCAATAACTAAGAAAAAAAAAAGCCACGATGACACTTCGAAGTGAACTACATACGCACTCAATGGACCACATACATGCCCACCCGAGGCTCAGAGACTGACTAAGCCTAAAAGGATCCTAACGAAGCCATATGAGAATGATGGGTGAGTGTAACACCTATACGATAAATGCAAGTGTCGAGGGACAAAATTGAGGGTCTACAGGATGTCTTTCGGATTTCCAAGAATCTTTACACAAATTTTGTTTAACTAAAGATAACAATTATCTTTGTCTGTATTATTTTTCCTGTCTCCTTGTCTCTCCCTTTTTTTTCTTTGTATCTCTCAATCGTTTTTATAGTTTAATTTTATGAAAAAACTTTTTCAAAAAAAAAGGAAGAAATTTTTTTTGAAACAAAACGTCTTTTTATTTTGAGATCCTAACAGTACCATATGAAAACGATAGGTGAGTGTAACACCTATAAGATAAATGCAAGTGTCGAGTGACAAAATTGAGGTTCTACAGGAAGTCTTTCAGATTTTCAAGAATCTTTACACAAATTTTGTTTAATTAAAGATAACAATTATTTTTGTCTGTATTATTTTTCATGTCTCCTTGTCTCTCCCTTTTTTTTTCTCCGTATATCTCAATCGTTTTTATAGTTTTTATGAAAACTGTTTCATTTGAATATTCAAAAGAGAAACATTTCTTTTGAATTTCAAATATTCAAAAGAAATAATAATAACACTGGTTTTATTTGAATATTCAAAAGATAACCTTTCCTTTGAATTTCAAATATTTATTTTTAATACAAATATGATAATTATAATTATAAAAATTGTAATAATTATAAATAATGCACTTATAAAGAAAGACAATCTTTCTTTACTTTGTATTTAAGAGAAGTATAGTGTGGTCTTTACCAAATTATATCATTATGTACAGTTGTGTGAAATTAATTTATAATTCACAATTCTAAACTAACAATATCAACCCAAAATATTGTTCTATAAAATAATGGAGCTACTAAGAGGAACTATGGACATTATAATTTTAAGTTCCAATAATTTCGATAATTAATTAATACTTTAATTAAAAATCAAAATTATTAATTCCAAAATTACTCCACAAAAAATTTGGAATTGTAAAATTAATTATATTCAAAGGATTTGAATTGTTCATTAATGTAGTCCCAACATATAAATCAATCCTCCATAAACAATTCACAATGAAAACTAGGTTTTTCCCTTAACTTCTTCAATTATATTTTTAGTGCCATTAATTCTATAATAAATAAGATATTTATGGTCTAACCATCAATTGAGCACACTTATTATTCAAATCCTGAATCAGTACTCATGGGAATTGTTCATATAATTTCTTAAAGAAGGAATGGGATTTCTATCTATAAGAGACTGGAATCATTTATATTATTATATCTCTAATATGCAAGAATTTTGACACCATATATTTGTGTCATTACTTAGAATGTCAAAAAATATAATATAATAAATAGGAGTCTATTAAAAACTCAGAATTAAGATCAATCAATATATGACCATCATTGATTAATATTAAATGCTTTTTATCACAATAGAATTTATTAGAGATTCATAATTAATCATGTTCCAGTCCTATATGATCAAATCATATATATCACTTCATTCCAATAATCTCATTATTAACAATCTGGATAAGATCATTTTATTAAGAATGTAATGAACCGTGCTAGTAATCTTTAAATTAAAGATCTCAACTTTAATTTTTAATTACGGACATATTTAGATTATTTTACTTTAAATATTATCCCCTTGTATATAACACTTATATACAATATTTAAAGTCACATTTAAATAATCAAGGGTTTTACATTTTTATAAAGAATCAAATAGATGCAAAAATTAATATCGAAGAAATTCCTCATATTTGTATTAATAATCAGTAAATACAATATATCTCATTTGTTTACAGGCACATACTCAAACAATCTCCCACTTGCCTTAAAACAAATGTGAAAGGGCTTTGAGTCCCATCCCTTAAAGTTGTTGCTCAAAACTCCGAGCTAGTAATGTAGCCCCCCAAAAATACCCTAGAATTTTTATAATAATTCTATTATATATTATGGGTATAAATAGAATCAAACTTGGGTTAATTGTTAAATGTTAAATGTTATATGATTATATGACTAAATGTCAATTGCAAATGATATATGATTGAATGTGATATACTAAGTGATTAAGTGATTGAAACTTTTAAATAACCTTAAGTGTAAAAAGGGCAAAATGGAAATTTGTAAAATAAGTGACATAAGGGTCAAATGATGTTTAAATACTAATGTTAAATAAATGATAAGTAAATGTGCAAAATATGAGACTAGTGTTTTAAGTGAGAAAATGGAAATGATTTAATGAGCAAGCCAAACAAGGCTTAATGAAGGAAATGGGAATTAAGACCAAATGTGGTCTACGAAGGGCTCATTTTGGGAAAAATCGTTTTTAGAGACAAGAGAGAGAGAGAGAGAGAAGAGCTAAGGTTGAGAAGCAATCAAGGTTTTGGTGGGAGATCATCCCCATTTATGGTTTCTAAGCGATTAAGGAGAAAGAAGGAAGATAGGCAAAAAGAGTTCTGCTGGGTATGAATCTAAACCCTGTAAAGTTGTAGGCCTGATGGTTTGGTTAGGAAACCCTAATCCTTTCCATGAGTTTTGCTCATGGTTGGTTTTAGGGATGATATTAGGGATATTGGGAGGGCCACTATGTCTTGTTTTGGGATTTTGGGGTGATTTTGGAGGAAAATCGCAAAAGTGCAAAACTCGGAAATTGGGCATTATCGGGCTCCTAAGACCGCAACAGAAACCCATGCCGCGGCACCAACACCAAGGCGTGGGATGCCCCGCCGCAAAGGAAATGAGGTGCCAAATGGCACTTTGGTACGCCCATGGCGAGCCACTGCTCACAACGAGCAATTTTGATTTTTGTTTATGAACACCTCAGATTGCATCGATAGTTTAAGGACCTAATAAATGATTAATGGAGTTCAAATAAAGGATAAACTAAATGAAAAACGTGATCGCATCTTTCCGCCTGATATTTGTTATGTGAGTAGTGCTAGCTTACTAAATGTGATATGTGACGGTTGTGAGCCGGAGAGAGGATCACCTAACCTAGGACCGAAATCAAGGCAAGGCAAAAGAAAGAGATAGATTGGTTTGTTCTATCTTCTCCTATTCTCGTTTAAGATTGAAATGTTTGTTCTAAATGTATAAGAAAACATATCGATTTGTTTTAATTAATTTAAGGCAATTGATCGTGGAAATGCTCAGATATGAAAATCAGATGAGTATTGAAATGAACTGCGATACAAATGTACATATTGTACTATATTTTATTTAAAGGATTTGAACGCCCCATTAGAATGTTAAGTTTATTTCCATTAAGGATAGATTGGTTATCAATAAGGGTCAAATTGAAGTAAATTCTAATGAACAAACGTTATTGATGTGTCACTCCAATCGCCAGCCCCAACGGGACAAGACGTAGTGTTCACGAATTGATTTTAATAACTAGTCAAGAGTCTAAATGGACAAAACCGTGTTATAAAACAAATGTTTTTATACCACCAGATCCCACTGCGGATCCTACTGATCCACGCCTACGCGACCGCTTAAATGAAAAGAAAAAAAGTGGGTTGATTGAAGTTTTGGAAAATCCGTCCTCGAGGAGGTCCAAGCCGAAAGTGGAGTCGCCACCTACTTTCTTTTATTTTATGAAGGGAAAACCGCAAGAACAAAAACCTAAATGACTCAAGATGGAAAAGCTGCATGCAAAAACTAGATTCTCGGGTCCAGACGACATTTATCTGGGAAGGTACCTCATATGAGGTAGCACACCCTAGTCTCTAATCCTGGTCTTACTAGTGAATTGGGTATGTGGGAGCATATGGGTCAAAGATCAGATAGTCTCCTAGGCTAAACATACAACTGGGATCACACCAACCTAATTGGTATCTAGCATGCTTAAGAACACTTAACCAAAAGGGCAAATGGTGCGCATCAGGTCCCCTGCCACGCGCTACATCAAAGGTTAGCTAACAAACATAAAGAAGCATGCATGACACCTCAAACACAAACATCCATGTGAAATTCATTACCCAACATTAAAGCATGTACGTGGTCCCTAAATTCAAGGTCGTAGGAAGGGTAGTCAGACGCCGCATACCGCTCTCAAAATTAATTATCAAAGCAAAGCCAGAGAAACCATACATTGCATCTAGGCACTCATTGATGCTACAACACCGGTCATTATACAAACGTCTATTCATCTCAAAGAATCGGTCTTAATAAAACACTATACTACTATTACTTAACTAACCACCCTTTGACCCGCATAGACCCTAATTCTTATGAATCCAAAATGGAACCACATTAACCTAAAATAAACCCCATTTCAGACCCTAAATGTAGCCCTACACTAATCTGGAGAGAATGGGTTGGACTCACAAAGGTCACGGGCTTCAATTAAACTGAAATCGGATGACCCCTACAAAACCCGACAAACTAGCTGATTGAGTTCCCCAACCAGTCGATCCGGTTGAGAACAATTCTGAAATTTTTTCAAAACATTCCTTATAGAGTAAGGAAATCAAAAAAATAAATGGTGTACAATTCCGACACCGAATGAATGAGACTTAACCCAAACAATGCAAAGTACTCTAACTGCTATTTCTAAATAAAAAACCTAGTGAACCGCCAGATCCGGTTTTCGAACTAGTACAGTCGGTTGAGAGAAGTTCTCAAAATTTTCAAGGACCTTCCTTACATAGTCAGAAATCCAAAACAACAAACAGAGTGCAATTTCAACTCCGAATGACCAAGAACTGACATAAACAAAGAAAAGTACCCAAACTGCTATTCCGGAAAACATAACCCAATGAACCAGCTAGTTCAGTTTCCCAACCAGCCCAGCTGGTTGAGAAAAGATCTCAAAACTTTTCAGAACCTTCCACACAGAGTCAGGAATCCAACAAAACAAATGGAGTGCAATTCCGACTCCGAATGACCAAGAACCGACACAAACAATGCAAAATACCCAAACTGTTGTTCATGCACACAAAACCCAATGAACCAGCTAGTTCGGTTTCCCAACTGACCCAACTGGTTGAGAAAAGATCTCAAAAATTTTTGGAACCTTTCTCAAAGAGTCAGGAATAAAAAAAAACAAACGGTGATTGATTCTCAGCTCGGATGAGCAAGAACCAATCAAAACAAGGAAAAGTGCCCTAACTGCTGTTCTAGAAAACTGAACTTCATGAACCAACTGATCCGGTTTCCTAACTAGTTGAGTCGATTGGGAACAATTCTCAAAATTGGTCAGAACTTTCCTCAAGGATTTAGGAATCTAACAAAATAAACGGTGATTGATTCTCAGCTTGGATGAGTGAAAACCTATCCAAACAACTGTTTTCTAAAACCTGACCGCCTGCAGGAAATCGTTGAACCACTCTCCTCACATATGAGCGTGAAAACCGGTTCAAATGGTTGAGGAAAAACCTCAAATTTGGTCAGAATATCCCTTCAAGAATAGGGAAACTAAAAAAACAAACGATGCGTGATTCTCAGCTTGGATGAGTGAGAACCAACTGAAACAAATACAGTGGTTTTCTAAAACTGGGACTGCCCAGGAGAAACTGTTGAACCGGCTCACGTATGAGCATGAAAACCAGTTCAAATGGTTGAGAAAAAACTCAAATTTGGTCAGAATATCCCTTAAAGAATAGGGAAACTAAATAAATAAATGGTGTGTAATTCTCAGCTCGGATGAGTGAGAACCAACCGAAACAAACCGTTGTTTTCTAAAATTGGGACTGCCTAACAGAAAATGTTGAACCGGCTCTCACGTATGAGTGTGAAAACCGGTTCAAATGGTTGAGGAAAAACCTCAAATTTGGTTAGAATATCCCTTAAAGAATAGGGAAGCTAACAAAATAAACGGTGCATGATTCTCAACTCAGATGAGTGAGAACCAACCGAAACAAACCGTGGTTTTCTAAAACTGGGACTGCCCAGCATAAACTGTTGAACTGGCTCTCACGTATGAGCGTGAAAATCGATTCAAATGGTTGAGGAAAAACCTCAAATTAGGCTAGAATATCCCTTAAAGAATAGAGTGGATCTAGGGTCTATTTCTTATCTCTTCCACAAAACACAGAAAAGAATCCAAGCTAAGCATCCGAAAAAAAAATAGCAAATGTGTATACAAGCCCGGAAAAGTGCCCAAAGGTCCCTTCTACTCCGATCTTTC
Organism: Tetrastigma voinierianum; assembly: GCA_016808115.1. Lineage (NCBI taxonomy): Eukaryota > Viridiplantae > Streptophyta > Magnoliopsida > Vitales > Vitaceae > Tetrastigma > Tetrastigma voinierianum. The sequence goes on from JAEQBH010005685.1 coordinate 27,738, forward strand.
TTTATAATCATCTGTACCTCATCCTCTCGAGCCCACCCGGTTTCCACCTCAAACTCGAAAAAGCTCCAATCGCCTCGAATCGCCTTCCCATTAACTCCTCCTCATTTTCCATGCAAGTTGACTTATCCTAAGTTTTCAAATTTGTTTCACCACTCATTAAGCATCCACGGATTCATAAGGGTCGCATGTAACTTAACAAAGCCCAAAATGGATCCAAAATACTCCCAAGACCGATCTAGAGCATACGGGATGATCTATGGGGTTCGCTCCCAAATCACAAAATCGCTTCCACACAAGTTCAAGCCGATTAAACCGGCCGAATGTAATGTCAACCTACCGAGCTACCGAGGAAAATTATAAAATTTAATGTATCGTTCCCTTAAAATAAGGATCAACGTAAAAACGGTGCACAATTCCAAGTTCGATGAGGGAGATATGATCAAAACAAGGAGGAGTGTCACAAAATCACCCAAAACAAGAAGTTGTAAACGCATCACCTGATGAACCAAATAAACCGACGTCAAATCCATGAAAAAATTATGAATTTTAATAGAAACCTCGTGACAAGGAATCTAAAACAAACAGATCATGATTCAATTCGACAAGGGAGATACAATCGAAACAAGCCTGCGCGTTCCCAGATTTGACATACCCGACATAAACTCCGATTGAGCCAAAACCTCGGGGACCCCATTTGCTTCCTATGGCACGATGCCAATAACTAAAAAAAAGAAGCCATGATGACACTTTAAAGTGAACTACATACACACTTAATGGACCACATACAAGCCCACCCGAGTCTCGGAGACAGACTAAGCCTAAAAGAGCCCTAATGGTGTTATATGGGAACGATGGGTGAGTGTGACACCCATAGGATAAATGCAAGCACTGAGGGACAAAATTGAGGGTCTACAAATATTCCCCTCTTCAGTAGAGTGAATGAACGAGTGAATCATGGGTGCGAAGTGCAAGCGATGCAAGAGTGAAGTGAACTTTAGTGAAGAACCCAGATGACCAACAATTTTTTCCCTTTACCTAGTATTGTTTGCTAAAGGAACAGAGTCGCTCCGATTGAAGGACTTAAAGAAAACCAGGTACGATGCCTGGGAAGATGAGTGATCCGGGCACAATGCTGGAAAAGATAATGAAATTTTGGGGCGATGCTGGAGAAGATGAGGAAATTCGGCCAAGCTTCGGAGAAGGGTCCGGGCAAGCACCAAAAAAGGTTGGATCCGAGTGAGTACCGGAAAAGGTAGAATCCCGGCTAGTGTCGGAAAGGTGGAATCCGCGAAAATCAAGAAGGGTCCCGTGAGTACCAAGAATGGTAGAATCCGCGAACCGAAAAGTAGAAATCCGTGCGAAAATTAAAATGTGATCCGGGTGAGTTCCAAAGGTGGAAATCAAGGAGGCTTGTAGAGCGTGGAATCGAGTACCGAGAAAGGGTGACCGGCGAAGCCGAAAAGAAATTCGGGCGAAAGTACTAGAAAGGTGGGATTCAGCGAAATTAGTGCGGTCTGTGGAGTACCGAAACGTGGGATCCGGCGAAAATCAAGAAGGGTCCGGTGAGTATCTAAAGGTGGATCTCGGGGCGAGCCTAAAAGTAGAACCGGCGAGTACCGGAAGGATCCGGGCAGTACCGGAAGGTAAAACCAAAGAGTACCGTAAAGGTAGGATCCGGGTGAGTACCAGAGAAGGGTCCGAGTGAGTACCGGAAAGGTAAGATCTCGCAAAGCCTGAAAAGAAACGCGAGTACCAAAAAGGCGGATCCGGGGCGAGTATCGGGAAAGGGTGGTAACTGGCGAAAGGCCGGGAAAGTAGAAATTCGGGCGAGTACCGGAAAGGTGGGATCCGGGCGAGTACCGGGAAGGTAAAATTCCGTGGGCAAATTTAAAAGGTAGGGATCCGGTGAGTAATCAAAAGGTAGGATCCGGGTGAGTACCCCGAAATGGGGAATCCGTGAGATGCCGGAGAACCCAAACAAGCTAAACGGCGTAAACAACCTGTGGAAAAGGGTAGCCTTAGTACGACGCCCGTGGTCTCGCAACAAATGACTCGAATAAGCCAAAAATCAAACACAATCACGACAAAAGAATGGGACGCCCAAGAGTGACAATAGAAAATGCCAATGATAAGCGAGAAACCAAGAACTTACTAACAAGATGGAAATAAAGGGGTATGGCCCCCAGAGGATACCCCACAAATGTGACCAAGGGTGAAAGAAAGGGTTGTGCCCCGCCAGTATCAACGCCCATGTCAAAATCCCATAACCGCATTTCCGTCAAAGTCGAGCCGAAACATTGCAATCATTCATTAATGAAAAATCATCCATTTTATTCCACAACATCCAATATCCACAAAAGCACATCTGATATGCAAGTGCCTCTATAAAAAACTCTGAAATAATTTTCTGAAGGCCCAATCGTCTGAACAAGAGAACAAGACAACATATGGGGAGTGCGCTAGCGTGCACCCCTACTGAGTTGACGAATATGCGTGAATCTGACCCCAGGCGAGCCCTTAGAAGCACTCTGCTGTATGAAGAAACTCAGCTGCATGTGGAGCATACTCAAACTTTGATGTCAAAGTATCTCTAGGCGAACTAGGCTGCTAGTGTATATAAGAGACAAAGACAAATAATGCAGCTGACGAGATATGCCTCAAAGGTGAACGCGGTCAAAGCATCAAGCTAAGGCGCTATCAACGGTTCTAATTCTCTGTATCATCTGTATCTGATCATGGACCTGAGGCAAGCAAACCGAATGGAGAAGCAATATGTGACCCTCAATACTCCCTAAGAATAAAGACCTGTCGACATCCTGTACTTAATGAGTAGACATAACCTGTCCATATAAAATGCTTCGAAACAAACACGAGATTTCATGGTTTCAGGGTGGTCTTACGACTCGGACCGTAATGTAGGCCAGGGGTGAAAGGTAAATGACATGATGGGAAACAAAGGCCCAAATACCCAATAAATACTACCAAACCCCTATATGCGCAATGTCAAATATCAAAGAATCATGTGAGCAAGGTGACTCAACCAACATCCGAATGAACAATGTCAAACGACAAGTGAAGTGCACCAAATGACACATTGCTTAAGAAGTGAGACGACGATTAATAAAGGTAGAAGAAGATTGAAGGGGATAAGACAATTGATGAATGGATAAAGCAAAAAAAATGGAGAAACAAGCTGGGATACAAATCTGGCAATGTGTGATCATGACGAACAACTCATCCTAGGAACGCCAAGTCAAAGCAAGTCACTATAAGATGGGAGTGGTGATGCAAGTAATGATCTAGGGACTTAGTGCGAAGCAATCCAAACCTCATTCCCAATGTGTTACCCAGATCCATGGAGAAAGATCGTACAATGCTCTCACCCAACTTTCTGAGGAATAATAAATCTCTCAAACCTAAATGACCTTTGATGATTCCAAGTATATTAACGAATACCAAACAAATTTTTTTTTTTTTTGCTCAGAACAACCAAAGCAGGCTAAATGTCATATTAGCACATTCCAACCAAAAGAACCTCATACCTCCAATCCCAAATGGTTCCCTCAACCTAAGAATCCCTAGAAATCAAACCACAAAGTGAATCGGCGGTGTGACAAACCTCGATCGGGTAGCTTCAATGGCACGTCATCATCACATAAAAGGAGATAAAAGTGAAACAAATAGAGATGATAGAAACTAGACTCAAAGGCAGATGGTATGAAGATGCAAAATGGAGAAGAAAAGAAACAAGCAATGATGCGAGAAAGAACAAACGAAGAATAACACAATGCTCATAATGCCTGGCATCCAATTAATAAGTAAAGCGCATGTGGGTAGCGGCCCCAACCCAAAGTTAGGAAAAAGTATGCAAGGATTAATGAAAGAATAAGCCATAATAAACCGCGTGAGGCTCAAAGGGCTAGCAATAGGATATATCAACGTATAGGTGTGTAATAGGGAATATGGCTACTCAAAATGATGGCCACCCATCCTCTAACCATGATCTCATGCGTAAAACCTCTTCAGCTGATCCACATTTACTGGCTCCGTGAACTGATTTCCCATCCGCACTGGCCAACCAGTAGCTCCCTCTCGAGTCGATCTCTGATGACATAAGGCCCGCTCCAACTCCTGCCTAAACTTGCCCTGGTGGTAGCTTCGGATTAATCCCTGAGGACTTTCCAAGTTCAGGGTCACCCTTCGAAATTTCAGCCTAACTCCTATTTCCGCCAATGCACTAGTCATTTTCCCTCCGATGTTCGAACATGATCCGCTGCCCTCAATCTCCTCCTCATTAAGAAGGCTGTTTATCATAATCGAGATTGAGCCCACTCGGGCCCTCATATCCGATGCTCTAATGCTACTTCCCCAAGGATCCCATCTCAATTTCAACAAAGATCGCCTCCATGCCATATACCAAAGAGTAAGGTGTGTACCCAAGAGAGGTACGAAAAGATGTACGATAAGCCCACAATGCAAAAGGGAGCTTCTCTGACTAATCCCTATAAGTCTCAGCCATCTTTCTCAAAATCCTCTTGATATTCTTATTCGCGGCCTCACCTGCCCCATTAGTCTGTGGCCTATATGCAGATGATCGATGATATTGAATGCCATACTCATGAACCAATATGTCCACCTCGCCCCTGAAATGCACCCCTCTATCAAAAATCAGCTCATGAGGGACCCCATATCGAGATATTGCAGTGACTGGATGAACTCGCCACTCGCCGCTATCAATTCGGGCGAAGAAGCAAACTTCCACCCAATTTTGATGAAATAATAATAGCAACTGTGGATGTACTCAAGGACCACCGGAACACTCGCGTAGATTCTTTCCACAATATCAATACCCCATACCGAAACGCTGGCGGGATGAGGATATAGCCTGCAAGGTGGCACGTGTATCAAGTCCCCTGTGGCATCCGACACCTAGACATCTTCGCATAAACCGGCAACAATCGCTCCATAGTCAACCAAAAGTAACCAAATCCCGCATGATCTTACGCTAGCATGTGGGCTCCCATGTGTGGGCCACGACTCGCGAGATGAACCTCTCATCACTCGATCTCGCAGAGGCAACTGCACATAATAATAGGGCCATCTGGGCGACTTCCTATAAAGGGCATCCCCACAAGTAACAACCGCGGGCCAACCTGTCTTAATGTTTCATCCTCGATGTATCGCCTCAAGGTAAGCGCCACATGACAAAAATCGATAAATATCATGGATACCATGGTGGGCCTCATCCCGGGATTCTCACCATTCCAATCAAACAATAGTAAGCGGGCGCGATCTCGCCTAATCAGCAAGGGTCACAATCACTCCTCGCAGAATCTCAACCACATAAGCCAAGGTAGCAATTACATCAACAACCGATTCTCCCGCCAAAGTGTGATGTATATATCTCAACTTGTCAAACTGCAACCGTGAGGCTGAAGCATGGTAGTGGCTTCAGCTCTTCATCTCGAGTCCTCCGTATACCCCGTCCGGCCAGATAACTAAGTTGAATGCCCATGGATTCCAACCCGCCTAATGCCAAGATCCAAAGCAGTCTCTAGACCTGTAATGCATGCCTCGTACTCAACAATGTTATTCACAACCTGATGACTTAAAATACTAATCGAATCGATCTAGAATGATCACCCCGTGATATCAATAAGATACCAATACCAACCCCGATCGATTGGACGGCACCATTAAAGCAATAACTCAGATCCCGCAGAATGCCGGTTATCAAACAATTGCTCATCAAGGAAATCATCGCCAATCGGGTCTATCATCTGATATTGGCAAAGAAGCCTCATGATCCGCAACAATGCTTCCCTTTACCGATTCAGGTGACATAATCACACGAACTCGTCAACAATACTAACCATCTCATGAGCCTACCAGACATAACAGGTTGATCAAACAAATATCTCAATGGATCCAATCAAGAGACTAAAAGTATGGAATACTCTGACACATAGTGCCTAAGTCTCCCGGGTAAGGTGGCCTAACCAATGCTAAAACAGAGGCGCTCAATCATAATGTATTTGCACTTAAATTCTAGCATCCTCTTACTTAGATAATAAATGGCTCACTCCTTTCCTGAATCATCGAAGCTAAGCCAACATGCATCCCAAAGCTATGTCTGAAATTGACAAATATAGAAGCAGGGGCCGCCCTGGTGTGGGAGGCACTAAAACTGGGGAAGAAAGTAAACACTTCTTAATCTTCTCAAAAGCACGTTGGCAATCATTATTCCAAACCGTAGGTTGGTTCTTCCTCATAAGACAAAAGATAGGCTCGCATATGTCTTTTAGTCTGGCAATGAAACGATTGATGTATCAGCCGCCAAAGCCTCTCGACCTCTTCTCGCCCTGAGCGAGCATGTTAAGTATGGCCTTGACCTTTATGGATCAAACTCATAACGCGGCTCACTAACACGGATTCCAATTTCCCAGAAGTTACCCTAAAGGTGCACTTCTTTGGATTCAATCTCAATCCGAATCGTCTGATCCTCGAAAGAACCTCCAGAAGGTCATAAGGATCTCGCCTGGTCTTTGACTTCACTATCATGTCGTCCACATATACCTTGACATCTTTATGCATCATATCATGGAATAAAGTAGTAGCAGCTCTAAGGATGTTGGGCTCTTGTATTCTTCAACCCAACGGCATGACCCGGACAGTAGTAAGTACCCCACCTGATGAAAGAAGTCTTCCATATCCTCCGGAGCCAAACTCCATCCATGAAAGACAACATAGGGTGCCCCCAGAGTACGGCCAAATCAACATACCAATGTGTGGAGGGGAAATCATCCCTGTGGTCGGGCCTTATTCAAATTCCTCAAAGTCAACACAAACTCTAACCTTAAGTATCCTTTGGGGAACAAAGACGACATTAGCCAGCCACTCAAGATACTGAACTATTGACAGGAAGCCAACACTGAGTTGCTTCTGAATCTCCTCCTTAACCTGCCAATTCCATCGAGGGTGTACTCAATTTATACTTTAACCCGGCCTGGCATGTGGTAGAATAGTAAGTGGATGTCGAACTATAGTTAGGCCAAGGCCCGGGCATGTCTCTACACACCATGTAAATACGCCCGCATGACCTCGAAAGTAGTCAATAAATCTACTCCTCTCATCAGAGATAGGAAGAGCTTCAACTTGCACTCCTTGGCTGATTCGTGCCCCAAAAATCTATCAACTCTATGCTATACCAAAACGGGGGTGTAACTTTCTATCCTCTCAGACATAATCACACTCTAACCGACCACCTAGTGGGTTATCCGTGGTCTCCTACATCATCAACATCGATACATGTGATATGCGGGTGCTACAGAATCAAAGGAAGGAAAATGTTGTGACCACGAAGCAAATACTCGAAAATACTCATGTCATTATTACCATCAAAAATGTCATCAAAGCGAATTGCTAAACACGGACATAGTGTCAAAAGGTGGGTCCACAGGGGCGGATGCTCCCTCAGCCAGAAAGCAGTATCATGAGTAATATCAGTAGCAACAAGTCCATCACCATTAAACTCAAGCATAGAAATCCCAAACACATCAAAAGCGGATCGGGGCCTAGATGAGGAAGCATCCAGAATGCGGCCAATGCCGATCATGTCCATCGCGTCCGTGCAAGTGTCATAAAGTATCCACATCCTTCGATTAATCGCAGAAACTCTCCAGGCATGTCAAAAGTGGGAATGGGGCCCATGCGTTTGTGTCAGGATACGGCGGTGCCGATCATGTCCATCTACGTCCATGTAAGTATCGGGAAGAGTCACTCCATCCGGTGCTCATCCCCCGAATCCATAGGTAGATCATAGTCGAGGACCTCCTCGGGAAAGCACCGCGGAGAAAACACCTTGGCCGTCGGTGATGGGGTGCAACTATCACGGCCTCGGGTGGCTCGGTGGTCTTAGAACTCAAACACATATGTCCTCGGGCTTGTTGAATGCCCCGAATCTCAGCCATCCCGGAAACATGGTCAACTCCTTCTGTGTAAGGTGCATGCTCGATCCTGCGGTAAAATAATTGACTAAGCGAAAGGTGTATGGGTGAAGAGGGTAATCGAATGGGACCCCGGACAAGCGAGCTCTCATCCTATCTCGACCCAGTATCGCTATGTGTCATGCATCACCCTTAGAAGGAGTGTAACCTAATCCATATGGTATGTCGTGATCAATTGTGAAAGCAAACTCACATGGCCCTTGCTAGCGGCGACCCAATCCCAAGTTAGGCATATAGGACATGCCTTTCTTCATACTGAGTACTAAAGTGTTGTTGTGCTGATCAAAAGACATAGGTACCATGTCTTTATCGTCGTCATGTAAACTGACAACCTGGACCTCGTAAAAAAAAAACCCGGTCAAGTGCAAGTCGTCCTCCTTGTGGCGATTTGTAACAGCTCGAGAAGAAGTATGACATCTTTGTCATATTGTATTGTGATAATGCGCCCTTCGTGTATGAATTTCACCCAGCCATTGAAGTGAAGATGGGTATAGCACACCTCATGTAAGCGAGATCAAGGGTGGCTAGTAGGTTAAGGATGGCCCAGATCCTCAAAACCTAGAAAAAACCTGAGAATATATGGCCGAAGCCACATCATGACATGTGTAGTGAGAGTACCCATAAGCGTCCTGCGAGTCCCGTCATAAGCTCGGCGGTGCATTGTGGATGGCCTAAAATGGGATGGTAGAAAATCCCAAAGCAATGAGCGGTAACCAATGGACAAGCGTTGGCGGGCCGTTATCCAGCAGGACGAGCGACACCTTACGACTGTTAAACTTAACATCGATGAACAAAGGACGAACATGGTCTAATCCCTCATGTGGTAAATCATCGTCAGAAAACACTATGCATGTAACCCTATCCGCTGTCAGAAAGTGGATTAGTCCCCTTGGGGTGGTAGCAGTATCAACTCTAATCTAATTGAGAGCTTTGATCAATGCATCTCTATGTGTACTAGATGAGGCCAATAAGCTCCAAATGGAAATGCGGGCCTGAGTGGTGCGTAGCTGGGGCAAAATCTCATCATCCTCCCTTTGAATCTCATCTCCAGCATCGGTGCCAGCAAAAGGTCTATCAATAGGTGGGTGCTGAGCTACCCTCCCACTCCTCGTAACAATCTGAACGTCTCACATGCTTAGCCCGGCCTCATGGGAGACGGAATGAGGGTGTCATAGACGGAACATCTTTGCAAATTATCTTGTGAAATTGTTATCGTCGGAACATCATCTAGAATCAATCTAAATGGCCTAAAGACCTGCTGACCATGGGTGTACCCACTAAAGTATGAGTACGCATACAAGCCAGATTGGGTGAGGAGCCTCTGCATCCATCCCATCATGAATATCATCTCCCAAGAACTGATCAGATGTATACCACCGAGGTGGAGGTATAACTCTAGTGTCATGAGGGGTGGCGGTCGTAGTCACGGCGGGGGCGTCCTAAATCAACCAAACCTTAATCAATCAAGTCCTGAATAGCGTTCCTCAATGCAGCACAACTATTTGTATCATGACCCGCTCTCTAATGATAAGCACAATGAATATCTGCCCTAAATCCAGGTGGGGTAGGCTGTAGTGGTGGTCTGGGTGGTAGTGGAACAATCAAACCCCCTTCAACCAATCTCTAAAATGCTCGGCTCAATGGCATCTCGGGTTATTATGCTTGAGTCGGCCTCGGTGGAGGCGATTATCTATACTAATGATGATCTTGTATAGGTGGCCTGCGAGGCGCGTGTATATCTTAGCTATCAATTGGCGAATGTAAATAAGTAGGCCTAGCCGGCCTGAAAGGAGTAGTTGGTCTGTACTGATCCCGTTGTATCATCTAGTAAGGAGTGTCTAAAAATTGCCTCTGAAATGAAGGGTGACGTGGGGACCTGTGTCTTGTCATTCCAATGGCACCAAATCTGATAGTGCAGGTCCAGACCACAGCTGCTTTCCCTTAGAGCTGAAGGAAGAGTTTGCCCATAATCCTCTAAGATATGCCTCCTCAATGCCATAGGAGGCATGAACCAATGATCTAAAGTGCATGCATTGAAGCCCATGAGATGCCTAGCAAATCGGGGCTAAAGACTGCGCATAATCATGCTGATCTAATTGCGCTACGAGATTACATCTATAATCATGCAATCTTCTCCCTCCCGACGGGAGATGAATTCAGAGTGAACGATTCATCTTGCCTGCATGAGGGCCTCAACTCTCTCAGGGACCGATCCACTACGATTATTAAAGAATACCGTCGATAAACTCCTATCCCAAATCAACCCATGTCCCTCGCCTCAAAGGGTCGATGATGCAAACCCGATCTTTGGCTTGGCACCATAGTAATGAGAGGGAAAAGCATGATCATTTATGCCTCATCTAATCTATGTTCGCGCATAACAAACCCTGTACAACTGTAAGTGAATACGGGGGCACCCTATCCCCGTGTACCTTTTAATGTCCGACATCTAGGAACTCAAGCGCAGTTGCCACTGGAAGTCATCTTATCCTTCGACTATAACTCCATCGAGAGCATCACGAGAGACACGATCCTGCACTCAATTCTGGAATCTGGGCTGGGTGTCATCAATAATCTGTGCAGGGGCCACTACGAAATTTGATGTGGTCTCAGTCTGCCCGTGCAGTATAAATGCTCCAGCCCGTGGGGTTGATTGAACAGGTGGTGGTGGTGGAGGTGGAAATATATAGTCCTGCTGTGTAGTGGATCTAGATGGTGATGGTGGTGGTGGTAGTGGTGGAGGTGCAGTAGAGTCATGCGGAGTGCTCCCCGAAATTGGAAATGGTTGGGCCTGATGCCCATCAACCCTCTGTCCTAGTCCCAATATGGCCTCCTAGAGAGATGCCATGGTATCGGTAATCTCGACCCGACCTAGTGTGATGGCGTCTTGAGGTCCGTATCTATGATCGATGTCTGCTCCTAGCCCATTTGTGTGAATCTGATCCTCTAACAAGTCTACCTCCGATCCGGATCCAAGCTCGAGAACCCAGGTTGGTCTCAATCAACAATCCTACAAAAGGAAAGGGTAATTCAGTCCCTGTGACTATCAATCCGAAAATCAATCTAATGTCTGATCCTGATGAAATCCTCTGGGGAATGAGGCTAACCATGCTTGACATCGGCAGCTAAACCGATGTGTGGCTCCACATGCGGGGTGGGGATTGACATGGTAATACCTTAGGGTGGGTATTGACCTGACAAAGAGCAAAGGCAAGTCCTAAAAGGCTAGATGATCGTACCCACAGGGATACACAGCCTAAGATCCTAACTAACAATCAAGCAACAATCAAAGTGACATACTGGCCACGCAGGTATCCATGAAATCTAACTCAGGGCTATACAAGTCTTCATTGCTCGGATATCCGTCATCTCCATAGTGCTCTCAAACATCGATATAGCCCTTATGTTAGACCTTATTCAAAACCCCTAGCTTGGTCGAAGGCAAACAATTGGGAATGATTCCCCAGAAAAGCAGTATAAACGTCGATGAGGAATAAGTGACGGGAGCTAGTGATTTAGAAATAGAGGATCTGGCGTGCCCTGAAACCTGAAACAAATCAAAGCGAGTCATGCAATAGAGAGGGTAGTGTACTCAATTAGTCTAATACGCAAGAGCAAGCCTATCACAAAAAATAATATACACACAAACTAACCATCTATGCCAATCGAAACACTCCTGACTGGGTGCCGAATCAACCTACTTGAGCAAGCCTTATTTGAATCAGCCAATTGAACACCTGAAGCACAAACAAAATATAAGTGTATGCCAAATAGCAACCAAGTAAGTGATCATCAGTCATTTATGTAGCCTAAGAGTTTACTGGTCAATGAACCATGTGCTCCAATATACCCAACTCAGTTTAAACGATCCTCTTGTGACCGGAGATTTTAGGATGGATCCCCGGTGGAGTTGCCGATTTGTGGACCCTACGATCCCTGGCGGCGACTTCGCTTTTAAATGAAAAAAAAATGTGGGTTGATTTTTGAGTTTTGGAAAATCCGTCCTTGAGGAGGAACGGTTCCCCAGTGGAGTCGCCACTTACTTTATATTTTTATTTTATGAAGGGGAAAACCAAGTAAGAACAAAAAAACCCTAATGACTCCAGTATGGAAAAAGTAGTATGCGAAAACTATATTCTTGGTTCGAGGATCAAATTACCTATCGGGAAGGTACCTCATACGAGGTAGCACCCCTCTAGGCCCGGAACTCGGTCTCTACTAGTGAATTGGGTATGTGGAAGCATATGGGTCAAAGATCAGATAGTCTCCTAGGCTAAACATCTGACTTGGATCCATAACCTAATTGGTATCTAGCATTGCTTTAAGACCACTCAGCTAAAGGCTGATAGCGTGTACACAGCAATTACTTTGTGCCAGAGCTACATCAAAGGTTAGCAAACAAACATAGCAAGCATGCATGACACTCAAACACAAAACATCCATGTGAAATTCATTACCCAACATTAAAGCACATACACATGGTCCTATTGATCTTTGTAGGGGAAGGTTAGTTATACGTTACGGGCAAACTGTTCTCAAAATTAATTATCAAAAGCAAAGCAAGCCAAGAGAAACCATACATTGCATCTCATCCACTCATTGATGCTACAACACTTGTCAAGCTATACAAACACGTCTATTCATCTCAAAGAATCGGTCTTGATAAAACACTATACTACTATTACTTAACTAACCACCCTTTGACCCGCATAGACCCTAATTCTTACGAATCCAAAATGGAACCACATTAACCTGAACTAAACCCCATTTCAGACCCTAAACGTAGCCCTACACTGATCTGGAGCGAATGGGCTGGACTCACAAAGGTCACGGGCTTCAATTAAACTGAAATCGGGCGACCCCTACAAAACCCTACAAACTGGCTGATCGAGTTCCCAACCAGTAGATCCGGTTGAGAAAAATTCTGAAAATTTTTCAGAACATTCCTTACAGAGTAAGGAAACCAAAAAAACAAATGGTGTACAATTCTGACACCGAATGAATGAGATTTAACCCAAACAATGCAAAGTACTCTAACTGCTATTTCTAAAAAAAAGAACCTAGTGAACTGGCAGATCCGGTTTTGAACCAATACAGCCGGTTGAGATAAGTTCTCAAAATTTTCCAGAACCTTCCTTACATAGTCAGAAATCCAAAAAAAAAAACGGAGTGCAATTCGAATCGAATGATAAGGCAGGCACCAAACAAAGAAAAGTATCAAACCTCTTTGTTCAGGAAAACCCTAACCCAATGAACCGGATGGTTCGGTTTCCCAACCGGCCCATCTGGTTGAGAAAAAATCTCAAAAATTTTTAGAACCTTCCTCATAGAGTCAGGAATCCAACAAAACAAATGGAGTGCAATTCCGACTCCAGAATGTAAACAGAGCACAAACAAACAAAATGCCCAAATTGTTGTTAAACGGCAGAACTGATAATTCGATGGTTCGGTTTCCCAACCGGCCCATCTGGTTGAGAAAAGATCTCAAAACTTTTCAGAACCTTCCTCACAGAGTCAGGAATCCAAAAAAACAAACGGTGATTGATTCTCAGCTCGGATGAGCGAGAACCAATCGAGCAAGGCAAAGAGATGCCATAAGCTGGCATTAAAAATTTGAACTTCATGAACCAACTGATCCGGTTTCCTAACCAATTGAGCCTGTTGGGAAAAATTCTCAAATGGTGATTGATTCTCAGCTCAGATGAGTGAGAACCGATCCAAACAATCTGTTGTTTTCTAAAACCCAGGCCCACTTTAAGTAGAAGCTGCATTGAGCGGCTCTCACGTATGAGTGTAACCCGGTTCGAAATGGTTGAGAAAAATCTCAAAATTTGAGTGAGAATATCACCCAAAAGAACCAGACTAACAAAACAAACGGTGCATGATTACTCAGCTCGGATGAGTGAGAATCAACGAGAGGCCTGAAACCATAGTTTTCATGGAGCCCCCTTGAAAAAGCGTTAGGCAAGCTCTCATGAATGAGCGTGAAAACTGGTCCAAATGGTTGAGGAAAAACCTCAAATTTGGTAAGAATATCCCTTAAAGAATAGGGAAACTAACAAAACAAACGGTACTTGATTCTCAGCTTAGACGAGTGAGAACCAACCGAAACAAACCGTTGTTTTCTAAAAGCTGGGGTACTTATTGACTGTTAGGCAAACTCTCACGTATGAGTGGCGGATTTCAAATGGTTGAGGAAAAACCTCAAATTTGGCTAAAATATCCCTTAAAGAATATAGTGGAGCCAGGGTCTATTTCTTACCTCTTCCACAAAACGCAGAAAAGAATCCAAGCTAAGCATCCGAAAAAAAATTAGCTAATGTGTATCCGAGCCCGGAAAAGTGCCTAAAGGTCCCTTCTACTATGATATTTCTCTCTTTTTATACCGATTCCCACCTCAGCCTCTGATCCTACCTGGTGTTTTCCACCTTAAGCTTTGGAAAGAGCTCCAATCAGCCTTGGAATCAGCTTCCCCATTAACTCCCCTTCTCATTTCCATGGCGGCTATCTCGTTTTGAAACGCTTCACCTGAATATCCATGGATTCATGGTGGGCTGCATGTAACAATCAAAGCCCAAAATGGACCAAAATGCTTTAGAAGACCGATCTGGAGCATTTAGAAAAATGATCCCGCATGGGGTTTGGGCTCCAAAATCACAAATCAGCTATTCACACAAAGTTTGGCCCCAGACAAGCCAGTTGAGCGGATGATTACAGCAGTGAGCCGGTTAAGGAAAATTGTGAAATTTTGATAGAATGTTCCCTTAAAAATAAGGAGACCAAGAAAAAAAACGATGCACAATTCCAAGTTTGGATGAGGGAGATATGATCGAAACAAGGATGAGTGCTTGCCAAAATCACCCAAAAAACAGTGTTGTATATGTATTGCCCCGACGAACTAGTCAAACCGATTGGTCAAACGGTTGACAAAAATTATGAATTTTTAACAAAAACCTCCTTGGCGAATAAGGAATCTAATAAAGCAAGCGAACGCGATTTCAAGTTGACAAAGAATCTGATCGAGCAAGCTGAAGTGCTCGGGTGACATACTCGATAAACTCAGGTTGGCAAAACCTCGGGGCATTTGCTTCCTATGGCATGGTACGATAACTAAAAAAAAAAGAAGCCACGATGAAGCACTCTAGAGTGAGTACATGCGCGCAATGGACCACATACAAGTCCACAGAGACTGGGAGTCAGACTAAGCCTAAAGGTGCCTAATGGTGTTATATGGGAGCGATGGGTGAGTCTATGACACCCATAGGATAATCTGAGTGGGGGACAAAATTGAGGGTCTACACCCAGTACAATCAGTGAATTAAATATCATATCTAACATCAGGTTAAAATTTGTTAAGCTGAAATTGAATTGACTTTTAGATTGTTGACATATTGGAATTGAAAAGCATGATTGCAAATTGAAATGAAAAGAGTAATGTGAAATGCATGATTTGGTTATAAATGATTTATTTCATATGAAAGCGTATATTTGGAATGATAAATGAACCATAAATGATTGTATACGAAATAAGTATATGTATTGTATTGACATTGATCATCCAAAAAGATTTGAAAGTTTTGTTTAGTAAAATTAGAGATTTGACATAGAATATTAGACTGGAAAGAATGAGTGCCATGAACAAACATGAAAATGCTTGGCGTATAGTATTGCACATGCAGTGCCGATTGACGAGAAGCGAAAAGCGAGATCAGAGGCGTCGAGTCATAGAAAGATTTGCGGGTATGTGACTGTATTAATATTTTTTTAATAGCTGGATATTTACTTAAAAAATAATTTGAACTCACGAACATCTATTTTGTAAATCATTTTGAAAAACTGATATGAATTTATAGTAATTGTACTTTTGTATAAATGTAATGTTAATGGGCCTACCCCTTTAAAAACGCTTCCGCATAGTTGAAATGGATTTTATGCCAACTAAAATGTAACGGTTTCACGTGTTTTTGAAAAATGATTTTGATAAAGTGATATGGTAGTCGAGCATCGGTCAGGTCGGACTAGCGGTGAATTGGGCCAAAAAAAGGGTACTTCTGAAGTAATGTCTTGGTGAGCAGATCATTTCTCTTGTTCTGAAAACGATCACCTATTGATACATCTCCCCTATTGATAATCTCTCTTAGCAAGTGGAATTTCCGCTTTATGTGTTTTCCTTTGCCATGGTTTCTAAATTCTTTGGCATTTGCCACGACTCCATGTTATCATGATAGAGTGCGATTGGACATATTTGGAACCACTTCCTTTCTTTAGGCACTCATGAAGCAGCCTCTTTAGAAGCCTCCTGTGATTATATGTCTTCGATTTCCATGAATCGGCCAACACATGTTTGCTTGATACTTCTCCATATAATAGCTCCACCTCTTAAAGAGAACAGGGCCCCTGAACTAGACTTTCGAGAGTCTCTATTTGATTGGAAATCAAAATATGTGTATCCAATAAGGATCAAATCCCTACTAGAATAAACCAACTTATAATTTCTCGTTCTTCTCAAATATTTAAGGATATGTTTATTTGCTACTGATAGTCGAATCTGGTTTGATTAGTATCGACTATACATTCCCCCTTTATGAAAACATATGTCTAATCTTGTACACAACATTGCATACATTAAACTACCAACTGTTGATGTATAAGGAACTCGTCTCATTTTCTCTTCCTCTTGCAGTGTTTTTGGACACTACTCTTTAGAGAGATAAACTTCATGTCAAGAGGGTAAATTCCCTTTCGTTGAGTTCTGCATCGCATATTGGATAAGCACCTTATCAATATATGATGCCCCAGAGGCAGTCACTAAAACTTATTCTTGGGATCTCGGTATCATTTGGATACGAGAATACTCTTTAGCTATCCCCGAATCTTTCATTTGGAATTGGTAGCTAGTGATTCTTTTGCTGGATAAATTAGATCATTTCAATGGTAAAATGTTATCCACGTAAAAAATTAAAGAAGACCACGTTATCTTTGTCTATTTTGTATAGACACAAGTTTATAGACTTTAATTAAAACCATAAGACTTTATGGTTTCATTGAGCTGATGTTCCCAGATCTAGAAAGCTGAGTCCGTAAATGGACCTTTACGATTTTCAAACTTTACGCTCTTGCTGACCTGAAAACCCTCTAGTTGGACCATATAAATGGTCTCTCGAGATGTCCATTTATCTTTGTTTGGCATCATTTCCATATTTCATAGTCATAATAGTTCGGTGAATAGAGAAATCGAATGGATTTTAGCATAACTCTTAATTGAAAAAGTATCTCGTGTGCTCATTTGGGTAAAACCGCTTTCCATGCCTATGTAAAAGTCTACTTTTCCACGTGAGTCCTCTATTTCTCTCTTATAGATCTATTTACAACCAATAGGCTTAATACCTAGTAGTCACATAAGTTCTGGCGAATTTGAGTAGATAGGCTCCATTCCCAAGTTTCATGGCTACTCATTTTCTTGATCAACATCATCCATTCTTATCTTGTATGATAATGGATCATCATTACCATCGATGATAGTAACGCTTCCACGTGCGGGTGGGTGAATCTTATTTCTCTCACTGCGTCTCGTGGTAGTGGTAGTGATTGATCTTTATCATTGAATCTCTTTTCTTCTTGTTCAACAAGTCCTTTTGGGTGTTCAATCTCATCGGCAATGACTCTTTACGAACTACTTTACTTCTAGGTTTGAAATTTGTCATATGGTTGTCTTTCGAAACAAACACAAATAACTTTATTATCTTGTCTTATAAAACAAACCTCCTCTTGTTTCCTTTTGGATATACAGAGACATGCATACCTCTGAACAAGGATCAATTTCCCGATCTTTCCTTTTTGCTTTATGCTAGAGCATCCCTATGTGCAGTCGTCTTAAACTAGGTTCACGACCATTCCATAACTCAGGGAGTCTTAGGTTGACTTAGATGGCTATGTTGAGAATATACACTATCATTTGTAGTGCATATCCTAGAATGAGATTGGTGAAAGAATACACAAACATTGATCCTCATCATGTCAAGCAAAGTGTGATTCCTTTATTTTGACCATATTTTGTTGAGGTGTACCGAGTCTTGCAAGTTGATAATATTCCATTTTCAATCAAGTAATTCTTGAGTTCATAAACCAAGTATTCTCCTCCTTGATCTGATCAAAGAGTCTTGATTGAGTTGTTAAGTTGTTTTTTTACTTCATTATTGCACTTTTAAACTTTTCAAAAACCTCGGACTTTTTATGCATCAAATATGCATATCCATATCTTGAATAAATAAAAATGACAAAATATTCATAGCCCCCTCTGGCTTTAACATTTAAAGGTCCACATACATCACTATGTATGATTTCTATAGGTGCTTTTGCTCTTTCACCTTTGGCCGAAAATGCTCTTTTGGTCATTTTTCCTTCTAGACAAGATTCACATACTAGCAAAGGGCCAACTTTTAGCTTTATTAAAGGACCATCCTTTATTATTCTTTCTATCCTATCTAAGTTAATGTGACCAAGCCTTAAATGCCACAAATATATTATCATCACTAGAAATCTTTCTTCTTGTTAAGGAAGGTTCAGCAACTTTAAACATTTCGGTTTGAAGTAAATTATTCAAAATTGGTTTGATAAAATATATATCATTATCAACATAACCTGAACAAATAGTCATTCAATTCTTATAGATAGTAACATAATTAATATCAAAAGTAACAGAAACAAATTATTCATGTAACTTCGAAATCGAAATCAAGTTCCGTTTGAAATCCGGAATAAAATAAACATTGTTCAAAAGCAAATATTTATTATTAACAAATGGCAATCGCACTGCCCTAACTATTGTCGCTGAAACTCTTGCTCCACTACCAACTCTCATAGTGAAAGCTCCCTTTTCAAGATCCCGAGCCAAGTCAAGCATCTTCAAAGAAATTCAACTAAGCATGTTTCCATGACAAGTAAATCTAATTTACCTTGTTTTTTCTTTTGTTTCAATTCATCAAGGTACTTCTACGCCTTTTCCAATGTCACTTGATTTAAATAAACATTTTCTCTTAGGGTTTTAGGATTCAATTAGCTCCTTCTCTTTGTTTCTTGTGGAACCTTTTCTTACCATTTTGCTTATTCACAAATGTCTTCCTCTTCTTTTGTGAAGAAGAGACATTTCGCTCAAGTGCATTAGCTTTAGCAACATTTTCTTTGCCACCCTTCTCATCTATAAGGGTCTCATGTTTGTGCTTCATTCGGTTAAGTACGACACGCTTCTTATGATTCATAATGTAATTAGTCATGAATTAGAGGAAAGCAGGAGAAAGCATCTCCAAATCATGCCAACCTGGGTCTTTTCATCAATTTTTGCACCATAATTTCAGCCTCATTAAAGTAATGAATCATTTTAAGGACATGCTCACAAACTGAAGAACCATTCTTCATTTTTCTATTCATAGCAGCTTTTATAGCTTCATGGCAAGCTTGTTCAAAGGGCTGTACAAACATTTTCTACGGAGATTCTATAGTCTCACTTGCATTCTCAAAAACCTTGTGCTTAGTTCTAAGCACCTCATCCATAGCTGCTAACAAGTAGTAGCGAGCCTTGTTATTTGCTATAACCCAACGGTTATATTCTTCTAAGACTACCTTGGAGGCATTAGCTGGAGGCATTGGAGGACAACTTTTCACCAGAGAAGTGAGAAGTGAGAAAATTGGGTTTGACATATTTGCTAAAAAATAAATAATAAAGAAAATATCTTCAACAATAATAATTGCATAAAGATTCACAAAATTGAAGGCAAAGTAAACATGATACAAGAATACTCATATCAAATACACAAAATCAAGTAACTTACAACTGTCTAAGGAATTTTAATCATCACAATTAAAATGCAACCGTAGGGTAGGTCAAATAATTGTTAATTAAAATGAGACTTTCTCAATTAATAAATATTATTAAAATATCTCATATTTCTAATACTTTTATTCTGTCAATATTCTGTCAAGAAAATAATTTTCTCAACTAATTTAATTATTTTCTTTATGAGTGTAACCTAATTACGCCTTCAAGACTTAATTTAGAAGTTACCATCGTAGGATAAGTCAATTTTAAAATACATCTCAAAAATCCTATCTCACAGAAGACAACCTTGTTATTGTAAATAGTAGACACTTTCCGTCGTGAGGATGAAATCAGTGCATCTCTAAGCGCTACTAAAATACTCACGGTGTTGCATTAACAACGGAGACCAAGGGTTATATTTGTGATATTACCCGCTCCCACTCATTATTTTGAAAAAAATTGTGTATTTAATTTATGAAACAACATTTGTTTCATAAATCTTAGATAAATTTAAATATTTTAAATTACTAAGATGTTATAATTTTAAACAATTTAAAATTATAAGTTTAAATCGCTTATGATATTATCATATATAATAATCAGATTTACAAATTTCACAACTGAACTAGTAATTCTTTAAATTTAATTTTATCAAATTTATTACTAAATACTTAGTATTAATTAACTAAAACAATTTTAGAAAATTAATAAAATTGTATGAATATAAATCATACAATTTAAACATGTATTGATACTTAATGAATTACACATGTAATTTAAGTACTATCACAAGTACATATCATTAGCACTTGGTAATACAAAATTGATAATAAAACAAGTACAGATAATTAACAATTTATACATTCATAAATAATTAGATTTATCACATGTAATTGACAATTATCACATGTAATTGACAATTATCACATGTACAGATAATTCAAAAATAAAAAAAATAAAAACAATATCATCATAGAGGATCCACTGGAAATTTATGAAACTAAGAGCATTCTCACTCATCACTTAATAAATGTCTAGAGTCCTCATAATGACATAAAAAATTCAGATTAATGCACCCATCACCAGCACCGTCATCAATCATCCATTCAAAAGTGGTGGGCCTTAGTCTCAATTGGATAATTTAAAAGGAATGCTCACATCTGCAAGCCTCCAATTATCAAGGTAATATTTGCATAAAAAAAAATTATTATCAAATATGCATGTAGATAATAACTCAAAAAAAAAAAAAAAAAAAATCGTATGAGACAAAACCTGCTTTGATACCGATTGTTGGTAGTATGCCAGTTTATCAGAACGCAATGGAAGCATATAGATATCATAACATATATTTTTGAGAATTTTATTTATTTATTTTTACTTTTAAAATTACATATTTTAACTCGATCATCAAATGAGATAAATAAGACAAACACTGTAATTCTGAAAGCTTACATTTGTTTAAATATTTCACAAAAGAGTTTGAAATGGAGATCCAACGAAACATTACAGATCTTTCTCAATGTTCTCCAAGAATCTTCACACAAATTTTATTTAACTAAAGATCATCTTTGTCTCTATTATTTTTCCTATCTTCTTGTCTCTTCCTCTTTTTTCTCTATATCTCCCAATCGTTTTTATAGTTTTTATGAAAAAACTTTTTCAAAAAAGAAAAGGAAAAAAAAAAAATTTGAAACAAAACTTCTTTTCATTTTGAAATTATCAACCTATCTTTTGAATTTTAAATATTTATTTAAATTCAAATAATATATTGTATCATTTGAATATTCAAAAGATTAAGATTTCTTTTGAATTTCAAATCTTTATTTTTAATACAAATAAGGATAATTATAATTAGAAAAATTATAATAATTATAATTATAATTATAAAAATTATAGTAATAATAAATATAATTATAAAAAATTATAATAATTATAACAATTATAAAAATTATAAAATTTATAAAGAAAGACAATCTTTTTTTACTTTGTATTTAAGAAAAGTATAGTATGGTCTTTACCATATATCATTATGTACAGTATAAACGTTGTGTGAAATTAATTTAGAATTCACAATTCTAAACTAATGATATCAACCCGAAATATTGTTCTTATAAATTAATGGAATCACTAAGAGGAACTATGGACATTATAATTTTAAGCTCCAATAATTTGGATAATTAATTAACATTTTAATTAAAAATCAAAATTATTAATTCCAAAATTACTCCACTCAAATTTTGGAATTGCACTCTTAAAATTATAAAATTAATTATATTCAAAGGATTTGAATTGTCCATTGATGTAGTTAGATCAATCCTCCATAAACAATTCATAATTAAAGTTAGGTTTTTCTGTTAACTTCTTCAATTATATCTTTCTCTGTAAGTGTCATTGATTATATAATGAATTAGATATTTATGGTCTAACCATAAATTGAGGACTCTTATTATTCAAATCCTAAATCAATACTTATGAGAATTGTTCATCTAACTTCTTAAAGAATGAATGGATTTGTCTCATATAATAATATTCTTAGCTATTTATATTATTATATTTCCAATACGTCAAAAATGTTGACATTATGTATTTGTGTCATTACTTAGAATGTCAAAAAATATAATATAATAAATAGGAGTCTATTAAACACTTATAATTAAGCTCAATCAATATATGACCATCATTGATTAATATTGAATGCTCTTTATCACAACATAATTTATTAGAGATTCATAATTAATTATGTTTCAGTCCTATATGATCAAATAATATATATAACCTTCATTCCAATAATCTCATTATTAGCAATCCAGATAAGATCGTTTCATTCAGAATGTAATGAACCAAGCTAATAATCTTTAAATTACATAAAGAAACTTTGATTATTGGTATTATACCGGTTTATCAGAGCGCAACTTTGATTGTTGGTATTATACCAGTTTATCAGAGTGCAACAAAAGCATATAGATATCATAACATATATTTTTGAGAATTTTATTTATTTATTTTTACTTTTAAAATTATATATTTTAATCTGATCATCAAATGGGATAAATAAGACAAACACTATAATTATGAAAGCGTACATTTGTTTAAGAATTCCACAAGAGAGTTTGAAATGGAGATCCAATGAAACACCGCATATCTTTCTTAATGTTCTCCAAGAATCTTCATACAAATTTTGTTTAACTAAAGATAATAATTATCTTTGTCTCTATTATTTTTCCTGTCTTCTCGTCTCTCCCCCTTTTTTCTTTGTATCTCTGAATCATTTTTATAGTTTTTATAAAAAAACTTTTTCAAAAAAGAAAAAGAAAAAAAAAATTGAAATAAAACGTCTTTTCATTTTGAAATTATCAACCTATCTTTTGAATTTTAAATATTTATTTAAATTCAAATAACACACTTTATCATTTGAATATTTAAAAGATAAACATTTCTTTTGAATTTTAAATCTTTATTTTTAATACAAATAAGGATAATTATAATTATAAAAATTATAATAATAATAAATATAATTATAAAAATTATAATAATTATAACAATTATAAAAATTATAAAATTTATAAAGAAAGACAATCTTTCTTTACTTTGTATTTAAGAAAAGTATAGTATGGTCTTTACCTTACTATATCATTATGTACATTTATAAATGTTGTGTGAAATTAATTTAGAATTCACAATTCTAAACTAATGATATCAACCCGAAATATTGTTCTTATAAATTAATGGAGTCATTAAGAGGAACTATAAACATTATAATTTTAAGCTCCAATAATTTGGATAATTAATTAACATTTTAATTAAAAATCAAAATTATTAATTCCAAAATTACTCCACTCAAATTTTGGAATTGCACTCTTAAAATTATAAAATTAATTATATTCAAAGGATTTGAATTGTCCATTGATGTCGTTAGATCAATCCTTCATAAACAATTCATAATTAAAGCTAGGTTTTTCTGTTAACTTATTCAATTATATCTTTCTCCATAAGTGTCATTGTTTATACAATGAATAAGATATTTATGGTCTAACCATAAGTTGAGGACTCATATTATTCAAATTCTAAATCAATACTTATGGGAATTGTTCATCTAACTTCTTAAAGAAGGAATGGATTTCGTCTCATATAATAATATTCTCAGCTATTTATATTATTATATCACTACAAAAACAAATGTGATTAGCGATTTGATTTATGGCGGATTTTATCCTACACCCTGAACTAATTGATGATGACTTGTAAGAACCAACTTAGCGAATCGACATGCATCGATATCATTCCGTCGCCAAAATAAGGCGGGAAGTCAGCTGGAGCTATTAGATAGAGACGGATTATCGGGCCTGGCCGCTAATTTACCGACGGATTTGTCATCACGCTAATTTAGCGACGGATTCTTAGTACCGTCGCTAATTTAGCCACGGATACAGTTCCGTCGATATGGAACTTTATTTAGCGACGATTCTTAGTGCCGTCGCTAATTTAGCGACGATATAGCCCGCCGCTTAATTTAGCACGATTTTTAGTGTCGCCCGCTTAATTTAGCGACGACATCACCCGGCCACTATGGAACTTTATTTCAATGACGGATTGCTAGCCGCCGGTCTAATTTAGCGACGTATTCTTTTCAGGTGTTTCAGCCGCCAATTTAGCGACTCGAATCGGGATTATCGGCTCTCGGCCGCAAATTAGCCATGGGAACCCCTTAATCTTGTCCCACATCGAATAGAGATAAAAATTTGAGGTCTTTATATACTCCTTGCTATTCTTTATGGATACAATGAGCTCGGGCTACTGTGTTAGGAATCGGGTCCGTGATATGGTTAGTGGGTCGGGTCTTTAAAATGGTTGAGCCGGGGTTGGACCGTCTGTACTCACATAGAACCTTCTCGGCTCGAGCGGTCCACCCTGGCCTAACCGTAATCGGTCCGGTCCGATTTTAAAACGTGTTCGCTGAGAAATTAAATTAGTTTAATTTAATGCAATAACTGGCCGCTAAACTTCTAGCGATGCGCATATTTACGTCGCTAAGTTTAGCGACGGATTGTAAATTTCCGTCGCTAAGTTTAGCGATGGAAATCAGAATCCGTCGCTAAATTTAGCGACGGATTGTAAATTTCCGTCGCTAAGTTTAGCGGAAAGAGCTTTTAATGACCATTCTTTTCGGCCGCAAACTGGCCGCTAAATGATTTAGAGACGGATTTTTTTGATTTAGCGACGGAAAAATCCGTCGCTAAATCTCCAGAATCTTGTAGTGTATTTTCAATATGCCAAGAAATTTGACATTATGTATTTGTGTCATTACTTAGAATGTCAAAAAATATAATATAATAAATAGGAGACTATTAAACACTTATAATTAAGTTCAATCAATATATGACCATCATTGATTAATATTGAATGCTCTTTATCACAACATAATTTATTAGAGATTCATAATTAATCATATTCCAGTCCTATATGATCAAATTATATATATAACTTTCATTCCAATAATCTCATTATTAGCAATCTAGATAAAATCGTTTCATTCAGAATGTAATGAACCATGTTAGTAATCTTTAAATTAAAAATCCCAACTTTAATTTTTAATTACGGACAAATTTAGATTATTTTACTTTAAATATTTTCCTTTTGTGATATAAATAATTTACATAATAAATATTTAAAGTCATATTTAAATAATCAAGGGTTTTCAATATTTATAAAGAATCTAATACATAAAATTTAATATTGAAGAAATTCCTCATATTTGTATTAATAATCAGCAAATACAATGTTATAAGCACATACTCCAATGATATGCTATATTCTGATAACTAAAAGGAATATTGAGAATGAGAGCCTCGATCTCTCAAGCTAGCTGTATCCATACTTAAGAAAGCCCTCTCTGTCCCCAAACTTAAGATCTGATGTATTCATCAAATTGTTGATCAGATAAGGTTTCTCAAAATTTGCAGCCCAAGATCAAGAGATAATCTTAATCTCAAGATCTCGTAGTTTTCGTGATCCGGTCATGGGAAATTACTAGACCATCCCCTTTACTTGCGTTCTACTATACCGATACAAACAATACCAATTATATCCAATACTTCTTCGCCAAGCATAGCTAGGGTTAAACCCTAACTGAGCTTTGAAAAAGGATGAAGGTGGATAATACCTTGCTTGGAAAACCTGGGCTACCAAAGAAGTTGGATTCCTAAAAAATTTCCATCCATGTTTGCCCAATAAAGCCAAATTAAAATCAAGCAACTTTCTGAACCCCATGTCACCACACGCCTTAGGGATGGATACATAGGTGGTCCCAATGAAGCCAACTGATACCTTGACCCCCATTTCGCTTACTACCCCGCCAGAAGGTGTTGAGCAACTTCTCTATGTCTTGACACACCCCTAAGGGTAACAATAAAACAAACATAACAAAAGTTGGGTTGCCAAGCCCACGACAATTCCAACTTAAGCATGTCATGGTTCCCGGTGGGTCTGGCAACTAGAACCCACCTTTGATCCACCCGAAGAGAACAAACTGCATCCGTCCCTGGTTCCTGTGTGAACAATGAATCATGCACAAAACCAGAGAACCTTCCACAACATGTTTACGTTTCTACACCTTTTTCTAACAATCTATCAATTTATTTCGTTGTCTTGTTAAGACCTTCTATTTGTTACCATCGATTCAAACATGCAATGCATATTCGATAAAACAAAGACAAAAAATCAGATTATTGTTGTCACTATGTTTCAAAACTGGAGTTATAAGTATTCTAATTACTATAATACTATTATAAAATTTGTAAGCTTTGAATCGATTTATTATGATATTAACATAAATGTTTTTTCATATTTTATGGTTTTTAGCGATTTGATATCTATGTTTATATCGATGTATTGTTAGTTTGAATTAAGTTTTATTTTTTTTTAAATAGAAAAAGACAAACAAATATAATCAAATAGGTAAAGTGAGGAAACAAACTAGCAATAACCACGTAAAGCCAAATAGGTAAAATGAATTGATCAAACAAAATATATCTTCCATTACTTTTGAAAGATTATTGTTCAAAAGTTCTAAAATTGTAAACAAAAATAAGATGAGGAAAGGCCCTAGAGCCGGACTTAAGTGCTAAATGGGTGGTATGGGGATGGGAGGTTTCAAGCTCGAATATTTGTAAAAACAAATGCAACAACATTACATATAGAATTAATAAATGTCAAAAAAAAAAAAAAAAAAAGAGGTAAGCAAATACAACCAAATATGGATAATAGGAAACAAAAAAAAAGTCAATTATATTTTTCCAAAATAATTCAAATAAAATTTTTTCAATAATTTCTTTAAAAAATTGTGACAAATTTATTTGCAAAACGATTTCCAATGTATTTAGAAAGGCAGTAATATTTTTACTATTTTATTGAAAAAAAATACTTGTTACTATTTTTATTGATAAAAAAAACTTATATAATTTCAAAAGCTATACCCTTAGATATTATTTTGAAAAAAAAAAAAAGATCCTACAAAGAAGAAAAAAGGTCATTCTTTAAATAATTAGTTTTTTTTTTTTTTTCTTTTAGCTCTTCAAAAGTTATAGTAAGATTTAAAGCATCCCGGTGCACTACGATTATTATAAGCTTTATTTCTAATTTCTTAACAAGGATGCATAAGTGCTGTCAAAAAAAAAAAAACAAGGATGCATAAGTAAGTTGCATTATTCACGTCCTTTATTAAACAAATACTTGCTCAAATGATTATACCAAATGTAGTTAGATGGTTTAAACCTATATAGAGATTATTTTAGTGTGATTAAGTACATGATACTAGGTTTGAATTCAAACTAATAATTTGATTTGAATCATTCCGGAATTTTCTTATATGTGTTAATATTTGAAAATCCATATAAAATGAGTTGTACTAATATTCAAATGTGTTATTTTTTTTAAGGTGTATTTGATTCTTGGAAAGTAATAAAGAAAGAAAAAAAAATGGAAAGGGATTTTTTTTTTCTTATTTTAGTTGTCTAATAAAAAGTGCTAAAGAAAATCAAATATAAATAAAATAATTTAAAAACTTGCATATTTTAAAATTATTTAATCTTTACATTGATGAATTAAAACGAATAAGATGAGTTTGAAGCAGTAAATAAAAATGTATGATGGATTTAAAAGTACATTTTCCCTCAAATTTTTTGGAATCAAACATGCATATACTAAACAATATTAAATGTTTCAACTCTTAAAATGCAGTCACATCCATTTGGAGAATACATTTCCTTTAGTATATACTAAGATAACATTTGTTTTTTTGACTTTTTGTTTAAAGCTAAATAGCTTTAAGCTTTCAACCCATTTATTTTTTAACTTTTTTATGACTTATTGTTGGAATTTTTAAACTTTTTGTTGAATTGAAAAAGCCAAAATATTGGCTTTTTCTTAATGTTATTTTTAAATTTTTCTATTAAGAAAAATTATATCTATTATAATACAAGAAACTTATATTCTTTGTGATTCAATTGAAACTCTCATAATTTGTTTCAAAGCATATATATTTTTAAAATCTATTTAAAAATGTATTGTTTCAATGCTTCGTTTTCCAATGTGTTTAAACTACAAATTCAAATATTTATCAATTACAAATTTAGCTCTATTTGAATTATTTCTTCATATGTTGGTTTTTTTTTTCTTTTATTTTTTGTAATCATTCATAATTGTGATTTTTTTAGTCTTTATTATTTCATTTGTTGTACATAACACATTTGAAATTAAATATATTGCCAATGATAATGTTATTATCGTTGTGTGTTTCTCTTATGATTCATTAATATATCGTGACTTTTTATCATTATATTTTTAAGGGATAAATTTCCAATTTGTGCCTCTTCAAGATATAGTTGTTTACGAAGTTGAGTCCTGTGGTAATTTCTAATAACCCTTTCATATATATAAACTTTCTAAGAAGATAGATGTGACATCAATATATTTTAACGGTATTGACAAATGATATATGTGACTTCGTTATTTTCTTTGCAAATGGTAATCCTCTAAATTTCTAATTCACTTTGCTTCCTATTGAGACAAAGACCAGACAAAAAAGAGACATCCCATATAATGCTTCATAAATCTTTCTTGTTTCTCCTAAAGTTGGGAAATTATTTTCATAAAAATAGAAATTTGCATAACTAGTAATAAAAACATCACTTATTACAGCCTTAAGAAGATTATTGGTGAAGATTAAAGCTTACATATATTCCATGTTGATGTTGAGGATCTAACTTAAAACATTATGATGAAGTAGGGAACATAGGTAGAACATTAACAAATACATAAATTTAAAATATTTGGTTGATAAATAAGTCTTAAGAATGAGAATTTCATGATTGATCACAAGACGAATTTGAATTAAATGAATATAGAATGATAATGACTTTTTCTTCATGAGTAATTATATAGCAATCATTTACAAACTTAAACAAGAGATTCAACCAATCCATTATGGGAATGGACAATATGATCCTAAACATCAATACCATTTGACATTTAATATTTAAGGAATATCGTATAGGGAATTAACTAATCAATACAATTTGACATGTAATGCTTAAGGAATATCGTATAGGAAATTAACTAATATTATGTAAAAATAAACATAAAACCGCTAAATTAAAAGAATCGATTCAAACAATAAAATAACAAAATAGTCTACTAGATGGATGGATATACTCACAAGTGTCCCCTTGAATGTGTTATAAATAAGTTGGATATTTAGACACAATTTTAGTAAATGATGCTTTAATAATTAATTCGCCTCATGAACATATATACAATATGATTATAATTATTTAGTAATATTTTGGTTTTCCAAGAAATGCCTAAAAGAATTGTTGAAGTCTTGAATAGAAAAAATCATTTGGGTCAAAGTGGAAAAAGTTATTCGATTATAGAATTTTTGCTTCATGACAACTTATAATTCAACAGGTTTGGTTTTTATTTGATACACACCAACAAAAGTAAGAAGGGATAAGGTGCATTATGCCCCCAACTTTTACTTGTATGTCTTATTATGCACTTAAATTTTTTTCAGTCCTAGGATACCTTTGATATTTACCTTTGTAGCTCAATCATGTTTTTACCGTTATGAAAAGACACATGGACAAACGTATGTTAAAACCATCGTTAAATACCTTACACATGTCAGAGTTTCTAGTCTAGTTGTGACTTTTTTAACGGGATGGACATGGGTAACTATGGAAATAAACGTTTGAATATCTTGAGACTGATAAAAAGTTTAGATGCAAAATGAGACATACGAGTAAAAGTTGAGGGATTTATACACCCTATTACAAAGTAATAATAAAATTTTCAACCCTATTACAAAGTAATAATAAAATTTTCAAATATATGTTTTTCTCACGAATAACTAAAGCGATGGTAAGATATACATTGTTGTGATATCTATTTCCATAAATACATTTGAAATTAAGTAAAATTTAGTTGGATTTAGTAGAATCAAGAACATCATTGATGTAGGATTTAGTTGCACTAGGTTAAATGATAATTGCCACTCTATAGCTCTCGAATATATATATATATATATATATATATAGAGAGAAAGTATATATATATATATATATATATGCATATATATAGAGAGAGAGAGAGAGAGAGAGAGAGAGCAATAAATCTGAAGCCAGATTGAGAAAATGAGGATAGGACATCCTCCATTTTCAGATCCAAATATAGTTGTTGCTGTTAAGCAAAGGGCGACCTGATTCGCTGAACGTGGTACATGGACAATAGAATAATAGGAGAGATTAGAGATAATTCTTTTAAATTACTCTAAGAAGATGAAAAGATTTTAGATAGGGGGTGAGCATGGTTCAGTTAACCTAACCGTACCACTAAAAATAAATTGACAATTGATTTTCGGTTTGTTATATATATATAAACCAAAAACCTAACCATCAACATGGTTAACCAAATTTTCAATTAACCATATATAATCAGGTTTTGGTTTATCGGAATCAAAAAATAAATTTGCAATTTCATAATTATATATTAAAGTTCAAATTACAATAATTACTATAAATAAAATTAAAAATGCAAAGAAAAAATGAATAAATTATAATCAATTCATTTGCAATCCCGTGGACACTTGGTGTATTTTTATATAAATTTATTTTCATAATATATATTAGATACATTGTATTTTATAATTTTAGTATAATATAAGTATTTTTTTTTAAAATTTTTAAGTCGGTTAACCAAAACCACGAGTTTTGTATTTTGTAAACCTAAACCTAAACCTATATCGAAACTGATAATTGTATAAAACAAAAACCAAAATTGAACCAATCAGTTTGGTAAACCTATTTTTTTAGTTCAGTTCCGGTTTGATTTCTCGATCGGTTCAATTTCTTAGATTTTTTTGCTCAACCCAAATTTTGGACCTTGGATCCTGAAGTATAATTGTTTTAATCCTTTGTATTTTAATGTATGATCCTATAAAAATTTCATTCAATCTTTCTTATTTAAGCAAAATTTAGGTGAAGACTCTTAACTTTCTCTCAACTTTCTCATCTAGTCACTCATATTCCTTATATAATTAGTTTAAATGGAACAAATTCAATTTTTATTTGCAAAACTAACCTTAAAAATGCCCCGCTTCGGACAAAAATACCCTTAAAAGTGCAAAGATAAAACTCTCAACATGATAACTAAATCCTTGATGAACAATTTGTTTCATCCCCCATTTTATAACTAAATCCCCAAGGGTATTTTTGTCCAAAAGTGTTTCTTTTTGTACTTGTGTTTGGATTTCAAATAAAGAGGTTAGTTTTGCATTTTTTTTTTGAATTTTTCCCTTTTAAATGGTTATCCCTATTCCTTAAGTAATGAAAGAAGATTTTCTGTCATTCTACGACTGAAATCACCATTCTACACACATTTCTATCAATCAATTTCTTAATAAAGTGGTTATTTGACATATATTTGGGTTTTAGTTTGTTTTTCGTGATTTCATTGTCTTGTCATGACGTTTGGTTTTGTGTCGTCATCTTGTTAGAACGTTTTGTTCTTCGGCGTTTTATTTGTATGCAGGCGATTTAGACAAATAAAGCATATTCGATAAAATTGAGAAAAATCATATTATAATCGTCAGTATGTTGTGTAATTAAAATCATAAGTATTCTAGTCGTATTATCAAATTTGTGGGCTTTAAGCGATTTATTATGCTAATAATTTGGGTGCAGTTTCATTCTCTATGATTTCTAATGATTTGGTATCCATATTTATATCAATGTATTGTTAGTTTTAATCAATAAAATTATTATTATTAAAAAATATATATATACTTTAGCTTCCAAAACACAAAATAAGTAGTATTTGCCTAATTAAGTGTTATAATATAGATGACAAATTCAAACTTCTTAAGATTTGACATTATATGAGAATAATTATATATAAAATGATTTAGGGGTGTATTGGATTAGGGGAATTAATGACTTTTATGGAATTACAAAGTCAAAGGTATTGAATTATGGCTTTTAAAGACTTTATAAAAGTCATGGTGTATTCAATAATGACTCTTTAAAACTTTAAAAAAATTTATAAAAATCTTCAGTATTATTCAATTACAACTTTTATGTAATTTCATATAAATATATCGATATCAAAAGCTCATCAATTTCTTGTATTATCGACCCTTTAATCGCTTGATGACTCTTTTCTTCTAAAGAAAAAGCAAATACACACCCTTCAAATTTCTCTTGCGATTTCTCAAAATATTTGAAACAACATTTTTATCAATTGAAATCATCTACAGTGACATAAACAAGCAAAGCTAACCTTTAGGGAAACTATACAACTTAAAGAGGAATTATACAAAGCTAGTAAAATAATTCATTCTTTGTTTGTAGAATTATATAAAATTGGTATTTAAAGATGCAATTCATTATATTTTTTCCCATATGAGTTGAGGTTGTAACACCCTAGTTATGAATTATAACAAAATCTTGTTTTTCTCTAATAAATAGTATTTTTTGAGTTACAGATTTTGGGTTTAAAAATTAATATTTATTCATACCGTAGTTTTTAAATACATTGTTGTTCTTAAAAAAAACTCTTTAGATATTTGGGAACATTGAGTTGGAAATTTTAAAATGTAAGGCATGTAAGAATGTTAATTCATGAATTATTAATTTGTATTAGTTAACAATTTTAACATGTTGGTATTTTTTTTGAAAATATCTTTGAATAACTTGTTTGGAGAATTTATGATTTTTTAGAACATATTTTATTGTTTTGATGATGGTTTTATAATTATTTTAAAATTTATATAAAGATTAAGAATTTTGAAAAAAAACAAAATATTATGAATAATATTATTTTTAAGAGCTATTTTAAAACATATTTTAATTTCTGAAATAATTAATGGTTTGATAAATATTTTTCAATAACTTTTTATTTTGATGAGTTTATATTTTAAAAAGTGTTTCAAAATAAACTATAATGTTTGGGATGTAGTTTAAAAACCATTTTTTTTAATAACAATTATTTATTTATTTTATATTTTCATATAAAAAAATCGTGTTTTAGTGGGTAACAAATTATGTTTTCAAGATCTATTTTTTTTTAAATAAAAAATATATTTGGTAACAAATTTAAAAACAATAATAAAAAATAATTTTTATAACAGTTTCTAAATACTATTCTATAATATTTTAAAAAGTAAAATCATATTGAAATTGTAAAAATTTTTAAACCAATTTTTTATTTTATTATGTTTTTAAAATATTTGTTTATACATAGTTATCTATTTTTAATTATTCTAAATATTTTCATGATTATTATTTTTTAAATAACAAGTGAATATAAAAAAATTAAACATATTTTATGAAAGCACTTTATTTTATGTTCTTAAAAATTAAGAAACTCTAGAAATTCCATGAATTGAAAATTGGAAGATTCTATAAATTTAGCTATTATAGAAAAGAGAAAGTTATAGAAATTGGAAACTTACAGAACTTTGAAGATTTTATAAACTAGAAAATTATAGAAGTTGAGAATTTTTAGCAATTGTGAAATTATAGAAATTGGAAAATTTAGAAATAGAGACACTTTAAAAATTATTAAAATTTTAAATTGAAACTTTGAGTATTTTGATAAAGAAAAATGAAGAATGTGTAATCTTACAAATAAATAAATAAAGCTCACATAAGTGATTGTGGATAAATAAAAAAATTATTTTTAAGTGTATTAGAAGAAAATTTATGGCAATTCCAGAAAGAAGATATTATGAAAATTTATTTAGTTGAATATATTTAATGTTTAGATGAATTTTAAGGGGAAAATGAGAACTTTGAACAATTTTTTGAGATCCATTAGCTCTAAAGAGATATTATTAATAAATAGAAAGCTTTTATAGTTAATGATTTGTGGAGTCTAAAGAGATATCATAAGTAGAATATTGAATAATATATTTTTAAAATTGGGAAACATTATTTGAAATAACTTTGGTATTTTTGTTGAACAAAATTATATAATTAAAATATTTTACTTTTATATATATTTATTATAAATATTAATTTATTATAGTTATTTAAGTTTAATAAAAGTATATCAATATTTGAAAAAATATGTCAGAGTCTATAAGTCTCTTAAAATAAAAGTATATTAAAATCATCCACAAATTTACAAACTCTATAAAAATCTTTTTAAAATAAAAGTCGATCAAATTCATTAATAAATTTTAAAAAGGTTACAAAAGTTTTTTAAAAATCTATCAAACTCTTTAGATAATATTCTATAAATACCTTTAAAAGTCATAATCCAATAGATAAAGAGACAAATATTTTAATTTATTGAAAAAGCCATAAAAAAATTTTAAAAATTATTTTCTAAATTTTATATAACAAATTTAAAAATAGAATGATTTAAGGATTTTCTATATTTTATTAATATAATATTATTATAATTATCTATATACTTATTTATAAAAGAGCCGATAACCACGTACAATCTTTCTTTTTACTTTTTTCCCATATTACCCATGTCTTGTTATTCGTATTTACAATATTACCATTCAACTGAAGTGAGATATTAATGTATAATGCCATTCTCCTTTCCTCTCCTATTTAAAAAATATACAAACGTTACATATTTTCATAATTTCTTAATATAAACTATTTTAGTTATAACAAAAGGCTATCTACAATATTGTCAAAAAAAAAAAAAAAAGCTACAAATTTGTAGATAGCTTTTAATATTTAATATTTCATATTAAATTATAATATTATATTTTTACAAGAATTGAAATAAAATATCCCAGACTTCATCTTATCACTTTACCACTCAAACCAGACTTTAAGGGTTTTTTTAGGAATTATTGTTGAAATTTGTTTTTTTATAAAAATAACTCTGGAAAATGTGGGCAAATTTTCCGCAATTACAAAATATTACTTAATTGCCTCAAATTGAATAATAATTTCGGATATAAATTAGTAAATAAAAAAAAACAGAAAATAATTCAAAATGCGCATATATCCTAGAGTTAACCCGAAAATGGGGTCCCACGTATAATATGTAGGATTCCTATATCATTGTCAAATTATGATGTGTGGATTATTGGTTTGTGAAATCAAAAAAAATAAAGACCCCGAAGTACACACAATCGACGGTGGAGAATCATTCAACCCTCATCCGTCTCTGTTAAAATCATAGATGACAATCACTATGTGGCCTCTATTAATGGAATACATGACACGTGTACCCTCCTATCCAATCACCTTCTCTGCTAGAAAACATGCTCGGTGAGTTTAAAATATCTCCAAAAACGCTTTCCTTTTAATTATATTGTTATTATAAGGATTATTTTAATAGATAATAATAATAATAATAGTAATAATAATAAATTGCTAATTATTATTATTTTTATTATATATAGGTTTTATGTAAATTTTGTTTTCTGGCAGTTCTTCTCAAGCCAGGTTTGTTCACTTTCTCGCTTTACACTTTCTCTCTCTCTATAAATAATTTCCAAATTTTCTCCCGTGGGTTTAATTGTTTGGTTTTCTGTTTGGTTGGTGTGATTGTTTACAGGTTGAGAAAATTAACTGGGGGATCTCATGTACTTGCTTGTGGATCTCAACTACGTCCACCATCATGATTGCCCTAGCGCATAAGGGTAGGTTTCTTTTACTAATTCCAAGTTTTGATCTTTTGATCTTCGATTCGGTTCCTTATTTGAGATTTGAATTTTTGATGAATTGTTGTTTGCCAATGAAATCATTTGGTTTTTGTGCCATGGATTTGAAGGGATTTGATCAGAATGTGTGTGGCTTTTGCTTTTAATTTTTGACTTTGCGGGGTTTCGGACGGGGTGGTCAGAGTTAATTATGGTTTCTTTGCCCTAGATTGCAGTGGAATGTGAAAGGAATAAAGACTTTTCATCTGAATTTTGTATATTGTGAGTTATTATGTAGTTTGAATTGTTTTTGGTACGGGTTCTGTTATTTTGATTTATTGTGTGTGTGTTTTTTTTTTGTAATTTAGCTCTCCTTAGGCTTCATTGTACCAGTTGGTGGGTATTCTAGTAATGGGGGCACGAGTGGTGTGGAGTGTAAAGATACATTATATCTAAGGAATGGTCACAAAGTGTTAGTGCTAGAGTTGGAATTTAGAGTTAGGATTAGGGGTGTAAGTTGTATTGGTGTTAAAAAATATTATCATAATTTTATTTGTGTGCAATACTGATTAAGGTTGTAAGGCTAGTTGAACCGTCTGAGTTCAGTTTGTTATTGCCTGATTCTAAAGGCTTGCTTCAGATTGCTTGGTGGATAATTGAGCCAAGAATAATCTATTCTTCAGGTCTGTTTTCTTTTCAGACAGGCACGAGAAGTCTACTGCTCTTGGAGAAATAAAAATAAATCGAGTTTCTAAGTGGTGTTTTGAGATTGGGTTGGTTTGAGGCTTACTAAAGATGGTTCTGTTCTTGAAATTACCCAGCAAAGTTCATTCTTTTGTGGCTTGTTGATTTTTAAAGTCAAGGTTGATCAGCCTGCTACTTGGCTTGTCTCTATCCCCTAATTATTCTTGAATGTTTGAAGTCCAATTTAGAAATTTGGAGATGGTTGAATCTCGTATGCATCAGATTTGCTTCATTGAGGTTCTTTTGGGAGGCGATGGGCATTTTTTTTTGATAGGCAAAAGCAGCAGAGATGTATTAAAATGAAGAAACCCCAGCATACAGGAAGTATAGAGCGGCTCCAAAAGGCAAAAAACAAAAAGCAAGGGGAAGGGGAAAAATATTAGCCTAGTCTGTACCCAGCGTACGCAAAAAATCAGTCACAGCAGAGGACTGAATCAATGACATCATGAGTAGTTTGACATCATGAGATGGAATATTACCAATGAGAGTAATTCCACTGTTGAATTTTTTAAGGCTGTGATTCAAAAGTCAGATCCATTACTGTATCCATGACTTGATTTTGGCATATGATTCCAAGCAGTTTTCCGCAGGAGGTGATTTTGAGGAAGATTCTTACCATCAACAAGCTGATATATGAAAATAGACTTGTTTAACTTGTCCAACATGCGTAAGAAGAGTTAGGCAGCAAAGCACCACTTGATCCACTTAGAGGCTCAAGAGTTGTAGTTCTTCTTCCCCATTTTGTATTGTGATTCTCCCGAGTTTGTTAGGGATGTGCATCTTGCTGTCTCATAAGTTAATGAAGTAGAAGGGAGGTGTGAGAACCAGCTCCTTTGCTGTTTGACCTGGTGCACTTGGAAGAATGAGTCATAATAAGATAATCTTGATGGGGTTCACAACTCAGATAGGAACATTTAGAATGTTCTTGTGATGTCCTTTTAGGCATGGATGAGGGCCATGCCACTGAGGGGAGGTTCTTTGTTAGACTTTAAATGTAGAATGAGCTCTTCAAGGGTCTGATGGTTGTTCGATATTGTTTAATATTTTTGTCTTTTACTTTCTTTTCCTTTTTGGTGAGGTATCTCTTTCATGTTACCTATGACACTAGGTGGCAGCATTTTACGTGAACAAAAAAAGGGAAAAAGAAAGGGGTAAAATACTGATTTAAATAGTTTTTTTACATGGAAAAGGATAAGAGGTAATTTTACAAATGATAAAAAATGTATAAACTTGTCATCTATAAAAAAAACATGTATAAACTTGTCAAAGACTTACAAAGTTCAATTATAGGAAATGACATACAAATGTCCTGCGAGTTGCCATCAAGATTGACATATTTAGGGGAGTCTATTAAACTTGAATATATGCAAAGATATCTCTCTTGATTTGCCATAATGGTCTTTAGCTTTTAGGATCAGATCAAAATGCATTATTCACTAAGATATATATATATATATATATATATATATATATATATATATATATATATATATATATATATATATATATATATATGGTATATAATATTCCATTTTGCTCGATCCAAGCTATAATTTACATTCTAGACCAACCTCTGATCACTGTCTTATTTGTCAGTGGGGAGGAATCTAGAAAAAGCATCTCCTTTTAGGGTTTGAACTCATGTGGCTAATACAGGAGGGCCTGAGGGAGACGTTGAGGAATTGGTGGAATGGGATCTCCATGGAGGGAACTGCTAGCTTTGTTCTTATGAAGAAATTAAAGGTGCTAAAAGACTGGAACATGATATGTTTGGCAACTTGATTGTGAACAAGAATGATGCTTTACAACTGGTTAATCATTAGGATTAGTGGAAAACTCCAGAATTTTATCTCTAGTTGAGCTGGAGAGGAGGCAAGAAGTTAGGGAGAACTACAAAAATTGGGTTGCCTTAGAGAAAATTTCTTGGAGGCAGAAGTCTAAGGATATTTGGCCGAAGGAGGGTGATAGAAATACCCTTTTTTTCTGTCAAAAAATGGCGAATATGCACCACTAGAGAACTAATCACATGAGCAGAACCAAGGTTAATGGGGTGTGGTTGACGGAAAAAAAATGAGATTAAAGAGGGAGTGTAGAATGCTTATAAAAGTTTGTTCTTGGCTGATGGGGAGTGGAGGCCGATGGTCACTAATCTTGATTTTGAGAGCATTGACTCGGCTGAGGCTAAAGGGCTGGAAGCCCCTTCGGAGGATGAAGTGTTCAAGGCGTTGAGGAGTTTCAGGGGGGATAAGGCACCGGGCTCAAATGGTTTCCCAATGGTGTTTTGGCTTTTTTCTTGGGATTTTTTGAAGGATGAGATCATGAACTTCTTTAGGGAATTCCATTAGAGAGGTCGCTTTGTCAGAAGTCTTAATTTCACCTTCCTTGTGCTAATCTCAAAAAAAGGAGTTGAAGACCTTAAGGATTTTAGACCCATTAGTTTGATAGGGGGTTTGTATAAATGAGTGACAAAGGTGTTGGCGAACGTAATTAAAAAAGTGCTTCCCATGGTTATCTCCAATTTGCAAAATGCCTTTGTTGAAGGTAGACAAACTTTGGATGCCGTTTTAGTTGCCAATGATGTTGCTGACTCAGTCTTAAGAAGCTATAGAGTGCCATTTTGTGCAAGTTGGATTTAGAAAAGGCCTACGATCATGTGGATTGGTCTTTCTTATGTTGCGTAACGACCAAGATGGGGTTTGGGGAGAGGTGGATCATATGGGTTAAGTGGTGCATGTCTACGACTTGTTTTTAAGTCATTGTTAATGAGTTTGCTCACGGGTTTTTCCATAGCTCAAGGGTTCTTAAACAAGGGGATCTTTTCTCATCCTATCTTTTTGTAATTGTGATGGAAGCTTTGAGTTGTTTGATTGGGTGCGCTATTGATTGAGGCTTCCTTTTAGCTTGCAGAGTAGCGGGTAGAGGAGGGTAGGGGATTGAGGTTTCTCATTTGCTTTTTGCAAATGATACCCTCATCTTTTGTGAGGCTTCTTAGGATCAAGTTTCTCATTTGTGCTGGCTGTTGAGGTGGTTTGAATTTGAAGCACTTTCGAGGTTGAAAATTAATTTGGAGAAGAGTGAGCTCATTTTGATAGGGAGTATCCCTAATATGGAGCTATTGGGTGATGAGCTTGGATGTAAGGTGGGTAGCCTCCCTTCTACCTACCTTGGATTGCTTTTGGTGAATGTCAAAAGTCTGTGGCAGCCTTGGATAGAGTGGAAGAATGGTTCAAGAAAAGACTAGGTTTGTGGAAGAGCCAGAACATTTCTAAGGGAGGAAGAACCACCTTAATGAGAAGTACGTTTTTCGGCTTGCCCATTTACTATATGTCTCTCTTTTAGTTACCAAAGACAATCATATCCAGACTTGATCACTATGGAGAAATTTTTGTGCGCAAAGCCAACTGGAGAAAAACTCACATAGTAAAGGCGGTCAGGTGCTCGACAAGGAAAGCAAAGGGCTAAGAGTCAAGGGCCTTGGTTGTTTGAACAAAGCTCTTCTCTCCGAATGGTGTTGGCGATTTGCAACAAAAAGAGGGGGGGAGGGGGGGGGGATGTGGAAGGCAACTCGTAGTTGGTGGCCTCTTATTTCTACTAGATCTTCTTTGGTAGTAGGAAATGGGAGAGGGGTCAAGTTTTAGAGGGATTATTGATGCAGAGGGCCACCTTTCAGCACGTTGTTCCCCTCATTGTTTGCTATTGTTGAGTATAAGGATGCTTGGGTGGAGGATTGTTGGAGTGGACCAGCGGATGGAGGGGGTTGGAACCTACTTTTCACTAGACACTTTAATGACTGGGAAGTGGAGAAGGTTTAGAGGCTTCGTGCTCAACTTGGATAAGAAGTTGTGGTTAAGGTGGTGGATGACAAACTTTTTTAGACAGAGACAAAGATGGTGTCTTTTTTGTGAACTCAATGTACAAGGCTTTGCAGGCTAGACCCCTTGAGTTATTTCCATGGCTGATGGTGTGGAGATCATGTGTGCAACCGAAGATTTGTTTCTTTGCTGGGGAAGCGATTTGGGGAAAGATCTTAACTCTGGATCAGTTTTAGAAAAAGGGGATCCCTCTTGCTAACAAATGCTATTTTTGTATTGAGCAAGAGAAATCTGTGGACCATCTTCTCATCCATTGCATCAAGACGAGATCCTTGTGGGGGCTCCTCTTCTCTCTTTTTGGGGTTACTTGGGTGAACCCCTTTTCTCTTAGAGACACTCTCTTGAGTTGGAAGGGTTTTAGGGTCGGCAAGAAGTATGAGAAGGTTTGGCAAGCAAGCTCATTTTGTTTATTTTGGACAGTATGAAAGGCTAGGAACATGGTTGCTTTTAATGTTGAGGTGTTTTCTACAAAACGGCTAAAGACTTCTTTTGTCTATCTCCTTTGGTTGGAGACCAAGTTGTCTTTAGTGGGTGGGCCTTCGACTTTAGTTGGATTTATTGATTGTACGAGTTGTAAGTGAGGATGGGGTTTCTTTTTGTACTTCCCAGCTGTTTTTGTGCAGTTTTATTGGGGCTTTTTTCCCCTTGTTTTGTAATTTCAAAGTTGCTATTGTAGCGCTTTTCTAATGCATTTACTTTTACTTGTCAAAATAAAATTCTTGTTGCCATACCTCAATAGTGGGGGCAATGTTTTGTCAGGTTGAATATAATTGATGGATTCTGATATTCTTTTTTTGTAATCTGGGATTTGCTTAATGTCGAACTTCACTACATGGACCTTCATACACTTGAATTGAGTTCCATTATTTCTACTATGTTCGTTTAGGATGCTGGTCACTTTCAGGCACCATTTTTTCAACA
This sequence comes from Tetrastigma voinierianum, assembly GCA_016808115.1. Classification (NCBI taxonomy): domain Eukaryota; kingdom Viridiplantae; phylum Streptophyta; class Magnoliopsida; order Vitales; family Vitaceae; genus Tetrastigma; species Tetrastigma voinierianum. Next base: position 69,264 of record JAEQBH010005685.1, read on the forward strand.
TTCCTTTATTCCATTGTTTCTTTTCCCTCCTAGTTCTTTTAGCCTGAATTAGTTTTCTCTTTGTTGTTACTTGAGGTTTTGGATATATATTTTGGTTTTAATCTAGAGTAGCTTGTTTTTTCAAAAAATCATCATTTTAAAGGATAATATAATAATTTTATATAACATGAAAGGATGTTTGCATAATCAACATAGAGCTCTACTAGAAAACGACATTGGCTTCCATATTAAGCCGTTTTTGGGATAATAAGGTTAGCCATATATGCATTGAAATTTTGTTGTTTTGGAATGAGCATTTGGCTTTTCATAATTCAAACCCAAAAGGGCGGTTGTATCCTCAAATCTTTATTTGGGCCTTGGCTTCAGTAGGTCCGTAGGAAATACTGAGTCCTAGGTTCATTTTTGTTTGCCTGCCTTTATGTCTCCCTTTGTATACCCCTTGTATACAGCTGGGCTGCCACTTTGGCTATTTTTTTGGATATATATATATAGATATATAAATATATATATATAATCTTTTCCAATAGTTAGAAAAAATAAACCTCTTTGCCCATAAAAAAAAGGTTCAATGCCTTGATTTGTGTGCTGTGGTTAATTTTGGTTTGATACTACTATTGGAGTCTTGGTACCTTGGTTTATGTGTCCTGGTTAATTTTGGTTTGTTACATATATTCTATCATTATATGGTGGTTTATTGCTGCTTTGTGCTTTTGATTGCAGAAACCATGCAAAGGAACTGTGAGGCATCAGTAAAATGCCTCCAGAGCAAGAGATTCCCTTACAAAATACCAGGTAAAGGGAATCCGATAGAAGGTTTCTCTGAGCTGAAGGATGAAACTTGTGTTCATGCTGGTGGGGATAGTGTAGAACCAGAATGTTCTTTTAGCAGTGAGTCTCTCAAACCTTCAAATGAGTTTCACAAGAAGCCTATTTATCAGGGTGATTTTCGCCTCAGGCGCACTATTCATCCTGACTCTCAAAAGGTGCAGCAGTGCCAAATGAATGCTTTGAGAGCCAATATTATTCTTTCCCATGGACAATCAATTTTTGGTATGCCCCATCTAATACTTTCTCTCAAGTTTACCCCTATGAGTTCCAGCTTCAAGATTCTGTATTTTTGTGGTCATTGACTTTAGTTAATGCGGTGACAAGGGAAAGAACCCCACCCAAGAGATAATTGAGTTCCTCTGTGATAGTGAATAAGGCTGACTGGCCAACTGGAAGCGCAGAGCCAAACATATGTGCGGCCGACATGCAATCAGATCTTAAGTGATTTTTGCAAGGATCTGACTGGGATCCAGCAAATTCAGGTTTGTCAAGATCTATTCTCTTAGTTCTTTTCCTATTTTTTTTTATAGACTGCATCTACTCTGTTGGTGATTTTCATTTTGCAATCTAATTTGTTAACACAATAATTATTTTAAAGAAATAAAACAGAAAAATACGTGATGGTCACGAGGCTCACTTGCACACTGTTTATCAGCATACAGATGTGAGTGCTGCATTGCATATATGTATTTTTTGATGGGGATGGGCGTACAGTATGTGCAGTATTAGAAGTGCTAAAAGAATGGAATTGGCTTTGTTAATGTGCAACCCTGGGGCAAAGACAAAGGACACCCACATGTGAATAAAAAATTAGAAGTGGTCCCATCCTCGTTTATCATTCAATCCAACAAGGATACTTGAGAAACATTTCAACCCCAGTTCCAGCAACTTTGCACATGATAAAAGGTCTATTATTGTTTATTCTGTTGGTCCCAAATAAGCACAATATGAATTTATCTCTTGATGCTTTCTTGTTTTCCTCAGGCTATAGTAATTATCATGCAACTAACGACAGTATTCACCTCTCAAGGTAAAACTCCCTATAGGCTATAGTACTATCATGCAACTAACTACAGTATTCACCTCTCAAGGTAAAACTCCCTGGAAACACAACATGTAGAAGGTTATTGCCACAATGACAATGAAAACAAATATGATGGTGTGTTTGAAATTACTATGTTTTGCATTGTTTGTGAGTAAAATAGAAATTGTAGACTCATTTATTTCTTTGATTTGGACATCTCTCTCTCTTATTATTATTATTATTTTTTTGTGTGTGTGTGTTCTTGCTAGCCAAAACCCTACCCCACCATGTATTTACATGCTTCCCCTATCCAAATGTATGTGTGTACATGCTTATGCTTGCCAGAACCCCAGCCCAACATGTATATCATGTGTTTGAAGCACCCCCACCATGTATTTACATGCTTCCTCTCTTCGCTGGAAATTCCAATGTATGTGTGTGCGTGCGTGCTTCTGCTTGCCAGAGCCCCAGCCCAACACGTATATCATATATACGTGTAGTGTCTATTTTTGCTTTTGTTTTTTTTTCTGGAGAAAAAGCAATCAGGTGAATTTTTTAGGTCGGGGGTCTACAGGCTAGTGGATAAACTGGATTCTCTATTGTAACCTGATAGTTTTTCTTTTGCTAATGTGTAGATTACTATTTGAAAGGGGTCAGCAAAAGTGATGTTTGAAATTCTGGACTTCAAATTTACACCTATAATTTTGTTAGGGTTTGTGTTAGCTATTCCTGTCTCTTGTTGTACATCTATTACTCTTTCTTCAGGACATTGTGAACATCCTTTATGATTAATTTGAAACATTAATTCTCACTTCAAACCATTCATGACAATGTTGACCCTGTGCGCACTTTGTGAGGTGCTTTTTAAAATAAATTAGGACAGACAGAATTTACCTGCGGTGGCTTGAGTAGGCGAGTGTAACAAGATCACATTTTATTCATTAGCTGTTAGATATACCCCCTAGAACGATCAATTTAATTATCTGTGTTTTAGAACAGCCATAATGTAGTGAATTTGAGTGCTTGGAGCTGCAGTTTGCTCAAGGTGACTTATGATTGGAATATATTGATCATTTTAAAAAAAGCTTACTGAAGTGAGAATTTGGGGCTAGCACTTATATCAAAACATCTGTCACTTATCAAAAAAAAAAGAACAAGAAAAAGGCAGCTGTTAGTCTTTAATCTGGACTTCACCCATCTATTGCTCAATGGTTCAGAAAAGTTGGCTGGACTTATCAATGAAATTTAACCAAACTAAATTAAGTCTTAATCAGCAAAGCAATTAAAAGAAGGGTGAACATGCAATCAAAACCTAACCATGAGTATACTCATACTACTACATAAGAGAAAGGAACCTAGGGGACAAAAGGCAGAATTAAGCCATATCAGAATGATGTAAACTAGTAGAAATCAGCTGTTTCAGAATTTTACAATAAAACATTTAGGAATATGATGGAACTCGCAGATTCTGAAAGGAAAAAAGGGACAACAAAAAGAGTCATGGCTTTAAATATCAACAAAAATATTTTGATGTTGGTAAAGCATAAAAACTCTTAATTAGAGTAGATATAACAGCTGGTGAAGTAAAGAAAAATTGGGATGACTAGCTATATATATCATTTTCATTCTCTACATTTAACATTCCTCTGTCAATTTCAACTTAATTCTTACCATATTAGAATTCTCCAGGTGGACAGAGGTGTAACCCTAAGTGAAGCTCTACTTCGGCATGATAAGTGGCTTGAGAAGAAGGGGATAAAGAACTCCAACTTTGCTGTTGTGACATGGTCTAACTGGGATTGTCGGGTGATGCTGGAATCTGAGTGCCGATTCAAGAAGATTCGGAAGCCTCCTTATTTTAACCGGTAAGTTATATTTAAAATAAAGCAAACTTTTTATAAATTGGAACTATCTGCATCATCTGGTTTCAGGTATTTTTAGATGTGTTTGGAATAATGCCTAAAATTGATAGCAGCAAATTAAATTCGTTTTTTTGTTGGGACTTCTTTTGCCAGATGGATCAATTTGAAAGTTCCTTTCCGTGAGGTTTTTGGTGGCGTGTGGTGCAATCTAAAAGAGGCAGTTGGGATGGCTGGCCTGGCCTGGCAGGGTCGTGCTCACTGCGGTCTGGATGACGCGAAGAACACTGCCCGCCTCCTTGCTTTTCTCATGCACAGAGGCTTCAAATTCTCCATTACAAACTCGCTGATGTGGCAACCCCCTACCGACCACCCAGAGTCCTGGAAGCAATCCCCTGAACTCCTGTCTGTTCCTGAGTTTCACCCTCAGAAACTAAGAGAGCCAACCATTCCCCCCCTACTTCTGCCGTATCACCCGTATTGCTTCTGTGGGGTGAGAAGCAGCAAAGGGACGGTGAGGAAACCCGGGCCCAAGCATGGTAGCGTCTTCTTTGGGTGCGGGAACTGGACTTCTGCTAGAGGTGCCCGCTGCCATTACTTCGAATGGGCTACTCCTTGACCCCTACCTACCTACCTACCTATGATGATGTATGGGAGAGAAGATTTCTCTGTCCTTTTAAGATTGCAAACTAAGCTTTGTTACCTTCTATAAAGAAAGAAGAAAAAATAAAAAAAAAGGTGGGTTGTCATCACATCACTTAGTGGAAGAAGCAAAATATACCTGAGAAAGCTGCTTGGTGGTATGAGTACCTAGTACATATATATAAATATATAAATAGTAGTGTGTGTGTCTTCCAAAATGCATCTCTACTAGTGTTTTCTTTAGGGAAAAGGGGAGGAGGTCCAACCAACTCTGGAAACTGACTTCGTTGACAGGAGAGGGGAGGAAATGAATTGGGATTGTGAAGAATGGAATGGTTAGTAGTAACTTACATGCTGGTATCAGACATGCTTTAATTATCTTAAATAATATGTTTATAATGAGACCCTTTGTTTTACCTATGAGCTTCTTCGACTAGTACAGTTTCTTGCATTCCCCTTTTTATCCCTCTCTGTCTGTTATTTCTTTTGACTTCTTATTCCAAGTGCGGTTTCAATTTTTTACCTTTGTAGTTAGGTATTTCAGAGAGCTATTTTGTAAGCCTCTTCCTGTTTGATGTGAAGTTATCAAAAATTCCAGGTTTTTTTTTTTTGCCATTTTTGAGTTGCATGTATGTGGCCCCGGTTTAAGAACTGAAAGCGCAATACAATGTTTTAAAAATCGGATCAGAATCGAAAAATTGTCGGTTCACAGTTTATTGGCCGAATAGGTGGTTGAATCGGTAATGTTATTAATAAATAATTAATATATTATTAAAAATAAAAATAATTATATATTTATTTGATCAGTTCAATCATTAGTTCAATTGATCTAATCGTCGATTTAACTGGTTTAATTGTAGGTTTAATCATTTTACGATCGATTCAATGGGAAAAAAAAATGATTTTTTCTTTTTAACCGAATCAGTTTTGTTGCAGTTCCGATCAGATAATTTTTTCCTTTTAACTGAACCGGTTTTATTACATGTTCATCACTGATCAATTCGATCTGGTTTTTAAAACAACATTGATGCAATATGATGATTTCAGCATAATACCAAGTAAAACCTATTTGAATGATTTCCATGTATGTATATATACTTTACCTTTTGAAAAATTTGAAAATTAGTTGAGAGTTTTTTTTCTATTTTTTTTTGCTGATTAATAGAAAACCTATTTTAGCATATGATTTAAAAGCATAAGAACTTATATCACTACTTTATTATTTTTTAGGAATAATTAATAAAAAAGTAAAATAGAAAACTTTTCTGCCGTTATTTCTTTCACTACAGAAATAATTTTCTAATCAAGTAAGAAGAATATGTATGAATTTATTAATAAATTAATAATTTTAAAAAATAATTTGAAACTAAAAAATATATGCAATGTACTATTGAAATGTTATACGTTCTTAAAAAAATTCGAAACACAAATGTTTACATAAATTATTATATTTGTATTCGTTCCTATTCGCCTGGGATAAGAAATAAATTTATAGTTTCAATAATAATGGAAAATTTGCTATCCATACGATGTGCTTTACACTTTTCATTTCCTAATCTATGCTTGATTTTTGTTTTTGATTTTCAAAACTACCCTTAGTACATTAATATTCATCTTAAATAAAAATGTAATATTTCCATTAACATTTGAATATCTTATTTATCCTAGCTATAATAATATAATACCTTATTTATTATCTTTCAATTTGAAAACCATCAATATAATAATATAATTCTTTATTTATCCTCTTTTAATTTCTTAAATTTCACCGGACTTGATGTTTTCACTTACCTTTTCATTTTCATGTTTTTGACAGGCAAAGGTTTCGAAACCAAAAATATAACGTTCCAAGTTTAATTATTGTTATTATTTTAACTTTCAATTTCTTCAATTTCAATAGATTTGTCATTCATTTACATTTCCATATTCATGTTTTTGACATGCAAATGTTTGTAAAACGTATTTTAAAGTATTGACATGCGAATCTGCTTTTTGAAGAGGAAAATAATTTTATTGATTTAAATTTATAATAGATCGATAGATCGAAAATGCAGTATTAAAAGCGTAAATGATGAAAGCGATATAAAGTTAATAGTATAATGTCGGCATCAAAAGCACAAATTTGATGGTATAGTGATTAGAATATCTACGATTCTAATTGTCTAACATATTAACAACCATAATATGATATATTCGACTTATTGAATTCGATTTACTTGTTTGAACGCTCCCATATAAATAAAACATCACAACAAGATGACAAAAAACACCGCTTTGTAACAAACCGAAGATAAACCAAAGGCCGCAACCCCAATAAAACGACGACAACATGAAAAATAAGAAAAATGCCTAAATCTTTGTAGAATAACCATTTTATTAAAAGAAAAACTGAAAAAAAGGTGTAGGGTGATATCAAGCAAAAAAATGATAAAAAATCATCCCTTATGACTTAAGTAAGACGAGTGAATGAGAAGAAAAAAAAGAAAGTGGATCACATGTCATATTTATTTGCACCTTTTTGAGTGATTTTTATTTGATCAAACATGCTTTTATGTTACATCATCTAATTTTTAATGTTTTTTGAAAGTGCAATACAAATTAATAATTTTTGTCATTTCCACTTATACTAATAACATGTTATACCGGGTGGGTGCTCCGCTTTACGAATGATACATTAAAACATGTTTCGTTCCATTTTACTGGTCGAGAGAGTTTGCCATAAAGGTAACTTGAAGGGTTTTACGTAGAAATTAGAGAACCTAGAGAACCAATGCCTTGCTAAGGCCACAAAATGATATAAACTACCAACATATAAACTACTAATAATACAAGTCTACAAAATTGATATAATGTTGCAAAACCAAAAAAATAAAGAAAGGGAGGTGCAATTGGTTTAAGAGCTCTTCTTGTCCATTGTCTTTTTGCAGAATTGTGATCATCCTCTTCAGATAAGATTATCTTAATAATAACGATTATCCTAATAATAATAATAATAAGAAAAAATATTTGTGAGTTTGCACAAAAAGTACAATAGAAAAAGTAAAAGTCGAAAATGCCCTTCATTAATCCAACTGAAATTATATATATATATATATATATATCTTTGGCTCTTTTCCTCTCATCTATCCCTTCTCCTTCTCGACCATTTACTTCTCCCTGTCGACCATTCTTCTTGCTGATTCTTCTACTTCCCAATTCTTCTCCTTGTTGGATGTTCTTGACTACCTAAACGACTAAACCCTTCTCGACTCTTCCTTGCGATCTCGCGATCTCCTTAGGGTAAAGACAACTTTCATTGCCTGGTACTCCATCTTTCCAACGTTGCTCTACACGATTTCGTAGTTCCCTTGTGTTCCTATTCTTCTGTTAGCAGCTAGGGTAAAGGTAAAGGATCAAAGTTTGATTTTTTTTACTTTAATGGTTGATCTTATTCATTTTTGTGGTCAAAATGTAATTTTCCGCTTGTTTGTTTTGGTGTGATATGTGTTGAATGAACCAAGGTTAATGAAAATTCATTTTTTTAGTCCAAATGAAACTTTGTTTGCCATGTACTATCATAACAATGAATGTACAACAGTAAATGATCATTGTACTACCTTAGGTAATGCATGTACTACCATAAGTAACTAATGAATGTACTACAATAATTAATAGGTCAATGTCCTACTTTAATTACTCAATGTAGTATCATAAGTAGTGAATGTACTACCATAAACACTGAATGTACTATTGATATGTAACTAGTGAATGTACTACTTTAAATAGTGAATGTACTAACTTAATTAATCAATGTACAACCATAACCAATCAGTGTATTACCATAAGTAGTGAATATACTACCTTAACATTAGAGTTTTAGGGAGTTCTTGTAATACCTATATGGTTGTTGTTTCATTAAGTATGCTCTTATAAAAACATTAGGTAACATAAAGGAATATTATGTTTGATTGTGTAACTAATGAGCCTTCAAATTGAAAATGTCATTTAAATGTGTAGAGTTGAACAAGATGGACAACGAAATGTTCTGTTATGTATGTGTGGGTGGCCAAATGGCGACGGATGCAAATAGGTCAAGTGAATATAAAGGTGGACGAATCATAACATTGATTGTTAATGTCACGCCCCGAATCCCGGCCCGACCCGATTGGCGGATCGGCGAGAGCAGTTTTAGGGGCGTGAGACTCGAGGCCCCAGGACTCTTTACTTGATTTTTTTTTTTTTTTAAAGCCGATTTGGTACTTGTGGGTATGGCTCACATCTTATAACATAATCATAATATTATATACAAGTAAAAAGAACTACCACCGGAGTGGTGTCCATCAAAATCTAAACACATATAACCGAGTCCCATTTACTTATACATGTACAAAACAACTTAACATTCGAATTACATATTCGAGCCACGGGACCTACGTGATGAACCTTCTTAGTGTGTTGGCCCAGGTTTGTATGCGGATGTTCTTGACGTCTTCTCTATTACCTACGGATTAAAAACCGTGCTAAACTGCGCTTAGTGGGAAACATTTCTTATACAGAAACATAAATACAGATAATAGTAACAGGTATCATAATTATTCAGGCATTCACATAATGAACTTATACAATTACTTAGGCTTATACAGACTTATGCTTATCACATTCTGATCTTATACTTACTCAGGAATTACACTTATGGCAGACTTATCCTTATTTGGATCTTATACTCATAGCACTTATTCTTATCCGGGTCTTATACTTATAGCAATAGGATCTTATACTTATAGCAGACTTATTCTTATTCGGATCTTATACTTATTCGAGGATCTCCCCTGAAAGGACATATCGCAGACTGTCAGGCGATGCTATCTCCGTAGGATACATATTTATACTTATGTTTGTGTATCAGACATATACTTATTTAGGTCTCCCAAATGACATACATATCGGAACTTATACGTGCGTCTTGGACTTATACTTATTTACGATCTCCATAGAGATTCTGAACTTATCTTATACGGAGGTGTAATCTGAGCCAGGTATTTATATCTATCTCAGATCTCCCGTAGGAGTTTACAGAACTTATACTTATTCTACGGAGTTTACACTTGTTCGGAGGTACCCGAAGGTATCACAGAGATTACAGAACGTATACTGGATTTGCGGAACTTAATCTTATACGGGAGTACCCGTAAGTACTACTTGATCAAATGTCTGCTCTGATACCAACTTGTGTTGGTATCATATCCCAACAAGTCCTAGGTTAAAGTATACCTATACTCATACGGGAGTACCCGTGGGTACTACGGTGTTTATCATTATCGGGCCACACGGGAGATAAGTAGGTACTCTGAGAAATTGATCGGAATCACGGGAGTACCCGTAGGTGCCCAAAACTTATATTAATTGCCATTATCTTATACTTGTACTCTGAGCCTATCCTTGTATTTACGGATCTTCTGTACTACGAGTTTATTGGTATTTGGATCTTATCACGGTATTATGGAGCATGTACATGTATTTGATTTTATACATGTATTACGGAACTATACATGTATATTCGCAGACTTATACTTGTCTTGCGAAATTATCTTTAGTATTTCGGATCTTATCGTGTATTCTGAGAACTTATACATGTATTTGGATCTTCACATGTATATTCTGGAACTTTATACTTGTCTTCTGAGAACTTATATTTGTGTACAAGACTTTGTTTACATCTTACGGATCTTATACTTGTGTTACGGGCGGTTCTTGTATTTGAATCTTATTCTTTTGCGAAGGTACATGGAATGCAGTGAGTCGGGCGGTCAGGATCATGCTCATCTGAGTGGATCGGACCTCTGATTATGGACATTAGTCTTTTCGTGAGTGGATCACGAGTTCATTATCTGAGTACGTAAGTCGATTGGACTTATACTTATTTTACAGGACTTATACTTATTTGAATCTCCCGTAGGAGTTACAGAGTTTCTTCTTATTCAGGGCTTAATCAGAGACAGGAGTACCCGTAGGTACTACAGAGCAAATACGGAGGTACCCGTAGGTACATTCAGATCTTTACTATATTCATTTCTTTATTCTTATTCATTATTCAGAGTCTTATCATATGTACGTACGACCCCAACTGGGCCAATCATAAGAAATGATGGGGCGCGGTCTGATAAGTACCCCGAAGTGCGATCACGATCTTGAGTGCCGTATTAGCACCATATAGGGCCGATGCTGCCCATGCAACGGGAGTCGTGCACCGAGCGGGAGTGCCAAAGCGCACCGTCAGAGTCTTGACGCGAGGACGTCAGCTCGATTCGTTTTGGTCACAGAGTAGTCATGCTGTATATGTCTTTCAAGCTATAACGCTTTCTTAATCACATTCTGTGATCATGACATATTGTTTTTCATGTTCATGTTCATGTTCATGTTTTAGTTCGTTTTCAGGTTTCATGCCTATTCCTTATGGCATTTCAGATACTTGTACGATATGATGTCTATCCACACATCATTCATGTATTCTTGTCCCTCAATGAATCTATTTTTCTTAGGAATTGGAATCAATCCAATAGTATCACCCAAAATAAAGTTATGGCATTTTCATGCCAACTTGTCGGTTTACCGATATTACCCGAGGGACAGTTTACAATATTAATTTTCCAGTGCCTTGTCTCCATATTTGATACTGGTTCTTTGTGCTCCTTTAAAGCTAAGGTGCTAAGGGTTCTATTCCAACTGGAATCACCCAATTCGAACTGGAACTCAATTTGTTCACGTTAGATCAATGGAATACTCTATAATCAAGCGGTACGAAATGGCTTGCACATGGCCCCACTTTGAGTGAATTTTTGGACCACTTAGAGCCTTAATTTGATGATTCCTATTTCTTTAGGTTTGGTTCTCCTTGAAGTCTATTTTAATTGGCCACTTGAATCACTCAAATCGGATAAGAAATGAGCAAGTTATGGCCAAAATACAAAAAGCCCAGTCGAAGTGGAAACGAGAGACACTAAGTGTACCGGTACCTCGACTGTCTTAAGTTTACCCCTCGACTTTTGCCCAGAATGTGGGTTTTTCTCCCATTTTTCCATGTGTTGATACCCAAATCAACTCTATACTTCCTATACACCTCAAAACCATTTCAAATTCACCTTGTAATCTCTTTTCTATTCAATTCATCTTTCAATACTTATCTTATTACCAAAAACATATCATGAAATCCCTCCAAAACAATTCTAATATGGGTCAAGCCATACATGATCCAAACATAGAGAGTTGTTAGAGTTTGTTCTAAACCTTAACTCCATTACATACAATTTAACCATGAATTCAACCAAAAAGGGGGATTCCATACTTATCTTGTTCCTTGTGGGTTTAACTAACCTTAATTTCAAGAAATCCAAGGTTAGAATGAATTCTAACAAAACCCTAGATTTGGAGATAAACTCTTAATCATACAAAGCCTTAAAGTTCCATAGATCCATTCAATTCCATGATCAAGGTTAGTTCCATACAAAAATCCAAAGTTCCATACCTTGGCTTGCTTGGCTTGATCTCCTCTTCCTCTTCTTCTCTTCTTTTTCTTCCTTCACGTTTTGTTCCTCTTCCAAACATGAGACCTATTTTTGGTCTTTAAATCCATGTTTGTTAAGGCCTTGTTTGGCCCTCTAAAAACCCATTTTTGGGTAAATTGTCTTTATTTTCTTTTTAAACCCATAACTCATTCTATTTATAAATAAACTTCCCTTTATTTCATTTTGGCCTCAATCTCATCAATTCATATCTTTTAGGCCCCTTTTTGGACAATTTACAATTTTGTCCTTAAGTTTTGTAACTTTCCGGGTCTCTCGTTTCCATGTTTCGTATTTAACTCACGAAACATTCAAATTAGGCTTACAAAATACCCTAAACATGTCGAAAACGACTAGGGTATGTTTTGGGGTGTTACAGTTAATGTTCATATACCACTTGACGAGTTTGTTTTACTAGTTTGTGGTAAGTTGGACCTTGACTCAAATTTTGTTATATTTGATTACACATGTATGTAACACCCCGAAATATACCGTAATCGTTTTCGGCATATTTAGGGTATTTTGTAAGCATAATTTGAAGGTTTCGTAATTTAAATGCGAAACATGAAATGGCTGCTGGAAATTTTATAAACACAGGACAAATTTGTAATTTAATCCAAAAGAATATGGAAGAATCATAATATAAGAAGAGGGTATGCTATTTTAGAAATAACATAAATTTGATATCTGGAAATGGTCGAGTTGGAGGACCCTATTGCAATAAAGAGGAAAAATTTAATATAAAGGATGTAGATAAATATCTATTTTTGTTTCGTGCTCAGCGTGAAGGCCAAGGAGAGAAAAAGGGAGAAAGGAAGAGAAGAAGAAGAAGAAGAAGGAGAGAAGGAGAAAAAAAAAAGGTATGGAACTAAGTAAGGATTTCTATGATTTTTGGTATGAAAATCTAGTTTTTGTATGGAATTAGTATGAATTCAAGTATGGAATTTGTCTAAAATGTATGGATACATGTTTGGGTTGTATGGATTTTTGTAGAAACCTAACCCTAACCCCCTTCTTTGATGAATTAACTTGGCATAGTTATGATGTTTTCTGGTTTTTAGACCAGTTTTGGGGTGATTTTGTATAGATTACAAAAATTGTTTAGATGAGTATGGATTTTTGGGTTTTACCCATGATTTCCTTTGTGTTCATGTTTAGGGTTTGGTAATATCAAGAGTCCTTGAGTTGATTATAGTCCATAAGAAGTGTTTAGAGAATTTTAGAGTGAGTTTTGGGGATTTTCGAGATGCAAACGCAAAGGCAAAAGTGGAAAATGTTGCCTAGGCGTGGATACTGTTCACCCGAGCAGATTTTTCTGCTTTTGTCTACAACTTCGGATGGCCATAACTTCTTCATCCGAAGTTCGATTTGAGTGTTCTTGAACTCTATGGAAAGCCCTTTAAGTCTAAAATCCATCCATATATATCTTGACACAATATTGAGCTTATAATAAGTCCGAAAATGACAAAAACCAGTGGCTGCTGCTGCTACTGCAGGTGCTGCAAGTTGCTGATTTTCTTCACGGCTTGCAACTTGCATAACTCCTTCAGTAGGACTTCGTTATGGGTATTCTTGGACTCTATGAAAATCCCTTTGAGTCTAGAATCTATCCATATATAGATTGATATAATATTGAGCTTATAGTACACCCGAAAATGACAAAGAATGGTAGGTACATATTTCTTTGCTGCCAGTCTTTGCAAAGTTCTTGATTTTCTTCACGGTTTGCAACTTGCATAACTCCTCCGTTAGGACTCCGTTATGGGTATTATTAGACTCTATGGAAAGACCTTTGAGTATAGAATCTATTCATATATAGATTGATATAATATTAGACTTATAGTACTTTTAAAATGACAACATACAGTGGTACACTCTTCAACTCGCTGCGGAGTCTTTGCAAGTTCTTGATTTTCTTCACGGCTTGCAACTTGCATAACTCCTTCGTTAGGACTTCGTTATGGCTATTCTTGGATTCTATGGAAAGCCCTTTGAGTCTAGAATCTATCCATATATAGATTGATATAATATTGAGCTTATAGTACACCCGAAAATGATAAAAGACAGTGGGTACGCTCTTAATGCTGCCCGGAGTCTTGCAGGGTTGCTGATTTTCTTCACGGCTTGCAACTTGCATAACTCCTTCATTAGGACTTCGTTATGGGTATTCTTGGACTCTATGGAAATCTCTTTGAGTCTATAATCTATCCATATATAGATTGATATAATATTGATCTTATAATACACCCGAAAATGACAAAAAACTGAGTGGTTGTTATTTCTTTCTTTGTAGAGTCTTTGCAAGTTGCTGATTTTCTTCACGGCTTGCAACTTGCATAACTCCTTCGTTAGGACTCCGTTATGGGTATTCTTGGATTCTATAGAAAGATCATTGAGTCAAGAATCTAACCATATGATATTTAATGGCATTTGGTGCCCACATCTTGTCTGAAAATTGAATTTTTGTACCAAGTGTACTAATCGCTTGGTTAAAGTTAATTGGAATGCATGGTAAGAAAGGATGTAGATATGAACAAGAAATAGCAATATATGTAGATTTGATATGTAAAGGAGTATAGATAAGAAGAAAGCACTGCAATTATCAAAGGAAGAGTCTACATTACACGTACTCCTACGGGAGATAGAGACTTGATCTGATAAAACGAGAAAAACGTACAAGTTTAGGAATGTATAGGTATAGGTCATAAGATATGATAGTTTGATAAAGTACATGAAGATATAAGTTAACAAGATATAAGATGTTACAAGTAGATGACATGATATGAATATAAGAGTGTATGATATGAATATATGATTGTCATACATAAACGAATAGATGGAACATGATAGGAACACATAGACAGGTAAGCATACATGATAGAAATATAGAAAGTACATGAATAACTAAATCATGATAGAAACACATAAAGGATATGATGCATAAATGATATAAAGGAATATGAATAGATAAAGATATATATGAATATATGAATACAAGAGTGCATAGATGCATTCATGATATGATAGGATACATGATCACGAGAAGACAAAAAACTAAATGATAGAAAAGATATGAATATCGTATTTGTCAAGAAATATAAGAACAACAATATGAAGCTAAGAAATATGTGAAAGGTATTACAGGCAGAAATAAATAATAGTGTATATCACCATTTAGCATACGATGCTTGATAGTTATTCGTAGCAGATGAGATATGCGAAGAAATATAATAAAATGGATTGTCTGCTTAGAACATGGTAGAGAGATAGATGGACATGCCTATTAAGGAAAAAACAAGTCTGCATCATACTGATTAGTTAACCCCGTTTGGGTCATTACAGCGCCATTGGCGCATAGGTGGTCGTTATGTTTGTATAATGATATGGCGCCCGGCGCTATAGACCATTGTTTCGTGCACGGTGAGTGCGGTAGCGCCCCGGTCGCTATAGTTTCAGCTATCCCACTTACAGGTTTATACATGCATGAAACATAAAACAAATAATTTGAATATGACATGTGAATATGATATGATCGAGAAGCGTATTATTCTTTATATGATGATAAGTTAATAACTTTGTGAGATTATACGATCACGACATGATATGAAATGTATAAGAATGTAAAATGATGCGAAAAGTTAATATGATATCTGATTATATGAAAAGTACAAGATGACAGTATATGAAAAGTACATAGTACATGAAACAGTACATAAATACAGTATATGGAAAGTACAAAGTACAATACACAAAAAGTATATGAACATGTACATTACATGAAAGAGAAAGTAATATGAAAAGTATAACAGGAAAACAGTATATGAAAATAGTACATGAACAGTACATGAATACAGTATATGAAATTAGTACATGAACACAATACATGAACAGTACATGATAACAGTACGTGAAAACAGTACACTATGATAATACATGATAACAGTATATGAAAATAGAACATAACAAATGGTATAGTATAAAGTAATATATGTATACGAATTTGACATGCACAGAATAGGATATGTAATATGAACCACTAGAAAGATAATAGATCAAATGATAAGTACTAGAATAAGAAATAAATGATATGAAAGGTTATATGTCAAATGTCACATGATAGAAGTGTATGTTATATGAAAATGATAAGATAAGTGTATTTGTTGAGATGATCATAGTTATTGGTCGTCCTTGTATATGTTTCCCACTAAGCGTAAAGCTTAGCACGGGTTTTTAATCCGTATAGGTACAGAAGCAGAAGACAAGGATAGAGGACAGGACATCTCACATCGGCGAGTAGGCCCATTTCAGATGGGTGCTCATCGCTCTTAGCAAATCTCTGTATTTTTTTGAATAGGTATAAGCTTTGTATATTGAGAAGTAAGGGGACTCAGTGTATAGAACATGAATACCACTACGGTGGTACTTATAATGTAAATGTAAATGTTTTTTTTTATTTGTGAAAAAGGCAGGTACAGGTTTAAGAGTCTCAATTCAACACAGTGTTGTGCACCCACCAGTTGCCCAGGCGGGGTGGGGGCGTCACAATGTAAATTTGAACCGTCAATGCTGGTTGAGTTAAACGATGATGAAGAATTGAGGAAAATGTTTGGATTCAATGACATGCATTGTCGAGTGTACTTGTCTTTGAATACCGAAGTTGAAGTGCTGACAAAATTAATATCTATGAGAAGGTATATTAATTTACAATTAACATTTATCCCCGCGTTGTAAAACATATGGTAAAAAAGAACTAAATTTTGTTGTTGTGTCTTGGTAATTGTGCCCCACACATAGTGTTGCTTCTAATTTAGAATGCGGTCCAAGAAATGGAAATCCAAATGTTAATTTGTCTATGGATTTCAGAAGTTGCACCAATATTACCGTCACATGGTTTGTCTAATAGAAGTGTTGAGAAAGACGTCCTTCAACGTAATTTAAGGCACTTAGAAAATGCAATCGTGTGCAGTGGCCAAATGTTTCACAATGCTACTGCATTCCAGGATGCTTTGTACCTAATGTCCTTATGATGGAAGTTTTGATTAGGGATGGCAATGGGATGGGTTTTTTTGGGTACCCGCCCTGCCTCGCCCCTAATAGGACGGGTATGGAATTCATATAATCAGGTTTTTAACGAGTTTAGGGAAAAAAAACTTGGATTGGGTTCAGGACGAGTTTGGTTTAATTTCAGTCCGCCCCACCATGCGTCGCCTTGCTCAGTTTCGAAACTTCTATTATTTTTCAAATTTTTTCTCTCATCCTCTTTCTCCATTCCTTTTCCTTTCATAGCCAAACAACGCATCTTTCACATCCAAAGGGTCGATGACTATCACTGTCACTATTGCCGACGACCGAAACCATGACATCACGGTAGATCCCCAATAGTCGACCCTTTTATCCCTTCTCTTTTCTTTCCCTTTTCCCCTTCTCTTAGTCTTACCCAAATCATCCGTGATAGGTGGAACATACGACCTTCAACACAGTGGAAATCACTATGGCTAATATCTTAAGAAAATTAGAAGTAATGAGAAAGGTGGAATGTGAGAATCCCTTTCTCACATCATTCTAAATCAGATAAGATCCTTTACATCAAGAAACGTGTAATAAGAAAGTTTTTGAAGATGTCTCTCTCTCTCTCTCTCCACCTTTTACCGTCCCGCCCCACAACATGTTCAAGATCATACCATCCATGTTTAAAAAACCCTCCATCAACACCTTGGTATAAGACCACACAATCCATCTTCAAAATCTCACCATCTACACCCTAGTTTAAGACCCACACAATTCATCTTCAAAAACCCCATCAATTCCTAGTTTGAGACCCACATATTCCATCTCCAAAAATCCCTTATCGAAACCCTAGCTTTATATGACAAAAGTTGTTTTCATGGTTGAGCAAAGAATAGAGAGAGAGAGAGAGAGAGAGTTTGAATGTGTTAACTGCAGATAAGCTTTAAGATTTGAATGTTGTTTGAGTCTATTGAGATGTAGAGCAGGGATGAGTGCAAAGCACGGAAGGGGGGGATGTTGGGTTTGAATGTTGTTTAGTTGGGAGGGGGAAAAGAGAAAGAGGAGAGGACGCTTGTGGGAGGCATGGAATCATCTGTCGAGGTTAGGATGAGACAGGTAAGTGTTTTCAAAAATAAAATAGTCTCGCCCCGCCTCGACCCGCCCCAGTTATTCCACAGGTTTAAACGGGTATAGGAAGTTTTGTATAGTATTGGGACGGGGTTGGGACAGGGCTGACCTGTCCTGTTTCCATCCCTAGTTTTGATATTGTTTCAAATGAAACGCCTATAGGCACATGACTGTTGTCTACATTGTCAATGGATGCCTTTGGAAGATAACTTGTCTTGCTATTGGTGCGTCAGATGTCGTCCAAGTGCACACATTCATAAATCAACATTACCATAGTGTTGATGATGTAGTTGCCAATCAATCATTAGTGAGATCAAATCGAGTTGTTGTGGTGATTGATGATGTGATTCGATCAACTCTTGAATACCAACCACGACAAATATGTAAAGACTTCGTTCGTGAATATGGGATGAGATTAAGTTATTGTCAAACTGGGAAAATTAAGGAAGGCTAAGGAGAGAGTATATGGTCTTCCTTAGAATTACTATAAATTATTGCCTTGGATGTGTGATTGAGTTGTCCAAAAGAATCCTATTGATTTGACATACTCAAGTGATGACCATTTTGAATAACTATTTATTATACATGAGGTGTCTATACAAGGGTTTTTGTTGGGGTGTTGCCTTTTCATTCCAATCGACTCATCTCATATGAGTAGGCCATATGATGTGCCTTATTTTCAGCAACAACATGCGATGCGAATGACAACATGTTCCTATTAGCTTTTGGAGTGATGAGCTTGGAGAATTACGAAGATTGGTCTTGGTTCTTACAAAATCTAAAGAAAATTATTAGGGATAAGGTGTCATGATTATATTAGATAGGCACCTTGGTTTATTGCATAGCGTACCAGAAATATTTGGAGGATAGAACCATACCTGAACATTGGGCCATGTCAAAATTTATGAAGAAAAGATGGGACAAATTGATAACCAACCATACTGAGTCTTTTAATGTTTCGTTAAAAAATGAATGTCATCACTCCATCTGTAGCTTCTTAGTCGAGCACATGACTAAGTTAAGTGTTGTGCTTGTTAAGCATTAGGATGAGATCAATAATTGGAAAGGTATATTATAGGGCTAAAAATAGAGGAGAAGGTGAAAATAAATATGGCGAAATGGGAGGTTTACACTGTTAGCCCATTCATGGAGACTCTTTTTGGTGTATTTGTTGTCAATGCAATCGTCAATATTGACATAACGTCTTGAAAATGTATATGTCGTGGTTGGGAAATGTTTGGCATACCATGTGAGCATGCATGTGTAGTTACAATGGATCTAAAACAAAACATTGCTGATTTTATTGATGATGTGTTCAAATGTCCTGAAAATACAACAAAGGTATACTCGAGTGATAAACCACAAACGATCTCAGTATTTCGGTAAATTAGAAATATTTAGATTTGGTCTTAATTTTTGCTTGGAGAAGAGTCTGTTTGTGTTAGAGTCTTTCTTTCGATTGAAGTCTATTATTTTGCTAAGTCCTATTCTTTTGCTAGTTTGTTATTTACCTTCCATGATTTAGTTTACGTTTGTGCACAATAGTTGTGGTCGTAGTTTAGGAAGGATGGTTGAAAATATATGTATTTAAACCCTTTCAATGAATAAAAAGATATGAAAATTGTTCCCAGGCCTTGTAGTGCATTTCTCACACCCAAGGGGGGAATTTTTGAGGTGGTAGCCCCAGTCAAATGGAAAAACCTTTCCGTTGAAGATGCTACTTGGGAGAATGCACCAGAGTTGCAAGATCGGTTCCCTGACTTGAACCTTAAGGACAAGGTTCCGGTAAAAGTGGGGAGTGATGACCACGTGATCTCGGCTTGTTTCTCGACCAAATTAAATATTTGGGTGAGTCTTGGTATGCTTACGGAGAAGAAGTCTGTTTGTGTTAGAGTCTTTCTTTAGGTTGAAGTCTATTGATACCTTTAAGTTCTATTCTTCTGCTAGTTTGTTATTTATGCTTCCATGATTTAGTTTCTATTTGTGCACAATAGTTGTGGTCGTAAGTTTAGGAAGAGTGGTTAGAAAATATATGTATTTAAACTCTTTCAATGAATAAAAGGATATTAGAAAATTGTTCCAAACCTTGTGGTATGTTCTCACCCAAAGAGTACACTTTATCTTTACTTCATGAGCTTTGGCTGGGACCTAACATAGGCATGTTCCGCGGAATAGAGACTCATGATATACCGAAAGTCCATGACGATGGTGTTGTTCAGGATGTTGTTGGTAATGTTTACTTCTCTTTGAAGCCCTCCCGAACAAAACAACCTCTAGGAAGACCAAGGAAAAAGTGAATAGAGTGGTTGTTTCAAGATAAGTCGACTATGTATTGCTCCCGTTGCAATATGGTTAGTCACAGAAAAACCTGCAGAAATCCATTAGCATGAATATTGTTACGATGTCATGATGTTTTTGTATTATCGTTTTATATTATTATAATGTGTTGCCATTAATCAACATTTTGGATAGTTGTGTGTTGGTTTTAGAACAACATGAAGTTGGTTCTTTTTTAATGTTGGTCTATTATGAACATTAATGGAATATTTAATTTTACTTCTACTTTGTTCATTTTTACGATCTAGTTCACTTAGTTTATTTCTACGATCTATATTTTGAATTTTCTTATCATTTGCAATGTTTTTATTACCCATGTCTAGCATAATACATTACTGGATAAATCCTAAAAAAAACATAAGCATATGTTCTATAGTCACGCACTGAGGTAATCAATTCCATCCTATAATTATAAATGATTGTTATTCATTTATATTATTCACTGTTAAATGCTTAATATTTACTAGATAAATCCTAAAAAAAACGTAAGCATATGTTCTATAGTCACGTAGTGAGGTAATCAATTCCACCCTATAATTATAAATGATTGCTATTCATTTATATTATTCATCGTTAAATGCTTAATATGGTTATTTGTGTTATATTTGTACGAAAACATACCAAAATCAAGATGTTCGAGATCTAAATTGCTTTATATTGTACATGATTTGGCTAAAGAAAAACTCAATGCAATTAGGTAAATTAGATTTGGTGGCTTGCTCCAATTGGCAAGCAAGAAGCTACCTTATTCAGATTCGGTCATGATGGTGAGTGCATGCAGTATTCAGATTCGGGATTTAGATGTTGGGGGATATTATGAGTATCTCATGTCCTGATGAAGATATTATTGTATTTACTCATAGGTCATGTGCCCCCATAATGCACAACCACACCCTCATAAAGTTAGAAAAATATCTAATTGAGTTACTAACATCGCTTAACACTTAAGACTTTTTTTTTTTCTAATTGATATGGTGTTTAGTTCTAACACGTGGTTCTTTTCTATAGATTGAATTTCTTCATTCATTGCTCAAATTCGCTTTTCATCACTTGTTGCTTCTTCATATGAAATGGGTCCTAATTTACCAATAAAAGAAGTAAATTATACCTTTATTAGTGATCTCAATGCTTTCATAACTTTGTAATTCTTCGGATGTGTGGGCATAAATGAGAACATTTAGAGTAACCTTGTGATTAAGACTCTTACCCTATTCTTGTTTGCATAGGTGAACTTCTAATAGGAGAAGGTCGTGTATTTGAAATAGAAAAATTTGTTGTGGAATCATTTTGATTCCCATTGTCCTTAATAGATAGAGTTTTCTCCACTTACAACTTTCCTTTTTCCTTATTTTGCGTTTGAGTATATATCCTTTCATTCCTTAGCATTAAATATCGTGACTTACTAACAACTTCCTAGTTTTTGGATTGTACAAGTTATTATCTTTAGTTACATTTCCATAATGATATGGATTCGATCCGAGATCTTGGAATTGGAATAAGTTAGGCTGTTTTGCCCTTATATTGGTGTATATATATATATATATTTCAACTTTTTCAATAATAATTAAGTCTTTTTCATAATGGTTCTTTCCTTTGCCCATTTAGCCGTTGATACAAAATCCTCCTCCTTTTCTCATATGATGGATGCTCAAGAAATGGTCCTTTTTGGGGTGTGACTGCAATATTTTTCTAAGAATGATTTTCATTTAAGTAACCTAGGGAATTATTGTCTGTGTGTATACGTTCATTTTCTTTTTTTAATTCCAAAATTTGAAAGGAAACAAACCCAATTAAAGAATGATTTTTGTTGGGTTGATATATCTATCAATTTTCATTCAACTCTTCCAGATTTATTTAACAGAAGCTGACATATAGACAACTCCAAACAAAATTTTCTCCTTCCTCTCCCATTCTCTGTTCTCGTTTCTTTTTCTTTTCTGTATTTTTATGTATTAAATCAAATGGATTAAACCATGTGAATTGGGCCGAGCAGGGATTTGAGCCATGAAATTGTTGGGACTCACACAATAGGTATTGATGATATTTTTGTTAAAATAAATATTTTATTGCATTTTATTATTCAACACAATGACAAGCGTATTTATAATATTAACTAGGGGTTCTGATTTAGTGTGTCGATGGGTCGTGTTAGGTGTCGTGTCGATATATCACGAATCCGTTAATCGGCGATTAATCGCGACCAACCACGAATAATAAGCGTGTAAACATTCCCAAACTAAAATACGACTGAAATTTATTACATTATTAAAGCGAGATCCGACCGCAGATATAATGAATTAATTTGATTATTTAAAATAATAAGAATTATAATTAATTATTCATATATGTTTAGCACAAATAATCTATTAAATTTAACATGTATATTAATTTTATTATTTAAATTCATAGGAATTATAATTAATAATCCATATTCAACATAAATAATTTATTAATAAATTAATTGAATTAATATAAAATTCGCGAATTCGATTGGTCTAAATTCGATTGTTCGTAGGTCAACGCAGATATGACCCATTATTAAACGTGTTAATCGGGTCAACACGAGATATGGCCGCAACAGCGATTATCACTGACTGGCCATGGCCGTGTTGGGTTCGTGTCGTGTTCCCGTGTCGTGTCAAATTTTGCCGGCCCTATTACTAACTGATCTTGCTCTATTAGACTAAAAATAAATAAAAATAATCTAACATATAAAACTAATTTTTTTTTAAAATTTTTAGCATTCTTATAATGTTATTTTAACTTTAAGTCGGACTATAATTTCAATAACCTTTAACGATAAAGTTAATTATCTGGCGTAATGTCTTGAATGTTCGCATCACGTATGCTTTAGTACCATCAAACATGTATGTGAGATGGTTGAGGTATCTTCGAACTTAACCAGTTATCTCGTGTTTGAGCCATGAGAATGAAGTTATGTTATGTGATAGAACTTTATCGCCCTTGTGGTTATTCTCGGTTTATAAGAGTTAATTACGGATGTGGTATATGACTTAAAAGGTGTATTTCGTGTCTGAGGCCAGCCAGAGATCTTCGCTAGTTTGTCCCAAAAAAAAAAAAACATACGTGTTTAGTGACTTTGTAAAAATATATGCAATTTGATCTTCTAATTTATAAAACTCAAGTATGATCTTGTTATTTTTAACATGTTCCCTAATACAATGAAATTTGATGCTTAAGTGTTATGCTTCTACCATGAAACATTGGATTTTCCCTTTATCATTTATACTTAGAAATGTGTCTAATATGATTTTCCCATAAATTGATTGATCATTGCTACTTTCTCGTGCTCTTTTGGTATATGGAAATATACAACACAATAAAGAACTTGTAGAAAAAGAAACTTCAGTCTATGATCACTCCAAGCTTCCTCATATTTTCTTTCAAAAATTAATTTAGCATGATATTTATGCTATAAGACCACTGTAAATGTAACAATTCCTACTCAAAAGGTTTTTAGAGGTTCGAATCCAAGAACATAGTACTACAATGTTTACTCTAGTAGACACTTTTTTTTTGTTGTAATATATATATATATATATATATATATATATATATATATATATATATATATATATATATTAAAGATTCTTCAAGGAATTAAATATGGTGATCTAAGAAAAATATGAAAACATACGAAAAAAAATAGAGTTTTTTTATGAAGTTGGTGTTGAGCGAGGGAAACAAAATATAAAAATAAAAATAAATTAAATTAAAAACTATTAAAGCTCAATATTCTATTTATTCACACTTCTTTTAAGTAATTTTATTTATTTTTTCTATATAAGTATTAAATGATTTACTGCAGAAGAAATTTTAAATTTTTTATTTTTGAAAAACAAAAACCGAAAATATAAAACACATTTGATTCTTTTTTGTTAAAAAGGCTGCGATAGATACAAAAACGCGAAATTTAAAGAAAGAATAGTCGAAATACGAAAATGGGTATTTTTGTTTTCTTTAAAAAATCATTCTCAAGAATAATTTTCAAAAATAGGAACCAAACAGACCTTAAGGCAGGACATAGGGAGGGAGGGGTTTCGGTTCGAGTCCTAGTAAGGACGGTTTACTACCTTCTAACTAAAAAAAAAACTAAAGTGTTTAGATATAAAAAAAAATTAAAAAATCTTTGATCAAGAATATACATGAACTCTAGGTTTAAATCC
Source organism: Tetrastigma voinierianum (assembly GCA_016808115.1). Taxonomy (NCBI): domain Eukaryota; kingdom Viridiplantae; phylum Streptophyta; class Magnoliopsida; order Vitales; family Vitaceae; genus Tetrastigma; species Tetrastigma voinierianum. The sequence continues at coordinate 93,814 of JAEQBH010005685.1, forward strand.
ACTATGATGCTAATGAAAATATTTTATTTTCCTAAAATATGATTATGGGTAAATAATTTCCAATTGAAAGCTAATAACTTTTTAACAAAATTTTAAAGTTCATTTTTCAATGAGGCCTAAGTCAAGTGGTTAAAGAGCTATAAGGGGCATAGGGTGTGGAGTAGTCCTAAATCTTGCTGCTCGATTTATGTGATAAAATTACTTATGACGCGCATAATATTAGATTTGTACCCAGCGAATGTATTCCTAAAAGGTTCATTTAACAAAATTAGTTTTTTTTTTTTAAGCTAAAATAACTTTTTAATACAATGTTGAGACTCAAACTCTTCCCCTCCCCATGTTTAGTCATTTTAATGTTCATGCTCTAACCAATTGAGATAGGCTTGCGGACATTTAACAAAATTAGTCAAAAACTAAAGAAATTAAACATTTTCTCATTAATTGTTATTTTGAAAAATAGTTTAATAAACATAAAGTTCATATAAAAAAGTTTCCAAGTTTTCCATTCAAACAAAAATTCAAAACTTGCATAAAAATAAAATCCATAATATAGTAAAAAAAATGCCCACCTTTTAATATAGTAAAAAAACTTGTTCATATTTTCAAAGGTTTTCTATAAAAAAATGCCCACCTTTTAATATAGAAAAAAAAAAAATCAAAGTTATATATTTTTCAAATTAACGAAAATTGGACAAGTCAAAGTAATTTTTTTTCTTTCTAATTATTATTTTTCCACTTTGTCTTTGTTAAATTTTGTATATACTAAAAGTTATATATAGTCTCTTTTAGATGATCTCTTCTAGTAAAGTTAAAAGTCATTTTTGGAAGCCCCATCATCAATTGATCAGAGCCTAATTCAACCCTTATCAATGTTTTAAAAATCGGTACCGGTCTACCATACATCGGTCGAACAAAAACGCAAACACGTTCAGCCTTATGTATATTTTGTCGTGACAAAGTTCAACTGAATTGTGTACATCGGTCAAATACACGTACGGCACACCCAATGGTTGACGAGTGTTTATAGAGCTTTTTATTTTCCCACCATATCAGACCCTGCGAGCCAGTGGACTCGAGCTTAGGATCAAATGATGACATTAGTTAAATAATCTTACCAAGTAAACATTAAATTAAATTATCTTTTTTAAGATGTTCTTTTTAGGATGTTAAGATGGTACCTTTCAGCATATAAAAAAAAAAACAAACTTTTTTTTGATAAAAAAAAAAAAAAACAAACTTAATACTTAAATAAAACTATAGTATTGAAGAAAAACAACCCAATTATATACTTAATTCTAAATAGTGCAGCAAAAAAAACAAAGCGCAATATTCTAGTCTTTCTTTCTTCCTTTTCTACCCCTTTTACTTCTTTCTTTCACGTGTGCAGAATTTGATTTCCTTTGACCTGTAAAACCCCAATTTGGGCAGGCAGGAGCAGGGCACAAACAGCTTCCACAGTCGATTTCTTGGACTAGGCATTTCTGGAAACAAGCGAAAGAGGGAGAAAAATGAGGATTGGATGAAAATAAAAAATAAAATAAAAATAAAATGCCATACTCCAATAACTTCAATCCATGCTCAAGGCCATACCTTCCTTAAACTGATATTGACCCACCTCACCGCTCAATTCAGAATGAAATATTTAAATGAGCAGCAACAGACAATGTGGATCTGATGGTTATAAATATTATATGCAAAAAGAAACATTATATTAATGGGGATGATATTCAATAATAATCTTTTATCAGTTGTTGCTTTACATAAAATAATGACATACACCATGAAAATCCAACATTAATCGTTAAGATTTTACCCTGTTTAACTGAATATGATAAAAAAGTTAATATTAAAAATGTTATTTGTACTCTAGAACATATTTGACAGAGCACATGATCATGAAGAAGTCTATATCGCACAAACCCCACTCCACAACTCAAATTAAAATCATTGTAATCTATTAGAATGATTTATAACATCTGATAACCAAAATTGAACTTTATTTAATCAGATAACAGAGCATATATATCATAATAAACAAATTAAAGTTTCAAAAAACAAATAAACTCCTATAATGTCCAATAAGAGTTACTTAACATTGTAATTTGCAATAAATATGGAACATCCACATTTCTACAATCTTCTGATAATTGTTTCTACAACATTCTATAAAGTTTCAAATAAAAGCTTGAAACAACTGCTGATTCATTCCATCTTACTGTTCACATTTAGTATGTTCCACATCTATTATCATTCAGAAAGGAACCACAATCATAATATTTTTTTGAGTTCAATACTCATAGTCCACTAATCTACGCAGAAAGTAATAAAATCAAATTAGTGCTTAAATCACCCTGAAAAAGGTTGTTCAAATTCACCTTGATAAGATCCAAACATATATATACATTAATACATTTTATCAAAACTCTGACTGACTGTAGAGGACAAATGGAGGAAATAATTTTATTTCATCATATTAACTTTGTTTTAATTATATGCATGATCATGATCATCTAGTAAACAATTCTTAATTATCCAAAGTTTAAGTAGATGAGGACCACTATAGCTTTACTGAAAGATACAATATCATGAACTCTTCCATTTTAAGTGATGCAAACTCAACATCATCATCAACCAATAATGATCTGAATGGAATGGAAAAATCAAACATCAATCTGATTTTACAACTATTCTCAAACACATAACACAATGATCTCTTACCCAGTTACATAAAAACAAGAGTTCAAAATGAAGGAATCGAGGTCCCGCCCAAAAAAGAAGATTTTCCACTGTAGTTAGAAAAGGAAATTTTAGCTATGTATGGCAATGGTTTTCTTTAATTGAGAGAAGAGGCTGAGTGGTTGTCAAACATCTTAATGTTATTTGAAAGCCATATTTCTGCAAAAAATGCCAAGAAAAACAGAGTTCAATGATAAGACATTTGAAAAACACAATGGTGTTTATAGTCTTGATTGCTCAAGATAAACACAAACAACTTTTTTATATACCTTATGTTTGAAAGATGATTTAGATTTGATTACTTCTTACATGATTTCTTTGCTACAGTTAGTCCTCTCCCACAGAGGTATAGTAAGGCCAAAAAAGAAAAAGTATGAATAATAAAATAACAAAAAAATGTCTTTTTGAACCAATCTCATAAGATAATCAGGAAGATCAAGATGATTTGAGGTACTATTCAATGAGATATGATGAGAGTGAATACTATATGTCAAAGATCATTGTTGATTTACTAGATGGTCGGGTCAATGAAACCTTTAGGTTTAAAGATGATCATCACCCTTCACAGCTGAGAAGTGGATTACTTTTGTGGTAAAAGTGAAAAGCTCTTTCTTCCAAGATTTTGAGGTTCCTCTTCAAGATTAAAAGAAGGACACATAGTCCAACTGGTAGTTGTGGTGTCCCCCATGTTATACTGAGTAGTTTGAATAAATAGTTCATCAGGAGTTGTCTTTCACTTATAAATCTATAAATATATTTAGGAATTGTGGTTTTTATAAGGTGGCTGGCATTGATCAACACTGAGTTTGCTGATTATCAAGATTGATAAGAAGACACATCAGCTATCTAAGAAGTCCACTTTTCTATACATCAACATTAATACACACACAAAGAAAGGAAAATATCCTCTATTTTGTCAACTCAAACCAATAGTTTCAACCAAAGTAACCATGCTAAATGTATGAATGATCTGATTAAGACACCAAAAAGAAGAGCTTGACTACAGTCAGATGAGAATTCCAAAACTTTCACTTTCTCCACCTTAATCATGAGATGAACCACTTCATCACTGAAGAAAAGAGAGCTAGTTTCCATAATCAACACATAAAGCTATGATTTAACTATCTCTGTCAATTTCCTTATACTGGAAAACCTGAGAACCCTATTTCACAAGATCAAAACACATAAAATGCAATCTTGTGGATCCTAATCACATTAGATCAGGTCATTGACTTCAATTCATCAAAGGAGAACAAATTCATGTATATATTAACTTTCATATGGGTCAATTTTGTAATAATTTATATCAAGGGCTTTTATAAATATAAAGATGATACTATTTGCTGTTTGATATTATTATCCTTCTCACATCACCAAAAGAGAACTCACTACATAATTTTTGTTAGAGATAAAGACAAAACAGACATAATATGGAATCATTATTACTACATAAAATTTCTATATGTTTTAATTAAAATAACTGATCATATGTCATTTTAAGATAAGATAAAAGAACAAAATAAAATATAATACAATAACAAAGATTAAAGTATTAGTAAGGCGCTCAGTTGTACATTAAATCATATATGCATTATAAATGTTAACACAAAGTTTCAGCTCCATTAAAATGTTATCAAGACATGTCAGTACGCTGATTGCACACAATGAAGTGCATACTTTACATGATTTTCTCTCTCCTCCCCCTTTCCCATCTCATTTCTCGCTTCATTTCTCTATATGGATTTCTCTTCCTCTCAATTTTCCACATGATTTCTTCCCCTCCATTTCTCCTTATGCTTGATATTTTTCCTACAAATATGGATATTATTCTCCTCTTCCTATCTGCTTCGATGACTCAAACATTTTCCTCTCATATCCGTCTCACCCATTCTCCTACAATATTTCCATCTCATCCTTAAGATCAGATTATTCTAAAACAATGTTTATTATGCACTATATTACATATTTTTTATAAATATTACATAATATATAATTTCATTTAAAAAAATCTTTAAATTGCAATTTTTAACTCATTATAATAGTCTTTTTAAAAAAATTAATAGTTTTATTTGTTAATTATTACTTCAATAAAATTTTATATATTATAATAGATTATTCTAAATAATCAACATGATAAATTTAAAATATTATATTTAGATCTCATTTCAATGATATCTCAAATTAATATATAATTATTAATATTAATGATATCTATATATTAATGGTACAAATATTAATTTAATAAAAATCAAAAAAATAATTTTTAAGAATACACTATGAATAATATTATTGTTAGCTTCAGATTTGATTTAAGATAATTGATTAATTTTAAATATAAATATAAATAATTTTAATGATAATTATTTATTAATTGTAATAGGTTATTAAATATGGTTCTTTTTTAAATACAAATATTTATTTTTTTGCAGTAAAAAGATATATATCATTATCGTCAAAACATTATCAATCATCAAAAAGGTATACATGATAAACTAAAGGAACATATCAGAAAACACAAAAGATATGACTGAAGGCAAAGAAACAATCAACAATCCACATTATCTCACTGAACTTCATATGTTCATCCATACTTGAAAATCTTGATCAATATTCATATTTTTTATACATTTACTTCAGATCCAAAGATCAACTAAAAATAAAGAGGTTTAACTGATAACTGAATAATGCTTTATCATCTTAAATAATTTGTTTTTCACTAAATATCTTAATGCTGAGGAGTATTGGTTTGTCCACTTTAATTTTTGCTACAAGAATCATATGTTAAGATAAAGAGTTCTTCATAAAGGGAGTATGGGAAAACCCATTGAACTTTAATAATATAAGAAAGGTTCCATAGTACTTCGTTTTGTACAAAAGGGCAAGATAGATGTCAAATCGTTTCTCCTCCATTTCTGCAAAGGAAAGACTATTTGCCAGGGCCTACCCTTCTTGCTTAACGAGTGAGTATCTCACCGCAGCCTCCACTGAAAGAAACTTACTCGGGAATTCCGGCAGAAAGCTCAAAATGAGTTTGATATAAGAAAGGTTTAATATCAACAAGAGAGATGATCAATCAAGAGTTCGCACCAGTCTTAAAAGATTTTGTTCCATCAGGTCTTTAAATAACAGTAAGATGATGGAACAAAGCACATAACGCATCAGATCAATGATCTTTCCAAACTGCATTTCAATGAGTCCCGCTATCGAACCCACGAAAGAGATCCCATCCTTTTTAATTCTTTCACAACCAATGTCAGGTCTCAAGATCACGGTACACGAACTCTCCCTAACTAAATGTATGATAGATTCCACATGAATTCTTCTATGAAGTAATCTAACAACTCATCTAGCATAGAGCGCTGATCAGGTCATTAAACCTCTTTATGTCACAACTTCTTTTTTTACATAGAGATATTTTAATTAATTGATCGATGTTTTTCAAGAACATCTCTCACGTAAAGTTTCAGATGCGCTTCCAACCTGACGGCAACTTAACACTAAACAAGATGTTATAAAATAACGCATACTTAAAGACGTTTCAATGAGTATACCTTCCTGAAATAAACTGTATCAAAGATTTTAACCTTCCAAATTTTCCTCCATTGATCCTAACTAATGAATTGTATCTCACAAGATAATCATAAGATACCAGAGCTATATCCTCATCTTATTGTACTTTAACTTGATAAATAATGTTTTGAAGATCTGTTCTTCCAACATGACATGATTCGTTTGTATATTTAATCTCATCCATAAACAAAACCATCAACAATCATCTTAGATAGACGTTAGAAAATTAAAGATCATCAATATATAACGATGTCAACTACTTCACCTTCCACGAACTTAATCAACAAAATTTCCATAGTTCTATTAATAATGATCAATAATCTTATGCCAATCACAAAGATAAGAGAGAGGATCTCGTCAAGCTCGGTACATTTAAAACGCCAACGGGGAACTATTCATTAACTATGAAAGTATTGCCAAACATTGGATTCACTATAACTATCTGTCGCAGTCGATTTTTTCTAATTATATGATAAAATTCAACTATGACATGCGTTTTACAATATCCAAATGCACACTATATCACTTTTCTTCAAACTGAGTCAACCCATTATTATAAGAGCTTCCAGATCCAATTGTCTTCCAAAGCATTTTAAGGAAAATAACCTTCCACAACCCTAATCCCAGCAAGATCAATGGTGAGTCAGGCGCGTCACGTCATGGCCCCAAATTTTTCTCATCTTTCAGATTATCTTTGGTACACCAGAAAAAGCAAGTTAGATTCCATCAAACTTTAACATAAATTTTGAATAAGTCATAATCACTATTTCCTCAAAAAGTCCAATCAATCACAAAGTTCGGTAGAAAGATTAATATTATACTACCCTATTCCAATCTTTAAAGAGCTACAAAACTGTGAATGTTCTTCGAACTTTTATTGTATTTCGTTCAATTTCTGAAATACACTGGGAAGTTAACAATCACCACCAGAAGGCTTCAAAAGCATCAATAATGCTTCAGATCCCACTTCTTCTCAACCATCTACTGACATGATTTTTTCCAAGAAGTTTCCTTCAATAATCAACATTCATGGAAACAAACATGTTCCACTACCTTCTTAATCAGTTCCTAGATTTTGTCTCAAGACATTTTCCAGAGACACCACTTTTTTTGCCTTTGAAACAGAATCTCATCCTCAACTTCCATTCAACACCTACTATTTTCTCTCATCCAAAAAGTCACCATAAAGCCTGGACTTAGATCTCACCCATCAAAACCTCCTATTCCATGATTTTTACAGATCTTTAGATTTTTAAGTTTGCTAAGATGAATATGAGTACTTAATAAAACTAGGTTTACACCTTAACTTTTACACTTAACCCCACTTAATCACATGGGTTTTAAACTAAAAGATTTGATCAGATCAATACGTCTTCCATTCAGCAAAATAGAAATGATTTGTGATGTCTGGGGAGAATGCATTGAATCACCTCACCAGCCCATTTTCTAATCAAGAATAATAATCAATCAACTGGCACTGAAGCAGCTATCACTTCACTATAAACACTTCTCTGTATGGAGGCTCTTGCGTCTGTATTTCAATGTTAATAACATAATCTCTCACTATGAAAGAGATCCCATCATCTACATCAATGGAGCACAATGACAAGTCCTCCACATGTCTTACACTTCTACTACTCTGATATCTAAAAGTCCAAAAGTCTTCTCTTAGTCGCTTTAACTGACCAACTCAAAATTCCAAACGGAATATCTCAACATTTAAACACACAACAGAACAAACCAACTTTAACTAAACAACAAACTCCTCTTTATCCCAAAACAACTCTGTTCCTTCTTCTGATCTGTACTAATCCAAAAATCTACAATCCTATGTCAACATCCTATCCATCCTTCCTAATTTGGTCTCGTCACAAACTACATCCACTTCCGCGATTTTAGGGAAGGCCTTTATCACTTTCTCTTATCAAGATTATTAGCTCCTCTAACATCTCCAAGACGTAATCTTAGCTTCCATTTAAACTTCAACAATAAATTCCCCTATTTCTTCCATCCTTCGCTACTTCTTCCACGTAATTTAATCATGCACTAAACTTCTTCAATTCTCTTGCATTTCTCGGCATTTTGGCGTTTCCTTCCTCCTGGCTCTCGAGTCGATCACCCGGATCTTACGTAACAAATCTAAAATCTCGTCGTCATAGCCTATTGTTGAAAAGCCCAAATACTCACTGAATCTGACTAGGGTGCTATCTTCCCAATTGGAAATACCTATGCCGTCAACAAACTAGGGAGAGGCTTCCTCTTCCTGAATCCTACCAACCCCTGGGCTCGCAATCAATCCTCACTCTCTTCCATCTTCAATGACCATTTTCAATGGCCTCTCGATCTTCTCGAGGGAGCAACCCAAAGTTTGAAATCCCCCATTCCGTAAGAGCTACTTGGAGATAAGATCTCTGTGAGAAATAAGATGATGAAGATGGGGAAGCTACTGTATATAGCTTCTCCCCATTATCGCATTGGACCAGACCTTTTTCCATAGCAACTTCATTAGATACATTCAGGAATGAAGCCCTATCTCCCGATAAGTCATCAATGATAGGAATGTTGAGATCCTCGGCATCCACACCATTGTAGCTTAAACCTTCCATGGACTCCGGTCTCCGGCCACTAAAGCCCAATCCCATTTCTGGCCCACCCTTTTCCACTAACTTCAATATCTTCTCAAGTCCTGGGTCTAGGCCATTGCGCTTGCCATCTGCCCAAACATCATGGCCATCAAAATAGACAGGTCCTAAGTGGGCCGACACGGGGGCCAAGAGGATAGCTCCTCCCTACCGACCTTTAGCAGAGCAGTCAAACACGAGGCCACCCTTATCTGGAACTCATTCCTCTAATGGATCAACTGACTTGCTGGATGACCCAACCGACTCGAGCCCTTGCCTTGAGTGCCCCCTCATAATCTGAGCCGCAAGCCTTATCAGTTTCTCTTTAATCACGTCTCTGTCTTCCTTTGGCCCCTTCCTCTTTTGCTTCACCATCTTGCTCTGAGGCCTAACAAACCTTAGTTTAGGAGGAAATTCCCACCATAACTCCGCAAAGAATAATCCTCTCGGATCCCTACTCTTTACCCCTAAGCAGTCTTAGGAGGTCTTTTCCTTTCGCACTCACTAAATTCTAGCCCAATAACAATTCAGCAAGGGAGGTTGTATCTCATCCATCGCGATAAACCGTCACACTCATCACGATCTTTCAATTCCTTTCGATTCCATAGGATGGATTCGGGAGGCCCACCACCTTGACTCAAACCTTCGCCTTAATCCGTGTCTCGAATTACACCCTAGACTGGTTCCATCTTTCCAGTTGCAGTGGATAACCCCGTAGACTCCATCTTCCAAACTTGAGGACTCGATCCGCTTCACTTAGGGTTTCAAGTTTGAAGAGCAATAGTTTCCTATCCAGTCTTACCAGATTAAGTCGCCCTTTGGGCATCCACGAAGAGATTACCCATCTTATGACTGCCTCTAACTCTAGGATAGGGGACGAAGCCTCCTCCCACCAGCCCACCAAACAACACTCCATCTGTCCCAACCTGTCCTTTAAGTCCTCCTCTCCCACCTCTATACAAACAGACTCCCCACAAGCTAACAACTTTGGAGTTACCCCTTCCGCATAGGATAACTTTTCCTTTTTTCCATTCATCTAATCTTCATTTCTGACTTGAAGGAGTCCTATCGAGGCCTCCCCCACAAAACCCCCAGCCTTCGCCCCTTCTATGACAACCACGCCCAGATGTTGGAGCTTCTCTGCAAGCAACCACCACCCACTAGTCAAACCCCTTCCCTCTGGCACTACTATGCTGAATCTCTTCCTGTTTGCATCTCTCACCGAACATAGCAGATGTTCCCGCCCGATGGATCATCAAGACAAGATGAACCATTTCCACCTCTCTTCCTTCCACTCCGTGCTTCCGCCTCTCTCTAGAAATTTTTTCACAGTCCTCCACCCCCTAGCAAAAATTTTTTGAGATTGAAGCCCCCAAATCTTACCCAAGACATCCTTCCTTGGCATCTTTCCCAGATATAACCTTTCAATTTCCTCCCATGATCTTCAACGACAATATTTATCGACTTAGCTTCGATCGAGAACCAGACCTTGCCTCCTCTCTCAGTTCGCATCCTAAGAAGCAAGGTTCACATAGAAAACAGTATTTGAGTCGTTAGACAGGGAAGACGGATAACTGAGAAAAGTCTTCAACGGCAGGCGAGCACAAAAATCTCCAAAAGTAACATATCCAGGTACCACACAATGAAAACAAATGTGTGAGGACTCCTGGTTGCTACCGGGCGACCCTAGTGGGAGGAGTCGCTGTCGCAGAGGAGTCTAACGTGCCTCACACGCCTACAAGACGGGAACAAATGCATATCTCTAGATTTGCACGTGTAGGACACACATAGCAGTTCCGGCCACCGAACTTGTTACCCAGACTTCATTTACGGCCGCACCCTCCCTATACCGACAATGTTGCTCCACGCTCCCTCGGCGATGGTAGATTTGTAGCTTCTAGTTTTCTTATAGTTGCAGAAGACAATCAACCTTTTACGTCCATGGTCCACTCTTGCTATTCAACCAAAAGGCAATTTTGAATTTCCAAATCGAATATTCTTTTTATTTCCTTTTATGATCATGATTACAATGCATTGTTGTAATGTTTGTATTTATGCTATTTTATTTTTTTAATATATTATAAAATATTTATGTGATCACAAAAAGCTTAAGCCTCCACGCTTCAAGGCTTATGCCTCGCCTCACAAACATGAAAACGCCTCGCGTTATGCTTTCACCTTTAAAAACACTGGTCATGAGCCTTAACTAATTTATGCACAATCTTAGATCTATGGCTTCATGAGCCTTTATTATTATTATTATTATTATTATTATTAGTATAATTTATGCACAATCTTAGATTTATGGATTCATGAGCCTTAACTAATTTATGCACAATGTTAGATCTATGGCATCAAGAGCCTTTATTATTATATATGTCTTCCACAAATACATTATGAGACTCTAACACCAGTTCTCCTATCATTTTATAATATTATTATATATGTCTTCCACAAATGCATTATGAGATTTTTTTTTTTTTTTGATCAGTAAAAAGCAAGTATTATAAAAAGGATAATTCCAATTAGTACACAGAAAGTGGACAAAAGGAAGCCAAACACACAGTAGACAAGAAAGAAACAAAAACAGTTTCCACACTTCAACCATGAGAAAATCTAAATGCAGTTTGTATTATCACGCGCTGTGTCATTCAAGACCACAAATTGGAAATGAAGTTAATTTTAATCCTTTGGGCTGAGGTAACCTTGTTCTCAAACGCCAGCCTGTTTCTAGCACACCAAAGAGTCCAAAATGCATACACATGGTGCCGCTGTCCAAATTCTTTCGCTTCCACTACGACACCTCACAGCAAAGGGTGTGAAGGACCGAGCGTGGAAACACCCAACTAATCCCACCAATTGACAAAAGCAAGTCCCACAACATTTTAGCACTTCTACAGTGGATCAGTAAATGGTTTATGGTCTCCTCATCCTCCTCACACAGAAAGCATCTGTTTGCAAATGCCATCCCTCCACGTTTGAGATTATCCAGCGTGAGAACTTTGCCCCATGCTGCTTCCCATGTAAAGATGCCAAATTTTGGAGGTACGACTGAATTCCAAATTGAAAGGTAGGGGAAATCAAAGGCGGGGGTAATATCGTAACCTTTATACATGGCTTTAACCGAGAAACTTTTTGCCTTAACTTCCTTCAATAAGAGCATATCTTCACCCACGGCCCGAATTTTCGTCACTGAGAGTTTCAGGAGGATCTACCATCTCTCCAATCTCCCAATCGTTGAGAGATCTTAAGAAGGTTGGTGACCATCCTCCAGCCCCATCGCCACTATCCCAGATATCTGCGACCCTAGCCTCCTTGTTCAGAGCCAAATTAAATAGGGAGGGAAACCTAGCACACAAAGCCTCTCCCCCACACCAAACATCTTTCCAGAAATTGATCCTTCTTCCATCCCCTAGGGCAAAGACCGAGTTTTGGAAAAAACTGGGCCACTCTTTCCTGATCTCCTTCCACAAACTAGTACCATATCCTCCTCTGAGGTCGCAGGTATGCCAGCCTCCAGATGATTCACCAAATTTACACCGAATAACACTCCAAAGCTGATTTCATCGCTAAGGCAAACCTCCAACTCCACTACGAGCGTACGCCCATTCATATCGAAAGCTCTTAATCCCGATGCCTCCTTTCCGCTTATCAGTGCACACTGTGGCCCATTTAACCAAGGAAAATTTTCCATCACTCCCTCCCCCGCAGAAACCGCCTCGATCCTTCCAATCCGCACTCACTTTTTAAGGCATACGAAAGAGAGAGAGATAATAAATTGGAAGGCTGGACAAGGTGCTGCGAATGAGCGTAGCCCGACCTCCCTTAGAAATGTACTGAATCTTCCAAGATGCTAACCTCTTTCGGAATCTCTCTTCGATTGAGTCCCACACTCCAAGTGCCTTATGTTTGGCGCCAAGGGGAAGACCCAGATAGGGCGTAGGAAAGGATCCAACTTTGCATCCCAGCTCTGAAGCCAACTCCTCCACATTATCCATTGTTCCAATTGGAATGACTTCGCTTTTGTTTAAGTTAATTTTCAAGCCCGACATCGCTTCAAACCACATCAAAATCCAGCTTAGATACTTTAACTGCTCTATGTTAGCCTGGCAAAAAATCAGCGTATCGTCAACGTAGAGAAGGTGAGAAATAACTAGATCCTCCCCTCTCCCAACTGCTATTCTGCTTCCAGCAAAATAATTTCCTTCCACCGCACGGTTTATTAAGCAGCTGAGAGCTTCCATTCCAATGACAAAGAGATATGGAGAAAGGGGGTCGCCCTGTCTCAACCCCTTAAAGCTTGGGAAGAAACCTGCAGGGGATCCATTGAAGAGAACCGAAAAGGAGGCTGTGGAGATGCACCATTTTATCCAGCTCAACCACCAACTACCAAATCCCATCCTATTCATGACCTGGTCAAGGAACTCCCAACCATCAGAAAAGAATGGTTTGTTTTTTCTAACGTACTGGTTTCGGGATGGAAGGAGGATCAATTTCGAGCGATGCTCAGTGCTGGGAAGCCCTGTAATCGTTTCCCCACACTCTTCAATATAGCCACAAACAAAGAGGCCAAGGTTGCGGACATCTGGGAAATTAGAGAGGGGGAGGGGTTTTGGTACCCAACTTTCCTAAGAGCTCTAAACGACTGGGAGATTGAAGAGATGACTAGATTCCTTCATATTCTTCATGATCACCGTCCACTTCACGCGTGCAGGGATGCTTGCTTTGCGTAACGTCGTATGATGAGAGGTTTCTAAGAAAGAGCATGTACAAAGGTGTCGATGTTTCCCTTTCGTTCTTTTCCCTCACCGTATAGTTTGAAATTCAAAGTATTCCCCCAAAATCGAGTCTTTGTCAAAGCCGCTGAGGCAAAGTTCTCACTCCGACCAACCAAAACGCCGTGGTATGTCTTTCGCAAAACGTATGCTTTATGTGTGAAGAGGAAGAGGAGAACATAGACCATCTTTCCGATCCATTGCAAATTCGCTTAAAATGTTATGGATCTTTTATCGTCAATTGCTCAGACTACTGGGTCTTCCCAAGAACGGCCATCCACTCTTCTTACTGGGCAAGGAACCGGCTGTGGCAAAAGCGCAGAAAATATGTTTTGCACTCGCCAGGTTCGTTTCGAATCTCTCTCAAGTAGCTATGAATCTGTTGGTGTTTGAGAACGAGGTCCCCTCCGCCCAAAGAATTAAAGTTAATTTTGTTTCCAACTTGTGGACTTGGGCTAATTTACAAAGTGGTGTTCATACACACTTTGTTATAATTTTTACTGACGTGAGCAGGTAGTTATCCGGGGTGGTTTCTGTTTTCTTTGTTGCTCTGTTTTAAATTCCTTGTTCACAACCCGTACTCCCGGGATCTTTGTTATCTATATACGTCATTTATCGATCAAAAAAAAAAAAATGCTTTCTCAATATCTAGCTTACAGACCATTCCTTGTTCCTTTCTTCTCATTGTTGAGTCCACTAGTTCATTAGCGATCAACACTGCATCAAGAATCTGACGTCCCTTAACAAAAGCATTTTGAGACTTAGAAATCACCTTATCCAAGACCCTCTTAATTATGTTGGCTAGAACTTTGGTCAGAATCTTATATAAACCTCCCACAAGGCTTATCGTCTTAAATCTCAAGTCCTCGACAGCTTGTTTCTTAGGAATCAACACCAAAAAAGTCGCATTCAGATTCTTGACAAATCTACACTGATCATGGAACTCCCTGAAGAAACCAAGGACCTCCTCCTTCACAAACTCCCAAATTTCAAGGTCTAGAGCTATCGAGAACTGCTTCGACCTCGGGGCTCACACTATTAAGACCGTAAATCGCAGCCCAAATTTCTTCCTCGCAGAAACTTTCCTCCAAATTCAAGCAGATTCTTTCTCCGATCCGATTCATTGATTTCCAAATCAGGAAGGGAAGGACTCCACCCCCTTGGATCCGAAATCAAATTTTGGAAGGCTGCCACTAAACCATCTTTAATCTTAGCCTCCTTTTCTAGCTTTCTCCCGTTGATGCTAATACTTTTAATGAAATTTCTCCTCCTATGGGCGTTAGCCGTCCTGTGGAAGAACCCCGTGTTCCTATCTCCTTCCTTTAGCCAGGTCTCTCTGGATTTTTGTCTCCAGGAGATCTCCTCCGCGAGGGCCCCACCTTCAAGCCGCTCGCATTAACACGACCCTCAACTTCCTCAGGGTTAAGTTCCCTTTCCTTCTCAAGATCATCCCAATAAGACACCCTACGCATAGCATCCTTCTTGTTAGTTTCTACTTTGCCAAAAACGTCTATGTTCCAATTCTTCTGTAACACCTTTCGCGCCTTACTTTCAGCATTTAAACCAGAAGATCCATGAAACTCAAGATTTGGCCACCACCCTTCAATGTCTCCCTTGAATCCGCATATTTCAGCCACATCAATTAAACGGAAGCGAGAAGGGCCTGCTCACTCCATTGTCAGTTTCAACAGACGCGTTGATTAGAGATCGCCTAGGCAGGCGCCCCCCATCACTTTGCAATGCGGGCCTCCTGGGGCCACGGAGACTACAACTTGTCTGCTGACTTTAATCTACCACTGAGGCTCCCCGTCAGTGTGTAAGGCCCCCCGGCGGGAGGTCCTCAACTCCCGGGTCATTCAGATGTCTAAAATCTCTCCTCATAGAGTTGTCAATCCTACCCCCTTTAGATCTTTCTTCAGGATAGAGAATCGCGTTGAAATCACCTCCCACACACCAAGGTTCTTCCCACAGACCTTTAATCGAGCCAAGCTCCTCCCAAAAGATTTCTCTTATATTCTTATCAACCGGGCCATACACCCTGTAAAGGCCCATTGAAACCCATCTTCAGCCATTTTGAACAAACATGAGACTGAAAAACTACCGACCACAGTCTACCTTTTTTACGGCCGATGCGTCTTTTATCCCAAACAAGAGATACTCCCCGCGACCCCTCGCCAATGTCAGTGGCAGTCCAATTCAAGAACGGCCCACCCCCGAGGATCAAGCAAGACCATATCAATATTCATTTCTCAACCTTAGTTTTCAAGACGCATCAAGTCTCATCATATTTGTTCTAATCAAGTCTCGACACTTTCCTTTTATCGAATCCTACTTACCCTCTAACGTTCCAAGATAGAATTTTTATCTTCATTATAACTTTATCTGTGAATTCCCCTTTTCCCTCCCACCTCCTCTAGCTGTCTGCTTTCCGTTATGATTAATGGTGCTCTTCAATCTTCTTAATTCCCGTTCGCTTTTTGTCACTATCATATTCCCTTTCTCCTTGTCGTTTTTTAGAGAGGCCACTAAATTCCTCAATAATTCAAAAATCTTCTTCTCAAACCCCTTGGTTGGAAATCCTAGAAATTCACTGAACTTAGCTGCACAACCGGCTTCTCAGCCCATCATTTCTCCAGCTTCCTGGACTCGTGCCGGTCTCCTCCACTCTTCGCCTTCATTCCGTCCACCTCTCCCCGCTATAATCACTCCAAATGTGGGCATCCTACCCCACCCCCGTCTGCCTTTCCGCCTCCTTTCATTAGTTCCGCATCTTCATACTCGCAGATACCCCAAACCCGAAAAACCCTAGCAGCAAGCGGGACGGCCAAAAATGTGAGAAACTGGGAAGCATGAGACCTGGTCGCGTAGTTATTTACATACCTTTCCATATGAACGCAGTCATCATCCTGAGGTAGATCCTCTCTTATCTCTCCTTCTTCCCTACTGAGTTCTTTATTCCCTTCCTCGGCGATATTTGATTCACTTGGAATAGATACGTTGCCTACAGAAGGCATAGGAAGCATTAAAACAGGGCCTTGTTTCACCCTGCATCTCTCCCACAAACGTTGTCTCATAAATTTCAGGACTCCGACGAAACCGACCATCCGGATGCGCCCATTCGCCCACTGACTCGGGGGGCCCACCTACAAGAACTACCCATGGGCCCGTCAGATTCAATTTCACCCTGTCCGATCCTTCAAGAGATCCCTACTGCTCGCCCCGTAACCTCGAATCTCGATTCGAGGCTGTTCGCTCCCTGGTCACTGACTCTGTTCGTCCCGCACTCGCACGTACAGCTGCGCTCACTTCGCTGTCCCATTACTTTTGTCCCTAACCACCCTTTTCTGCCCGCGCGTGTATCACAATCTTCTTCAACCTCTAGCCCTAATTTCTTTGTTGTCGCCTCTGGAGTGCTGGTGGGACATGAAGAGGGTTTGATACCCCTCTCCGCCTGGATGTTGCACAGACTGTCGTCTATTTGTGAGGATCTCTGCCACTTCTCCCCAACAAATGCATTATGAGAATCCAACACTAGTTCTCCTATCATTTTCTTCAACTATTAGTTAGGACTTCGGATAGAATTTTATGCAAAACTCAAATCCGTAAGAGCCCTATTCTTTTTAAAAATCAACAACGCAAAGATGGAGTCTAACCTCTTCACAAAGTTTTCCTTCCAAAAATTCTCCCAAAAGCTAATTTTCTCCTTCTTCACCAACTCCTAGCAATCTTGCCTAAAGGCTAAGGAAAGAACATCAGGTCCCTAGAGTTGTATCCCTATTCAAGTCCATAAGGGCCTCAAAGGCCCCCTTTTATGCGAAAGCCTCTTCCAACTTGACTGTGTTCTCGAGAAAAAAAACGAAGAAAAATATGCCAAGCAAGTCCTCTATGCTTATTTTGGACAATTTGGAAGGTGAGGAATAGGGTGGTTTTTAATGAAAAGCCTTTTTCTCAGCAAAAGACAAAGATATCCTTACTTTTCCTCCTATGGTCAAATACAAAAACAACTATAATAGATGGTTCTTCATTTATAGCTGGGTTTATTAATTGGGTGGGTTGTAAATAAATGGGCGCTTCCCTTCTGCGCTAAAGGAACTTTTGCCTTCTTCTTTGTACTTGATCCTTTTAGTTTTTTAATACATATTTCTTTACCTATAAAAAAAATTGATTGTGTTCTCATTGCTCAACAACTTAAAAAGTAGGCCATTTGTGTTCGGTCTCCACTCCTCAACAAGTGCTAATAATAGCAACTTAAAGTGGTAAACAATGTTACTAATGAAAAAAAAATGATATAAACAATCTTTGTCGCAACCTCTGATTCCTCAATTACCCAATATCCATTTATCTTGATTGTCCAAATGAGATTCTTACTGCAACTTGCATCAGTTATGGAAGATGTTGAACGCAAAGTTGAAATTTTCTTCTAATTTACACCTTTAAACTGACAAACCAATAGACATTGTTAACCAAAGTTTAAGTGATTTATTTAGCTACCTAGTTATGTAGACGTCCTAATTAGGACTGCCCTTCCAATGGCCGAGCTTGCATACAATAGTTTAGCAAATAAGTCTACAAGTTATAGCCTTCTCCCTTAGATATCGTGATTCGTCAGTTTCCTAAAGCCTATTGATTTAGTTTCATTACCAATTGAGGCACAACCAAGTATTGAAACCAATGTTTTTAATAAACATATAAATGATTTAAGTGATGATGTTCAAAGGAAGATTGTTCTCAACAATGAGAAATATAAGGCACATGCTGATTTGAAAAGAAAGTTTGTTAATTTTAACAAAGGAGATATGCTTATGGTAAAGTTAAGGCTTAAATGACATGCTAAAAGCATATAAATGAAACTTCAATCAAAGGATGTCGACTCACACAAAGTGCTCAAGACACCTCGTCCCAATGCTTATGTTCTGATTTACCAAAAAATTACGGGCAGCTAAGTCCTCACCCTATTTTGTAATTCAAGATGTTACATCTAATGGTGGCCCAATGCTCACTTCCCATCACTTCAATTAAAGGAGGAAATTAGCGCATAGACTACCAAATTGTTTCAACTAGATGAGGGGGTTTATCGTATATCTTGTCAAATGGCACATGAAGCCATTTTCAACAAGTATACGGATCACATATATGAATCTAACACCAAAGCATGCCTTCAACTCATCGTGTGGTCAACCTAAGCTTAGGAGAGTTGATGGAGACAAGTGGCAACCACCTTCAAAAGTTTATCATAAGCACACAAACTTTAATTTTGTACCCTTTTGATGATAATGGGCTTAGTTGGGATCTTACATTATTTACTATGGGTTCAACCTTGAAAGCACTTTCTAGAAATCACCTAGTCAATGGTCATAAGTCACCATTTTCAGTCACAAATATTATCATTTTCCAATAGTCCATAATGTGGTCTAGCAATTCGTCCAAGTTTTTTGTTATTTCAAATTGCATTATTACCATGTGACTAGTTCCAAGAAGTTACAAGTCTCTAGAAAAGTTCTATACCATAGTTGATTAGCCTTTTGAAAAGAATCAATATTTTTTTTTTTTTTTTTTTGATGGATAAAGAAACATGCATTGATCACAAAAACAAAGACAACCGCTCAAAAGTACACTGAGTATACAAAAGGGACAAAGCCCTGAAAAGGACCAAACATGAAGAAAAACCCCAAACCCGAAACAATTACCTATACCCCATCCAAGTTAAAAATCCAAAATACTCGTCTCACCCCACTGGGACGCGCCCGCCCAAGACCCTCAAAAACTACAAATGAAAGAATTCTTTTAATCTATACATGTAAAGTCTCATTATCGGCTATCCACTCTATTTCTCTCGCACCACCTGCTTTGCAAGAGGCAATGAAAGGCGCAGCCTCCAAACTCGCGCCCTCGCCCACTCCCCTTTGCTCCTCGCTGCCTGTGGCGACCGAAAGACCGAGAAAGGAAAACCCATCCAACTCTTAATTATAGCCAAAATAAGTCTGCATTCCTACCGAACAAACGAACTGTAAGACGGCTTAGTGGAATTGATTGAGAAAATTTCCATCATTGACTGTTTTCTTTGTATGATGCAAAGAGCACTTGGATATGAAGCCTAAAGGTATCTAGAAGTGATCTCAGAAGTCTCTTTCAATCAGACAAACTTCATTCTTCAAGAAGATGGTTCCATCTAATTTACTAGCCCGTATCCGATGACTTCTTAATCCTTCTGACAGTCGATGGAATCCTGAGCTACTCTGGGTCCCTGCTTTGAAATCATGTATTTAAAAAGAAAAAGGTTTCAAGGACTTTTCGAAAAGCTGGCAAAGCCCGAATTACGACTCTTTTAGTTTTATTCTAGCTTGAAAGTTGAAGGGTTTTTTTTTTTTTTAAATCTTGGAATGGTGATGTTTTTGGTAGGTTGAGGTGAATAAATGCAAGGCATTGAGGAGGGCAAAGTATTGACGAGTGTAAGTTATTGGGATGATCAAGAGAAGGAAATGTCGACCTACCTTGGAGGAATTCCGAGAGGATTAACTTGGCTGTGGAGAGACATTGGATCCCTCGGGCTGAGAAAGTTTCTTGGAGACAAAATTCCAGAATATTGTGGCTGAAGGAGGGTGATAGGAATATGGGCTTCTTTCACAAAATGGCTAATGCCCATAGGAGGAAGACTTTTTGAAAATATTCAAGATCAACGAGAGATGGTTTTTTATTTTATTTTTATTTTATGATCAATGAGAGCTACTATTAAGAGGAGTTGTCACATTTCCTTTGCTCGCTTCTCTAACCCCCGTGGATGGCATCTTAGCTTATCGAGCCTGACTTTTAAGCAAGTTTGGGGGGAGGCTGCTGGCTCGAAGATGTCTTCAACATGGAAGAAGTGTTTGAGGCAGTTTCAGATTTAAATGGGGACAAAAATCATAGCCCGGATAACTCTCCTATTGCTTTGTGGCAGTTTAGTAAGGACTTTGTAAAGGAGGAGGTCATGGGTTTTTTCAATGAATTTTATGAGCAAAGAAGGTTTATCATAGGCATCAACTCCACGTTTTTGGTGTTGATTCCTAAAAAGGGGGATGCACTGGACATTAAGGATTTGCACCTATTAGTCTAGTGGGTGGTTTGAACAAAAATTTGAAGTTTCTTGCTAATAAAGATAGAAGGGTGGTGGAACAAGTGGTGTCAGAGGCTCAGAACCCTTATGTGGAGGGAAGACAAATTTTAGCATGGCTCTTATTGCAAATGAGGCTATTGATGCATTGCTTAGAAAAAAGGAAAGTTAGATATTATGCAAGCTTGATACCAAGAAGGAGTATGACCACCTATAGATCGATTTTGTCAATGTGATGACTAAGATGGGTTTTCACTATGGGTAAATCGATTAGCCGGGTGTATTTCTACTAGCCGACCTTTTCTCTCACATATGGTGAATGGATCCTTCAGCTTCGCTCAAATCTCTAGAGGTTCGAGTGTGGATCATCTTTCCCTTATCTCTCACATGATTAGACGGAAGCTTGAGCTTCATCGATGGGGCTTCCTTCTAGTTGCAATTCGAGGTAGAGTGACGGAAGGGCTTATTAGATCTCATCTATTGTTCGTTGATGGCACTATCTTGTTTTCAGAACCTGCAGGATCGTATGTCGACGGTGTCAAGTTAGTGATTCAAGCTACACCTGCTTGGAAGATTAATTTGAATAAAAGCAACATCATTCTAATGAAGTTGGAAATGTGGAGGCTCTAGCAATTAAGTTGATGCAATATTAGGCTTCCTTAACTAGGACTCTAATAGTGCTCAAGACAATTTGATGGTGGTTTGGGATGCTATAGAAGAGAGGTTTTAGGAAGAGGCTTGCCTTATGGAAGAGGCAATACATCTCCAAAAGGGGGAAGACTCACACTCCTTTGTAGCACACTTTCTAGTTTGCCTATCTATTACATGTCTCTATTTTGGCTGCCAAGGAGAGTCAAGATGAGATTAGAGGGGATTCAAAGCGATTTCCTTTGGGGTCGAGACTCCTTAGACAAAAAACTGCATATGGTAAAGTGGGCTACCGTTTGCTCTGACAAAAGAGAAAAATCGGGAGTCGATGTTTCTATGTTTAATAGTGACCTTTTCAACAAGTGGCTTGCGCTTGGTTAATGAGAGAGACTTTCCGAGGAAAGTTAGTCGTCGGGCCTGGGAGGAATGATGGTGATATTGTGATGTGAGAGGTTCTTTTGGGACAGGAGTCTGAAAAGAAATTAGAAATGAGTGGGAGACTTTTTCCCTAGCAACTTATGCTCAGTAGAGAATGGAAGGAGGGTCTAATTTTTTTTCTTTTTTTTTTAAACGGTCAAAGAAGAAGAATATTAAAGACGAGACACTAAAATAGTGGCCTAAAAAGTACAAAGGAAAATACCTTACTCAACAAAAAAACAAATCAAACAAAGGAGAAGGTACAAAAAACTATTCTTCCTACAAGACCCGCCCAATCGGGAACAACAAGGAGAGTGGCTTCAAAGACATCCGTGCAACTGAGGTGAGCCAAGTATGTGTAGTTTTTCCCTTTCTGTTTGCTCTAGCAATAAATAAGGAGGCTCCGTTAGTAGATATTTAGGAGTCTTCAATGGAGGAGGGGGGGTGGTTCCCTTGTTTCTCTAGATCTTTCAAAGATTAGGAATTGGAGGAGGTTCAAAAGATTTTCTATCATTCAAGGGAAGAGAATGAAAGGAGGGTGCGCTGGGAAGGACATCTAGTATGAAGGAGCCATTCGTAGTTTTCCCTCTCTTTGTTTGCTCTAATGTAAAAATAAGGAGGCCTGTGGAAGATATTCGAGTCTTCAAGGGAGGAGGGGGTGGTTCCCTTGTTTCATAGACACTAATGATTGAGAATTGAAAGAGGTTCAAAATTTCCTTCTAGTCATTCAATAGAAGAGAATTATCCCTAACCACAAGAATATGTTGCTTATGAAGGAGGTTAAAGACGGCCGCTTTTGGGTTAAACACTTTCATATGTCTTTGGCTAACTTACACTTCGTGTTCATAAATTTTATACCCCACCCAGGAGGAGGCTTTAACTACAACATACCAATGGAATAAGCATAAATCAAAGTCCTGACCTTCAAAAAGTAATGGAATATGCATCACAACCATAAAATCTCACAAACAGCATAACAAATAAGTTCATTATAAGTGGCATTTAATATGCAATTAACATTTTGAGAGAGAAGATGGAATAAGAGAGAGAGAGAGATATGGAAGGGCAAACTCACATAAAGGCACGTGTCACGAAAGGAAGAAATTGTCGGCCTCGAAGTTTATGAAAATTGAATTCATATACTTGTTTCTTAAGCGGAGTGACAGAGAACAGTTCTTCTCCTGGAACCCATAGGAGCTCAGATTGGAGTCTCTTGGATGAATAAGATGCATTCTTTGTCTACCCTAAACACATCAATAATAATTTCATTTTGTTTTTCTTATAGTCAATACAAGGCACCACGCACATGTATATCTAGGTCCTGCACTCAGACCCTGTTCCTAGAATCAGCAATAAGACTCATCAGACTCGATGTGGTATTCAACATTAAGAGCCCTGTAATTTTCATACCAGTCATGGGCTTGATACGAGCATGGTTCAAGTAGATTAACTGTTAAAATTCCATCACCAACATAACGCAAATAAACGTCATTGTATCCAGGAGCCACCATCCCATGCAACCTATTCATATCCTGGAAATTACTTGAATAGGATTCATTTGATTTTGATTGCTTCCTGCGAACCTCCCAAATCTGGTCATCAATGTCGAAAAAAAACCTTTCATGTGTGTCCACGACCAGAAAAATTCCCCTTTCAGTGAGGAAGTAGCTTCTTATAAAGGCAAATTTTGATGGGGGAGGTGGGAGAGAAGACGCTTCCCTGGTTACCGGATCCCAAACTTCAAAATTGTGCTGATGATCCTTGACCTTGGTGGATAATATATATATTTTGGACTTTAATTCGAAAATTTTTGGGCGAATTTTCGGACCCTTCAATTTACCCACACAATTGGGTTTTGAATGAGGGTCACAGAGGTCCAACGTCATTACATCGTATCCAGGCTTCCCTAACCCAGATATCAGACCGCCGCCTAGAAAACCATACGAATCATCAGTGAGGATTTCTCCCCCAAACATGTACAGGGTGTTCTCCAACTTCAAGCAACCCATGGCTGTCGGCAAATTGGCCTCCTCAAATTTGATCAATCTTTTCACCGGCGGCAATCTCACTGGACCTTTCCCGTTCCACTCCTCGCTCTCTAGTATCTCCTTCATGTCCAACATGACGACAGCTTCACCTGTGATAAGACAAAGAACTTCCATTTTCTGCTTCTTCCCGTTCTCAGTTTCTGCTGTTTTATCTCTTCTGTTATGGGTTAGGGTTAGGGTTCTTTATATTTGTTCTGGGGACTTATTATTCTTTATATAGCCACATAGATAGATGGGCCTCATATTTCTTACATTTTTAGTTTTGCCGTTACTTCAAAATAAAAGTAAAAAGAAATATACATTCTGATTTTACGATTAAGGTTTCGTTTGGTTTTTTAAAATTTCGAAAGAATGTGATGTCAAAAAAACAAAAATGGAGAGAATGCAAAACAAAGAAAACAAAGAATTTTTTTTAAATAATTAAAATATCAACTATCGTTTATTAGAACTATAAAAAATTAAAAATCCATTATAATGTAATATTAAAAACAATTTCCTTCCTTAAAAAAAAAACGAAAATTTTCCTTATGTCAGTTTAAAAAAGGTTGTCTCTTTTTGTGAGAGGGTGGTTTTTCTCTCTAAATGATATCAAGATTTGTTTTTTAGAGTTTTTTTTGTTTATGAGTTTTTATCCATTTGGAAGAGATCGTTTCATAGCCTTCTACTTAGATTATGATGCTAACAACAACGATGTAAAGATAGAAAAAATCAAACAAGTGGGTGGGGATTGGTATGCCCTAATTTTAAATTTTAAATATGAAAGGCTTATCCTTTTTTTTTTTATTTGTTGTATTATAGGGCGCACACACAAATTTTGTTCTCAAATTTCCGATAAGAAAGAAGTCAATATTAAACGAGTCCCAGTTTGAACAGTTTATTATAATAAATATATTATTCCTTATTTTATTAAAAATATAAGAAAATTTTCATTTAGACCATTATTGCCTAACTCACGTTATCAAACATTTACCCTTAAAAGACAAGATATACAGCTTAGCTTGCCTTGAAGCCTGAAGTGTAAGCGAAAAATTTTACTACCTTTTAACTAAAATGTTTAACTACCTTTAAAAAAAATTAAAGTGTTTAATTGTAAAAAACAATTAAAAAATCTTTCATCAAGAATATACACAAATTCTTGAGTTTAAATCCATTATGATGTTGATGAAAATATTTTATTTTCCTAAAATATGATTTTGGGTAAATAATTTCCAATTGATTGTTTGGTGATATGCACGTATGATATACCTTTTCCTTTTTTCTTTTTTCTTTTTTTTTAATTATCTAATTTTTAACCCTTTATCATTACGAGAAAAAGTAAAAAGTACTAATTCATATCAAAATGAATAAGGATTAAAAAATCTCTTCATGTTGAATTTAACTTCAAAATCAACTTTTAAATACAAAATAATTTACTTCCTTTTTTTCCTTTAACCAAGAAATTATGAGATCGAAATGGTAAATATCTTTTTAAACTTTAAAGTTCAATTTTCCATGAGGTTGAAAGCTAAATAGTAAATATCTTTTCAAATATTAAAATTCATTTTCCAATTAGGCCTGACGCAAATGGTTAAAGAGCAAAGTGGGCATAAGATGAGAGGGTCCACTTTAGGGTTTTAGTCTCATTTGGGACAAAATTATGAGGACACATAATATTAGGATATAATACAAAGTAAATAAATGCCTAAAAAAGGTTTATTTTACAAAATTAATTAAAAACTAAAAAAAATTAAGATTATTTTACATGAATAATCTCAGCTTACACACATTTTCTTTAATTAATCCCATCTTGCGATTAGCTGGGAATAATCTCAAATTTATGAGGTGTCGTCTTGTTTTGGTCTCAATCGAATACTTACTGACTTAGTAGGTTAGCCTATCCTATGGCATGGACCATTATGTCATCACATGTCATGTGTCACTGTCTAATTGACTCAAAATTATTCTCATATCTCTCCTCCTCCACCTCCACCTTTGTTGGGTCCATAGCTATACACCTTCATCTCCAACTCTGTCTCCACTTCCGATGCCATCGATCCCATCGCTGCGAACAACGCCAACATTGTCCTGTACACCACTTCCATTGTCTTCGGAGGTCGTGTATCAATATTAAATAGTTGAAAGTGTCAAAGGAGGCCATCGAGATTCTCAGGTCCCACCCTCTCTCTCTTCTTCCTCTTTTCCTCGATACTACCAACGTTGGTATTTGTTCCATGAACTAAGCAAAAGGATCGACCGGAATCGACCATTCTCAACGAGAATCGGAGGCCTGAGTGATCTAGTAGCTACCAATTTATGGCTATTTACAAAATTTGGTGATTCAAATTTTGACACAGGTAATGATTCAATTGTAATTCAATATGTCCCTTACCCAAACGGGTGGAACTTTGGACCAAATTAGGCATCCTCATCAACACTTCTCAACGCTGGTGTTCGGGATTCGCCTCTTCTACTTCCATTCTTTTTGGTTCTCTCGTTAAGTCCCTAACTTTTTATGGGTTTTCCGGGATTATTAAAATTGTCAAGAGATGTTGACGACGAATCGATACCATCAAACTATGAAAGCTTGGAAACTTCTTGATATTATCTAAAATTGTAACTTGAGCCTTTTGGTCCTTCTTATGATAGTGCATGGCAACAAATTAGAGTCTTTGAAACTCTTTTTCAATAGCGTTTTTAGCATTGTACGTTGCCTACAACAAGGGTTGAGATTATGACATTTGCCTTTTGTTTTCACTTGGTTAATGCATTCAGATGTTCCAATATTGTTTTTGTGTGATCTTGTTGTAACTTGATTTCCCTTTACTTTACCTATATGAAAGCCGAGAGGAAACAGATGCCGATGCAAAGAAATCAAAGAGGAAGGGTGGTGGGGTTTGTATAAATTTATGAGGTATACTGAGCGGCACAGAGGTGATGAAGATGACAGTGGAGGAGCGAGATAAGGGGTGGGGATCAAAACTAATCTTTAAAAAATTATGTTAACACCAGGTTTCACTGTGATAACGACACATGATGAGAGACGAGAGATGCTACATGTAATTTTTTTACTTTTTAGCCGATCACCGATCACGGAGCACCAAATAAGACACCCCCAAAATTGAGTTTATTCCCAATAATTGGAAGGTGAAACTAATTAAAGAAGATGGGTGAAAATTAGAATTATTCATATTCATTATTCCAAAAAATTAAACATTTTCACATTAATTGTTATTTTGAAAAATAGTTTAATAAACATAAAGTTTATATAAAAAAGTTTCCAAATTCCCCATTCAAATAAAAATTCAAAACTTGATTAAAATAAAATTCATAATGATTTCATTTTTTGTTCATATTTTCAAAAGTTTTCTATAAAAAAATACATCTTTTAATATAGGAAAAAATTGAAACTATCTATTTTTCAAATTTACGATTTCATTTTTTGCTCACATATTCAAAAGTTTCATATAAAAAATACTACATCTTTTAATATAGAAAAAAAAAATAAAGTTATCTATTTTTCAAATTTATGAAAATTGGACAAGTGAAAGTAATTTTTTTTCCGAATTTTGTATTTTTCCTTTCAAATTTTTTTCTTTGTTAAATTTTAATTACTAAAAGTAATAAAAGAGACTCTTTTAAAAGTCACGGATCCTAGTACAAGTTAGTTTTATCAATGTTTTAAAATTGATTGGGAACTTTTTTTGCACATTAAACTGGGTTTGGACGTCTCAACTACAATACATAATGATAACATTAGTTTTTTTTTTTTTTTTGAAAGACTAATGATAACATTAGTTAAATCATCATCCCAAGTAAACATTAAATTAAATTATATTTTTTAAGATGCTTTTTTAGAATGTTAAGATGGTAACTTTTAGCCAAAAAAAAAAAAAAAAACTTAATACTTAAAATAAAACTAAAGCATTAAAAAAAAAACAACCAACTACACACTTATTCTGAAAATGCAATGCCACACACTCTCTCTTAATAATTCTCACCCCTCTCGGCTTCTCCTAATAATCCCTTATTTAGACTTCAATATTCACAATAATCCTCTTACTAACTTTTCTCTCTCCTACTAATCCTTCTATACATGCATACTTTAACAACTTCCCTTTTCCATATGCTTGTGTTTTAATTATTCTCATATTTTTCGTATTTTAATAATTTCCAGATCTATGCGTCTTAACAAATTTCATATTTTTCTTATTTTAAAATTTTCTCCATTTACCAACTAACCCTCTCCTCTTAACATTTTTTTTCTTTTCATTCAAGATTTCCTAATTATAAGTTTCTATGCACACTATCAACAACTTTCGTTCCTTCCTTTAATACGCCTCGCACTCTCAAGAAATCATAACTCGTGATCCAAACTTACTTTACTAATTCCCTACACGCTCATATTTCAATTCTCATACTTCATATTTTAACATTTTTTCTCTCTCATAATTCTATATTTTAATATTATTCTTCTCCCTCTTAGTAATTTTAAATATTCTTTTCTATCTTCTGATTTTATACTTTAATATTCTTTTCTCTTTATAGTATTTTCTTTTTTCCAAACTCATATGCTTCTTAATTCTCATTCCCTTCCATATTTTAATAATTTTGCTTAATTCATATGCTTTCTTCTATTCTTAGCTTTTTCAACACTTTTTAAAGCCTTTAATTTCCGTTCCTTTATTAATTGATAATTTCTGTTTTGAACAATGCCTTAAATTTATGTTTTGAATAATGCTTAACTTTGTGTGCTTTGAATAATGCCTTAACTTACGTGATCCAATCCCTTTAATTCCGTGATTTAATAATGAATAATTATGATATTTCTTTAATTTACAACAATCTTAATTATTGGTTTATTATTATTATTATTATTATTTTAGCTATCTGGCTTTATTAAATTCTCCTTTCTAACCATATCTTTTTTTTTTAAAAAATATAATAACATAAATTTTATAAAACTCACCTTGTCTTCTTTAAATCTGAAAAAATAATAAAAATCTTTTATTTTATTTTAAAATTCAAAGTTCTTTCTTCGTTATATTCTAAAGTCTTAAAAATTGTTTTCTTAAATTTATAAAACATTAAAAATCACTTCTTTAATTTCTGAAAAGTTGACAATTATTATCATTGTTAAAAAAATAATAATTATATTGATCTATTTTATATAATTAAAATAGAATATATAAAATTAATAATTAAAAAATAGATTGATGATAGTTCTTTTAAAATATGTTGATTGATTTTTAAAATATTATGGGTAGATTTTAAAGATTTTAAAATATATAGGGAATATTATAAAATATTTTAGGAAGATTTTAAGATATACATTTCAAATATGGCTTTTCTAAATATGTACAAATATTTTGGCTTAGAAAATTTTAAAAATCTATAAATAAGTCATGTCAAAATAAAAAACAAACGTTAAAAATTCCTGATATCTAGGCTGTAGAGAAAAGGAGATCGGTTCTTGGGAAACACTGCTCAGATACTTATACCTTCGAGGTACTTAAGAAAAGGATCTTCTCATTTTTTTTAAAAGTGGGTTATTTAATTGAGATGTTTGCAAATATGCTTTTCGGTATTGTTTGTTAATATTATCTTTTAATATTGTTCTTTTTAGAACATTATTTGTTGATTAATGGATGTGAGTCGTGTGTTTGAGATATGTATATTGGTAGTTCATTTGAGATTTGGCTGTGATATCTCATGCATAGCGATTTAAAAGATTTGCTAATGATATATCTGCATTGAATTTACGATATATTTCCATATATTTACATAATATCGATATATTTCCGAATTAAACTGCTACGATCAATCCATAACCGCGATCAAGTCGATTTAAATCGACCATTCAAATATATATCCGATATATTCGAAGAGTTATCCGATATATCCCGATATATCTCCACATATCCCGATATATTTCTGATATTTCCACCAAAATTAAACTATCGCAAGCCACTGCACTGATATTTCCATGATATATAGATCAAAACCGACATCTGCTTATATATCATTATCGCCGATGAATGCCATATCGAACATCATCGATATCGGATATATCGGAGTTATATCGATAGATATATTGGATATTTTCATTCCTGAATTCTCATGTTGACCCTTAAGAGAATTTTGGATTATATTGAGTGATTCGGTGCTACTACTTGTGATACGGGTATTAAATGTCATGTCAAACATTCTAAAAATTATGGTGCTAAACTGCTAGGCTAGATTGCTATTTTGGTGCTGGGTTAACGACATTACGATGTGGAAGATGCGAGTTCCCACTTAAATTAATTACGGAGTCTTGAATATTGATCCCCACAATGCAACACGCTCTCTTAATAATTCTCACCCCTCTGGGCCTCTCCTAAATAATCCCTTATTTAGACTTCAATGTTCTGGGCTAACTTTACTAACTTTTCTCTCTCTTAGTAATCCTTCTGTACATGCATTCTTTAACAACTTCCCTTTTCCACATGCCTGTATTTTAATTATTCTCATATTTTTCGTATTTTAATAATTTCTAGAACTTTGTGCCTTAACAATTTTCATATTTTCTTTTTAAAATTTTCCATTTCAATTTTAATTAACCCTCTCCTCTTAATATTTTTTTTTTTGTTTTCATTCAAGAGTTCTACTATAAGTTTCTTTGTTTTAATAATTATCAACAACTTTTGCTTCTTTTTTTTTTTTGTTTGATAATTTGTTTCTCTCTTTCTTAATCAGTTTGAGACTTTGCAATTCATAACCTCGATTCAAACTTACTTTACTAATTCTCATACTTTCCTATTTTAATATTTTTTATCTCTCATAATTGATATTTAATATTCTTTTCTATCTTCTGATTTTATATTTTAATAATAATCTTTCTTTTCTGGTATTTTCCTTTTCCAAAACCCACATGCTTCTAATTCTCATACTCCTTCCATATTTTTTAATAATTTTGCTTAATTCATATGCTTTCTTCTATTCTTAGCTTTTCCCACACTTTAAAGCCTTAATTCAAGTATGTCTTGAATAACTTATTTTACTTATTTATTTTTCACACTTTAAAGCCTTAATTTCCATGATTTATTAATTGATAATTTCTGTTTTGAATAATGCCTTAAATTTATGTTTTGAATAATGCCTTAACTTTCTATTTTGAATAATGCCTTAACTTATGTGATCCAATCCATGATTTATCAATTGAACATTCTGTTGTAGAATAATTATGATATTTCTTAATTCTGCAAATAATCTTACTCATGTGGGTTTATTATTATTATTATTATTATTATTATTATTATTATTATTATTATTATTATTATTATTATTATTATTATTTTACCTGACTTATTAAATTCTCTTCTAACCATTTTAATATTAAAATATAATATCTAAATTTTATAAAACTCAATCTTGTCTTCTTTTAAATCTAAAAAAATAATAAAACTCTTTTATTTTATTTTATAATTTCAAAGTTCTTTCTTCGTTATATTCTAAAGTCTTAAAATTGTTTTCTTTAATTTATAAAACATTAAAAAAATCACTTTTAATATCTAAAAAGTTGACAATTTTTTTTTCTTTAACTTTAAAATGAAAAAAAAAATCGTTTCTGAAATCATCTTTAAATAAAAAAATCATTTACTTCAACTTTAAAACTCAAAATCGCTTTAGTTTCTAAAATATAATTTTCTTTAATCTCCAATTTTTTTTTCTTTTAATTTTTAAAAATTCCAAAATCACTTTCTTTAACTTAAAAAAAAAAAAAAAATCATTTTCTCTTAATTTAAAGTTTAAAAAAAATTTTCTCTTCAATTTCAAAAGTTTAAAATTTATTTTCTTGTATA
This sequence comes from Tetrastigma voinierianum, assembly GCA_016808115.1. Classification (NCBI taxonomy): domain Eukaryota; kingdom Viridiplantae; phylum Streptophyta; class Magnoliopsida; order Vitales; family Vitaceae; genus Tetrastigma; species Tetrastigma voinierianum. The sequence goes on from JAEQBH010005685.1 coordinate 125,539, forward strand.
TTAAAAAAATATTTCTTTACGATTCAAATTTTCAATAATCACTTTGTTTTAACTTTCCAAATAAAATATTCCTTTTTCAAATATCTAAATTTTAGATATCTTATTTTCCAAAGTGACATCCTTATTTTTTGAATCTAAAATCAAGTTTTCATTTCTTCCAAAATTACAAAATTTAAAAGAGCGCCTACTCCATAATTCCAATAAATGGAGGCATATGGAATCGACTTACATGCTAAATAAATGAGCGCCTTGTGGTGGCCAAGATTCTATGTACACTTTATTAAATGATTTAACATTTGACTTATAACCCGATTTGCTAATTTAATTATAAATGTTTTAGTATATTATCAGACTAACTTTGTCTTTTATGTGAGCATCTTGATTTGCCACCAAGGTACTGGATTCCGATGATGCCTTTTTCAACCTAATCGGGCCGAGGTGTTGGAATCACACGAATCTAAATCTGGCCGCGCCTGCAAGGCATCCGGTCGCGAATTTTCGTCTCGACATGTGTCCGAACCGAACGAGTACGAACTTCCCCGCACTCCTGCATCTTAAGATATAGTACCATTTTTTCGCTCTCGTCTCATATGTGTCTTCTATTTGCTTTACACACCGGGAGTCGCCGTGACACCTCTAACTGACGACTTCCATTAAATGGGCGAGGTCGAGTCCAAACTATGACTCGCCTCATACTCTACTATTGGAGGCTCTGGAACTCCAACTGGAAAGACACTGACATCTATTTCTTCTGTAGAGGTCGGACCGCCCGGCCACCACTCCCTAGGCATTAGCTACTCGCTCACTGACAACTTCCAAACTGGGAGGCTCACAGTCAGCTGAGTATCCCTAAGAAGCCTTCGCCGAGTGAATTCCATGACGGTCCTGCCAAGATCCGCCATTTTATCAGTAGCTGTTTATATCCGATGTCGAACTCGCCACTTCTAAGACCCACTTCATCAATCTTCCGAGGTCTCGGTTTATGTAACACCTACTCACTCCGCATTCATTGGGATTTCGATGTTACGTGCTCGAAGTATATGAGCTCGGCCAGATTACCAATGCCAGATTAGTTTCTCTATCCTCGATACCTCCTGCCTCCTCTCAAAGCTCTACAAGAATAGACCGTGTCACTCTGGCCTGGTCGATTAGGATGGCGCTGGTCGAGAAATCTGAAACTGCTAGGTACAGAGTAAGGAGCTCTCCCTCTGAGGGACTCACCAGAACAGGGGGGGAGCTCAGATAAGTTTTTAACGCGGCGAATGCTTCCTTGCAGCGTCCATCTCATTGAAAAGCTTTTTTTAGAATCTGGAAGAAGGGCTGGCACTTATCGTTGGCTCTGGACACAAAATCCGCTTTAGCGCAGCCTATCCTTCCAAAGAAGGCTGACTTATTTTATGCTCGACAGATGACATGTCGAAGCACAACTTTTATCTTGGTCCCGGTTCGCCACTATTCCCTGGGCTGCTGACTATAAACCTAAGAATTTTTCTACGAGACTCCAAAGCGCATTCCGCCTGATTCAACTTCATGTCAGGATTCTCTCGTGGATCGAATGCTTCACCAAACGAGCTATGGAGCTCCGATCGTAGTTGATTTTACCAACATGTCATCTATATACCTCCATGGATGCCCCTATTTGCTTCTGGAACATTCTGTTCACCAATCTTTGGTAGGTAGCTCCTGCGTTTTTCAGTCCGAAAGGCATTACACGATAGCAATATGTCCCTTGCCCTATGACGAAAGAGGTCTTCTCTTGGTCGTCGAGGTCCATGTCGATCCGTCAGAATCGAAGAAAGCATCCATGCCGAGGAGTTCATAATGGCTGTATGCCTACTATAAGGTCGATCCGAGGCAGAGGAAACTATCTCAGTGGCATGCTTGATCGACGTCGCAAAGTCGATGCGCAGTCGCGATTCGTCGCTTACTTCGACGAGCGCTCCACATCGCCAACCATTCAGTACTCCACTTCTCCCTGACGCCCGCCCGAGGAAGTCACGACCTCCTCATTAATCTTTGTCTTCCTGAGGAAACTTCTTTCCTTGACTAGCTCAAGGATGGACCGACGCTTAGCCTGCGGAGTGATTATCATGTGGGTCAACCCTCCCATGTCCTCCGTCTCCACGCGAAGACATCCCTGCTCTCGGCTTCAAGAAGTGAAGGCGTGTCTCGAGGTCTTCCACTAGCTAGAGCCGATAGCGAGGTGTCTGCAATATCATCGTCCAACCGCAGGCGCTCCAAATTTCCGAGGGCTCAGTCGCGTTTACCTACCGCGCATGTCGAGCTCACCATGCATATACCGTCGACCGCTTTTGCTCATCGATGCCGAGCAACACTCCCTCGCCATGCGCCGTCTCTCGAATCCATTCCTACCGCTTCAGGTAGGAAACTTGATCACCTGCGGGTGTTATGAGGACGGCTTTATGGCATCGAGAGAGGGTCCGCCCACAACACGTTATAAGCAAGAGGGGCATCTACCATGAAATTTTATCGTTGTTGTCGCTTCTCGCACCCGGGTCTCCCAAAGTGAAATGTATGGACCTCTAAAGGTAGCACTTTCTCCCGAGAATCCGTAGCGGTGTCGTCAACTGTACTTCTCCTCGCGATGCTCGTTCTGTCAAAAGCCGACGCCAAGATGATGTCACCGAGCCCTGTCGATGCGACCCGGTGATTGTTTTGTTAGCCACAACTCCGCTTTTATCACCAAAGGATCGCCGCGGGGTGCTGACATCCTCCAAGTCCTGGAACTGGTAACGTTATGGCGTTGCGTGAGCCAAGGTAGTCTGATAATCGCCGCACCCATTACCTCTCTTGCACTCCGATGCTACGCAAATGAGCCTTCCTAGCGGAGCTAGATTCCCCATCTCTTGCAAATCCTCCTGAGATCACATGGATTTCCCCCAAGGGCTGTTGATGTTGAGCGGCTCACGCCGAGGCATTTGCTCGATCCCGACCTTCGAGGCGTATCGCGAGATATCCCCGCCGAATCAAGAATTCTATTTCCTTCCCGAGTCGTGATGCACCCGGTCCGTTCAATGCCCGGTGGTCCCTATGGAACTCATAGTACTGGTGTTATCTCGTAGGGTCTCGTCCTCATCCTGATGGCCATCTTAGAATTTCTCATGCCGCATTTCTCATAAGAAGGCCGCGAGCATCATGGTCACAAGTGGTGAACTGGCCGGGAAAGGACATCAGCTGAGGACTCGTCAAGAGGATGCACCTTTACTAAAAGAGATAACACTGTGCAATTATGAGTTCCATAGGGACCACTCGCATTGAACAGACGACAGACATGTACCAGAAGGAAATAAAATACTGATTCGACTGCATATCTCCGCCTACTACATAGCCTCCGAAGGTCGTGGATCGCACAACTCACCACCACCCTAAGCAATTCGACCACTCAACATCAATAAATTTCTGGGAAATCTAAGGATCTCAGGAGGATTTTGCAAGAGACGGGAATCTGGGGCCCCGCTGTGAAGGCTCTATTTCAAGACAAGATCGTGCCCAAAGAGAGGTAATGTAAGTGCAAGCAAAGTGTCCAACTACCTTCGTCTCTACACTGCCATAACATTCTCGGATTCAGACTTGGAGGGATGTCAACACCCCCACGACGATCCTTTGGTGATAAAGGCAGTTGTGGCTAACAAAACAATCCATCGGGTCCTTGTCGACAATGGGAGCTCAACCGACATCATCTTCGCGTCGACTTTTGACAAGACGTGCACTAAGGAGGCTCGAACCAAACAAAGACCCACCTACGAGGATTCTCAGGAGAGAAGTGCTACCTTTCGTGGTCCATACAAATAGTGCCTACTTGGGAGACCCATCGTGCCGTGCAACAACAACAAGAAATTTCATAGTAGATGCCCCCTCTCGCTTATAACGTGCTGCCAGGTAGACCCTCTACTATGTGCCATCCCTCCGCTTACCACATGGTAATCAAGTTTCCTACCACAAACGGAGTAGGAATGGTTCGAGGAGACCAGCGCATGGCCAGGGAGTGTTACTCGGCATCAATGAAGCAAAAAGCGGTCGACAACATATACGTAGACGAGCTCGACATGCGCGACGAGGTAAACACCCGACCTGAGCCCTCAAGAGCCGAGTCCGTGTAGTCGATCGATGACCCCGAACACCTCGCCTACACTCCGCTCTGTTAACTAATACTTCTCGCACACCATTTTATTCATAATTTCTTGAAATGCATCAAGGATGTCTTCGCTATGGAAGCGTGAGGGACATGGGAGGGATTGATCCAGCAATAATCACTTACAAACTAAACGTCAGTCCATCCTTCAAACCAATCAAGCAAAAAAGAAGGAGTTTCGCTTCAGAAAGACAAAAACGACACGAGAGGCCTACAGTTTCAGCAGGGGCAATCGTGAGAAGTGGAGTACCTCAATGGTTGGCCAACGCCGTACTGGCCAAAAAGCAAATGAAAAAATGGCGATCAAGATCGACTCATCGACGTTAATCGAGCATGCCCTAAAGATAAGGTTTCCTCACTCCTGACGACTCTATAGTAAACGCCCACACCCTACATTTAACTCCTCGCCTTTATGGATGCTTCTTCCTGGGTTACAACCAGATCAAGACGACCCCGATGACCAAGAGAAGACCTCATTCACACAGGCAAGGACCTATCACATCGTAATGCCTGACCGAAACGCCAGGAGCTACCTACCAAAGATTGGTGAATGTGATGTTCCGTATAAATAGGCATCCATGAGGTATGTATGATGACATGTCAAAATTAACTACGGCCGAGCTCCACATACCATCCGGGTCAAGCATTCCCGATCCCGAGAGAGTACAACATGAAGTCGACCTGGCCAAATGCGCTTCGCAGTCTCAAACAGAAAATTCTCGGGTTTTATAGTCAACAACCGAGGAATAGAGGCGAACCCTATTGGCATAAAAGTTGCTCAAGCATGCCATCACCACGAGCATAAAAGAAGTCCAATGCCTTACTGGCTGATAGCTTACGCTAGTCGCTTGCAGTCCAGCCGATGCGCTCTTCTTCCAGCATTCTTAAAAATCTTTCAATGGGATGCAATGACGCGAGGAAGCATTATTGCGCTTAAAACTTATTCAGCTCCTGCTCGTGAGTCCCAAGAGGAGAGCCCTTACTCAGACCTAGTAGTTTCGCATTTCTGACACACTGGCCCGATTGTAGACAAACCAAACATCTGCAGTCTATTATTACTTCAGTTCATGAGTGAGTTGAGAGAGAACACGGCCTATCTAGCATTGCAACCACAGCCCGAAAACTCCGCCCTTACTTCCAAGCACATACCATCGAAATCCCAACAAAATACCCAATGAAGCTGTGCTACAAACCGTGAGACCCTGAATTGATGAAGTGGGCCATAGAGTCGAAATGAATCTGATCGATATAAACCAAAAACTCCGCAATAAAAGGGCGTGATTCGCGCATTCTCACATGGAATTCACCTGCGAGTTCGTCAGGATACTCAAACGACGCCGACCTCCCCGCTTAGAAGTCAGTCTACGATGGGTCAATGCCCATGGAAATGCGCCGCTGATTCTCGACTCAAGGAATAGATATCGGTATGCGCCGATTGGGGTTCCGAGCTTCCAACAACGAGGCCGAGTATGAGGTCACATACCGGATTCAACTCGCCATTCAATGGAAGTTGATCACTGCAGGTGTGTAATGACTCCCACCGTAATAAAGCAAATAGAAGACACCTACGAGGCAAAGGGCGAAAAAATGGTACTTTATCTTAAAAAGGTATGGGAATTACTAAGGAAGTTTGTACTCGTTCAGTTCAGACACATATCGAGAGCTAAAATTCTGCGGAGCGTAAAATTCGCGAGTGTATGCTCTTAAAGAAGACGGCGACAAATTCTCTCCCAAGAAGATCTCAACAAACAGACGCCCTTCGAGCACCTTTCAGAGCCCTCCGTGGATCTCAACAGTGAAGAGGTCTCCCCTGTCATGTCCGAGCCAAGCTGGATAGACCCCATTTAGGACTACCTAGTAGAGGGACTACTTCCAAATGACCCAAAAGAGGCATCCAAGCTTAGGACGAGGTCTACCAGGTTCACTATTCATCGGGGGGCCCTTTATAAGCTAGGTTTTTTCACACCCGTCTCAAGTGTATCATAGGAGACACCGACACGTGACCGAGGGAGGTACATGCAGGCGCGTATGGAAATCACATCTGAGCTCCTGCATTGGCGAGAAGGTCTTAAGGTGATTACTACTAGCCCACAATGCTCAGAGACGCAATAGAACTAGTCAAGAAATGCAAAGTTTGTCAGGAGCATGCCAAAATATCTTACCTCCCATCCAAGCCGCTGACTTCAGTCACAAGCCCCTGGCCTTTTCACAGCTGGGCTAGACATTTGGGACCTCCGCCCATCGAAAGGGCCACGTACCATCAAGCCGTAGTGAGTGATTACTTCAACAACGGGTAGGCTGCTTCCTCGCTACCATCACGAACAAAGTGGTACGCAACTTTGCTCGCGCACCATAATATGCAGTTTGGTATCCCGAGCCCCGTGTCCGATAATGGGAAGCACTGACTAACTGTCTCAGGATTTTCAGGCCGAAGCTCTCGATCAGGAACTCCTATCATCCCTCACCATCCACAATCTAACGGATGTCAAGTCACCATCAGAATTCTTAAAGTGACACTAAAGACCAAGTTGGAAGATCTAAAAGGCAAATGGGTAGAGTACCTCCCCGAGGTGTTATGGGCATACAAAACTACACGCAAGTCAGTAACTCATGAAACCCCATTCGCTCTAGCCTTTGGCACCGAGGCGTGAGCTCCGCCGAGATCGGATTAAATCCCCAAGGATTGAGTCGCGCGTGAACATAACGGCGAGGCCTCCGCCAAACCTAGACCTCCTAGATGAAAAGCGTGATCAGGTCCAGAAACGTACAAAAGATTACCAAAGGAAGACGGCAAGGTACTACGACCAAAAGGTCAAACCCAGGAGTTACAAGCTTAGCGACTGATTAGTGCCCAAAAAGTGCTATTTTGAGCCCTATTTAAGATAGGTTTTGAGTGCTTTTTGCGCACTAATCATATCAATTAAACCAATTGATGTGTGCAGGTCCACTTAGTACCACCGATTCCATTCTCGAGTTTGTTTCGTAAGCTCAAGTAAGTTTTCACAGTGTCTCAAATTAATTAGTTCAAGTTCGATGTCAAGATATAAAAAGCACGTCGATTTACAATTTTTCATCATTCAAAAATGAAGAATTGTGAAGTGGATTTGAAGAAAGGAGGATGCAGTAGCCAAATAGGAATAGAGCAAACTGTGGATTTTTCGCTTATGGATTGCTTAAAATTTCGCAATCATAGCGTAAAAATTTCGCAATCCTAGCGAACAGAAAGGCCTCCGCCAGGCTAGCTTAAATTTCGCTAGTTAGCGAAATTTCGCTAGCCAGCGAAATTTCTCAATTTCGCTATCTCAATAAAATTTCACTAGTTAATAAATTTCATTAGCATATTTAAATTTCGCATACTAGCGAAATTTGTCGCGTGAGCTTAAAATGGCTGCCCCTGTTTTTGATATTTTGATTCCAAACGACCACGCTTTTGATCAATTACCATTTTGTCCCTATTGTAATTACATTTTAGGCATTTTTGGTATTTCACACAATCAAGTTGGCTATATAAGCCAATTTTATGACTTTCAGAACCCTAACTTTGATTCACTTCAGAATGCACGCAGCTCTTCATTTTAGGTTTCAGTTTTTCTCTCTTCTCTCTTCTTTCTCTCATTTTCTACAACCAAACATACCGCATGACAAACCAAGGCTGCTTACAACTCCCTACAGAGGCCACCGGTGGGGCTCGAGGTAAGTTTTCATGCCTCTCATTTATCACACTGCATTTATGAGCATTTAAGCTCCTCGCATCTCACTTTCTGTGTTGAAACCTCTCCTGCATCCAAATTTCTAGCCAATGTATTTGGTGCTTTGTGGTTACAAAGTGGGATGCTTAATCTTAGATCCAATCGTCATCCACTTAATGCCTCTCTATTAAGGTTGCAAAGCCACTTTTCTGAGGCCATATATGGCTAATCGTGAAGGGACTTGAATGCTTACCTAATGCCATATCTCGAGGAAATAATTTAGGTTTAGGGTTTTAGTGCTAAACTAAGGTCCGGTTTGGAATGACTATATGTCATTATCCTCAACGGCGAGGAAACAAACCTCGAGGGCATGAATACACCTTAAAACTAACTAAAGGACTCCAAAACTTCAAGGAGTCTTCTTTCTTAAATTTTCCTTTAATTTATATGCACTACAAACCATCCAACCCACTGCTTTTGAACAAACCCAAAAATCCAAAGAGAAGGTCATTTTCAACCCAACCGCACCCTATCACTCGAAGAAAACCCATCCCCGTGTTCGACCCTTGACCGCTTATACCGGCAAGAGTCGACTACCAAGCAGCTAGGAGTGAACATAGGATACAATTTTGTTGGATTTCGATCACCCTATCGTGGCACGAATCAAATGTGGCGCGCTGTCGGGGATGGTGCCCTAGTGAGATAAAGAAGTCGTTGAACTTTGTGATTCATATCACAAGTTTCGTAAAATCACATTCCCTTTTGATTTATCAATTTTTCCCACTCAGCCTAATTATAGGGGATTTTAAATTCTTCCAAAGATATCCGCTTTCTTTTTCTTTTGCTTTAATTCTTAGCCAACCTTAACCTCTTTGTTAGTTTTGTTTTTGCTTGTTTTTCCTTGATTTGTGGAAGGCAGGAGCGCTTATGCAAATAGATAGGAACACTCGCAGTAGCTTAGAGAGGTGACTGACAGAAATGTGGCTTCAAATTGATCTCATAAGAGCTAAATGGATCTCTTCCATTGTGAGGAACAAAGAATCCAAAGAGTGCCTAGGAGCCCAATGCATATCGATCCATGAGGGGATCACATACCCACCCGTGGTGAGCGCACCACGCATTATCCCCTCACGACATGTAGCAGTGAGACCTTATCTGGTGCCCCTGCTCCTAACTTTTCATGGTATGGAGAACGAAAATCCATACACACACATCCGAGATTTTGAGGAAGTATGCACCACTTTCAAAGAAGGTGCAGTGGACATGGAGCTCCTCAAGTTGAAAGCCTTTCCATTGACCCTAAAGGACAAGGCAAAATTTACAATGCATTAAGGCCAAGAACCATAAATAATTGGGGCTACCAAGAAAGGGGGAAGCCTAAAAAAATTCTTCAATGCTCACAAGACAAACAACTTGAAGAGGCAAATTTACATATTTGTAGCTCATGATGGTGAGAGGTTCTACTCAGTTATCGGGAGAGATTTACATTCATCAAGGTACGCCCACACCATGGATTTGATACATGGATGTCAGAACTATTTTTATGATGGAACGCCCCCTTCCATGAAACAATTATCAAAACTTATGTGTGGAGGAGATTTCTTGAGTAAAATCCTGATGAGGCAATGGGATCTCCTCACTATGTGGCCTAGACCTCCAAGGGCCGGATTGAGCCAAACTCCAAGAGAAGCGCATGCATTCAAGCCACCAAAGGAACTAAAGAGGAGGTACGTATGCCCCTCCGGGCAACTTGGAGCCATAACACATTTTCAAGGAGACTAATGAAGCACGCACGCCCACTCCATTTCGGCTACGAAGAAGCAAGAAGAAGGCATCCCAAAGCAGTGTGCATCCTAAGTCCTAAGGTGCGAAGGTCAACATACCCCTTTCGACACATCATCAAATGTCCCGCCATGCAAAGTTTTTCAAAGATCTCTATACAATCAAAAAGGGCTGGGCATCGACAAAGGCATTTTAATCGAACAAGTTAGCTCCATCATCCAATGCAAGACAATGGTGAAATACAAGGATCCGTGTGGACCCCAACTATCTCGCTTATCGAGGAAACTCAAAATACAAAGCACTGTTAGATTTCGTGCCGGGCATAAATCAATGCCATACTAAACAGATAGGTAGCTAGGTTCGGGAGAAGCCGAAACTAACCAACATCACTCCTATCTTTAGCCGATCGTTCAGTTGAAAATACCAAAAGGGATAAAGGAGGATGTGTTGGTAAAGTAGATGTTTCTACTATCCTATGATTCTCGCGCTCAACACGTAACCGAGGCGGGCACTAATCATGCCCATTATATCGGAAGGCCATTTCGCCACATCAAATGCCATTATCAATCACGGATCGGGTCGACCGATTTTCGTGGTTTTGAAGAGCTCGACCGTCAACTCAAGGTCCGTAGCTCCAGAGCAAGTTCAGCTCAGCATGAGCTCACTTGAGCCTCACGCTTAGTTTCAAGAGCTCCGACCGCTTCAATTAAGGCCTAGTAGCTAGAGCCAAGTAGCTAGTTCAAACAGCCACGTAACTGCGGAGCTGCTATTTAAATTTTGTGAGCTTAACAGCCCAGAAGGCCTAAGGGCCCAAAGCCTGGGCTTGCTCGCTCAGAGCGTATCAGCCAGAAGGCCTCGCCCTAAGATTCTAAGAGCCAACTACAGAGCTTAATACTTAGAAAGGCCTCGCCGCCCAAGAGCCAAGCAGTTTCGGCCTCGTAAGACGCACGCCCCAAGAGCGAGCCCGCTAAGTATAAACAACTCGGGAGGTAGAATAGCTCAGGAGCCCGCTCGGCCGGAGGTAATGGGCCTCACTGAGCCTCAAAGAACCTAGTTTCATATGAACTCAACTCGCCGTATTAGCGCCATACAGCCATCGATCCACGCGCAGAGGAAAGATGAAGATCGTGAAAATGGGGCTACAAAAGAAGAGAAAAAAAGAAAAAAAGCAGGGGGCTATGAGATAGAAATGAAGTATTCATTAAGAACGACATCACATATATCCGGTCTCGGTCCCAAAAAAAAAAAAACAACCAAATTATACAGCGAGTTCAGCGTTCTAAGGTATGGGTATGCATGTTACATGGGAGTGACCACCCGGTGTGGCTCTCCTGCATCGCCTGGAAAAGGACACTTCCGCCTTCATCACTAGGATATCAAAGTTAAGGTCCAAGCCCGTAGGCACAAGAACCTTCCTCTAGAAAGCAAGCCATCCGTAAGCCCACTCCAGTGCGTGACCATCCTCAAACTCGCTATGGTTCCGTCCCTCCGAAACCGTGGCTCGCTCCTCGAAGGTCCCTCGCAACCCATGGCACTCCTCTATCAAAGGCTCCAATGAGCTCACAAATTTAAGCTTCGTGATTCGGCTTCCATCTAACGCCGCTTTATTACACAACTCATCTCTAAGCAAAGACGCAGCCTCTTCCCGAAAGCCACCACTTCATCTCGACTATTTTAACATCCTTCGACTCACCAAGCTCACCGTAGCCCGCAACCCATCCCCGACCTCCTCCCGAAGCTCGCCCCTAGCCACTCTGCTTCATCTGTGAGCCTTTCTTCCCTACCTCGCCCGTCACGGACCGTCGTGGTATGCCTCAATTCGGATCTGAGCTTCACGACCTCCTCCATCATATTTTGCATCCGATCTCTGCAATTTAAATTCTCAGAGGTAAGAAATACACTACCTCAGAGGCTCTAATGGCTTACGTGACCTTCTCACTCGACCTCACTAAATCAAATGGGTAGCCACTTGCCGATACCCAACATAAAGTCAACACGCAACTCAAACCCAAGATAAAAGCAGACATAACAAGACACGGGAACTTACAGAGGCGACCCCCTAGAGGGATAGAGCCAAGGCTTCCTCAACAGGCAGGGTACCCGACCTCTTAAGATCAAAATCCCTGAGAATGGACGAGACCGCGCCACCCAAGCCTCCAAAGATTGAAGAGTGCTAAGGAATCCCATCTCTATCGCCAGGTGCTTTCTCCCAACTCCTTCCGCTCCCTCGGGCGAGGTGGAGGCTCAGTCGCTTCCGCGCAGGGGGACTCCAAATTGCTATGGCATAACTCCTCCGACAGGCTCCGCAACCCTCCCGAGGAATCTCGCCTTGCAACAAGTAAACTGTAACTGAGTTTAACCGGGGTTCTAGGAACTCCTACGAGGTGGCAACACTTGCCCCTCGCACTCCTGACACGGGCAGAAGGCGATGAAGAAGACGCCCCAACCTCTAGACTTTACCCTTAAACCGAACCCATTCTTCGGGAATCTGCAGCCTTCCGCCCACACCCGAGACCTCTGGGACAAATACCCACCCGAGCCGTAAGCCTCCCCAGTGGGCTTGACAACCCGGGAGGCCCATCGTGAGAAAAAATCATAGCGACGAGGCGAAGGCCTCAAAGTAGCAGGTATGTGAGTGAGCTCGAACCTGAAGATCCTGAATATATCCGACCGATGGTTCGCAGTAAGCGCTGAAGACACTTAGCCAACTTCCGCCATGACCTTGTCTTCTGGCGAGATCAGGCGAATACCTAAAACGATAGCCACGCAAAATTGTGGGACACCTCTATAACTCATTAAACTGCACCTAACTAAAGCAAAGCTCACGAGACTCGAGTGGTCCAGATGTACTCGAACGCCTGCTGTGTCTTCCTTGTCAAGGAGGTCGTACTCCCAACTGCGGCCACTAATAAAAAAGTAACACTCTTTCCAAAATCTATGAGAAGATAGGAGATCTGAGATGATCAGAGGAGCGCCGGCACGCTTAGATAGATAAAGAAAGCCCTCGGCGGCTTCCTTCACACTAAAGAGGTCTAAGAACAGAGCTATACTGGGAACACCAAAGCCCTTATCCCTAAAGAAAACCAATGTACCTTAATCGAATACCCTATAAATTAAAGTAAAGTCGAGAGGCATACGTTGAAATGTTGCAAGACTCTTTCGATAAAGGTGTAAAGTGGGAACGGAGGCCATAACAAGGCCACCGTTAAGCACACCATTCGCACTCGGACCACGCAGAGGTCAAAATGTCTGAGACCGTGACTGACACCAAAAGGGGCATATAACGCCCGCGAAAGTTTCCCATATAAATGCCCGATCATAGTCCCACCGCCGCAGCATTCGCACTACCGACTTCATATCTGATACCACGGATATTTAATCTCGCTGACCCTACCCCGGCCTTTACTCCTCGATAGAGAGAGGTTCCCTGGGGTCTCGCCAAGAGCAACCACGCCTAAACGACTGAGGTACCACTCCGCCCGTCGACCTGTACAACAGAGGAATCAATTCCTATGCTAAGTTAAGAAGAACTAATTTAATCTACAGAGTATAAGATAGTAAGAACAAGACCTAACTAATGGGGCCTCAATATTCTCGCTATATTACTCGAAGACACGTATGAAGAAAGACGCACCAGTTCTAGGAAACGTAACTAAAGGGCTACCCAAGCAAGATATCACAAAACGCCTAAAAGAGATTATGAGCGTATGGGTCGATCAATGAAGCCCGAACTCGTTAAAAGTAAAAGCTTCAATATCGTGGCACAATGCTAACTACGAGGATGCCCTCGAAGGAAACCGGCTGCAATCCAGAGGAAATGAGCGCAAAGTCCAAAGTCATCACATCACAGACATTCGACGACGACAAAGCCCTAACTAAACCAGTCCTCAACCCGCCACGTGGAAGTCGCACCGATTCGAATGATACAAATCCCTTGCTCCACGCCTCACCGTAACCAAGGGCCTGGGGCAACTGATCGGGCTTAAAACAGCGCACAGCCCACCACCAAGCCCAAGATCGCAGTGCTCACTGGAACGCCCGCTCCCGGGCACCGCCTCCAAAACGGAGCCTCCTCTCCGGGGCCCATTCGCCTAAGAGCCACCAACACCTGACAACCAAAAGCCACTTTCAGAATCAAATCACCACTAACAAGTGGAAGTAAGATAATTCTCAATAACTCCGCCTAATTATCCTTTACATCCGACAAATGATAGCGACGTAAAATTCCCATCCAATGAGAGAGAATCCTTATCATCATCCAATTGGGAAAAACATATACTATAAATACTAGGCCACCCCATCGGTGAAAGGTACGCAGAACATTCGCCTTCTAAACAATTGATCTTTTCTCTCCATAGGAAATAACTAACTTAGGCATCGGAGTGACAACGGGCGAGCCACGCCGATCCCCCTTTGTTACTTGTTATTGTAGGGAGCTGCAAAGATTCGCAGCCAAATCTGACAAATTTAATGACATTCCTGCTCCACGAGCTGATTCTAACACGCTCCACTCCTTAGCTCCTGAAAGATCACGATTCTATTCCCGTTTTTCTTTGCTGATTTTTTTATTCATTTATTTACATGTTCATTCGTCATATGTTTTATATACTCAGGTTACTAAGTGGAGATGATTCGTATCTATTAGTTAATTACTGACACATAGCTTCCTAAATATAATTAGTAGATTACCTTGTATTGCGGTTGTAGGGTACTACAAATTTCACCACCGCATTCCCAATAGGTAACATGACCTCGTAATTTGGACTCCGTTCTGTAGATTTGTTTTTTCTAGAAAATGAGTCACGCTAGGTTTTTTATTTATTATTTTGTTTTCTCTCTGAAAAAATAAACAAAAATAAGTAGCGACTCCAAACAATTTTCAAAAATAAAAAAATAACTCTCGCCTTTTAAGTAGGAAACGGGGTGTCTACAAAGGGGCATTTGTTTTTTTAACTGAATGTTGAATATAACTTTTATGTAGTTAAATGCTAAATAAAGCTTAATAGTATTAAGTATGAAGTAATTTGTTTTTTTTAATATTGTATTTCTATTGAATATTAAGTTGTTTGTTTTTTATATGCTTAAAATTAACATCTTAATTATACCCAAACACCAATTTGTTTAACTTTATTCTTAAAATAAAAAATATGTATAGCATCTTAACATAATAATAAAAAAATTAAAAAAAAAAAGATAAATTTATTATGATAAAAAATAATTATTTTATTTATCTATTTTATATAATTAAAATATAATATATAAAATTAATAATTAAAAAAATAGATGATAGTTGTTCTTTTAAAATAGGCTGATTGATTTTAAAAATATTATGTGTGGATTTTAAAGATTTTATAATATATTAGAAGATTATAAAATATGTTAGAATATTTTAAAATATACATTTTCTTTTCACTATGGCTTTTCTAATAGAAAGCCAAATATTTTGGCTTAGAAAACTTTAAAAATTTATAAATAAGTCATGTCAAAATAAAAAACAAACTGTCTAAATTATGAATGCAAAATGCTTTTAGAAAAAAACCAAAAAAAAAAAAAAAGGGCCCAATAAGTAAATGTATTAAAGAAGAGGCACAAAAAAGGTGACCCAAAAAACAAGAGAGAACACTACAAGAAAAATGGTTTACATTGATAGATAATTCCTTAACTTATGTAAATACAAGTCATTGTAAGCTATCAAGATTGAAAACAATAACATATATGAACCTCTTGAAAATTACCTTGACACATGTGACGTCCCAATTCCAGAGGTCTTTTTTTTTTTTTTTTTTTTTACTATTTTGGGTCCCACTTGACTGGAAACCAAAATTTGGAAACCCAGTGTGACAAGTGTCTATGAACAGTTGCTCAAACAGTGCACAACACATTGCACTGTTAGCCACTGTGAGAAGTTGGTCGCGACAGAGAATCCTCTGTCATGATAGAACAACTCTATTGTGCGCACTGCACCTTGTCGTAGGCGCACTCCAGTATGTGGTTGTTGCACGCCCGCTCCGTCAGAGAGAAAGGGCATCTTGTCGGCACTCCAGAGCTGCCTCTGGCCACGCCGCGCCGTGCCTTATCACACAAGCTTGCTGCCGCACAAGAGCCGGGCGTTTCATGTCACACGTGATGCGAACTCCATCGCGACATCGGATCTTCTTACCATGACTGAACTCTGTCCCAACCTAAAATTTTCGTGTCACGA
>JAEQBH010005686.1:0-307000 GCA_016808115.1 Tetrastigma voinierianum
TCGAATAATTAACATTTTAGACAGCCTCAGACTATTTTCTCTAGACTCCTCTCATGCACTCCCACTCCCTGCAGGGTGTTAGGTGCGTATGGAATGCTGTATGCCAAATCAATCTGTTGGGATTCATGTAAATATATAAACATGCCTGTTTACAAACATTCAGTCTGATCATGTCATGTAAATTCTCATTTCATACATCAAATTAGCTCACTTGGGCTAATGATCAAACACGTGATTCGATTTGAATTACTCAACCAACACATTATTTCACAAAAATTATTTTGTGAACACTATTCCCGAGAATAGTGAAACCCTCGGTTACTATTCCCGAAAAATCATCAATCGTCGGTTCACTTTGTGAACCCGAATTTCACCGCCATTTTCGGCCTCATACAAACCAATACATGATTTATTGAACAATTCATCACACATTTAACCCAAGCGGTCGTAAAGCGTCACGGGCTGTTCGTGGGTCTCAAAAATCAAACATTTCGGTTCAGGTTTTGGGCGGTGAAGCAATGGATTGAGCCTCGACAGCAAAACATTAGCGAGTACTTAAGCGAAGAATAAAACCTGGTAGGGAGAAACCCCTACACTCTCGGAGTTGAGGAAATAATCGGTACCCACGCGAAACCCTCTCCTCGTAGAGCGGCTTTCCTTCGTCCGAAGGCTGAAGGCCCGGTCGGATGTGTGTATTTCTAGAGAGAGGAAGATCTCTCCTTTAGAATCACACCATTTTTTAGCCTGACAAGAAAATCCCTCCTTTTCACGTTTTCTCCTCTTTGATTTGAGAAGATGAGTCTTATCACAAACTTTATGTATTATCATTTAAGACCATTAGAAATGACCATTTTGTCCTTCCTTTCCAGTTTGACATTCGGCACTATCTTTCGCGAGTCCATTTTCATAATTTCTCTCATACCACTTGCCAAGCATAGTCGTGTTATATGTGACTTCGTAAGCATCGAAAGTAACGGCACTTTCGAACCGCGATGCCTCAGCGATGTCAACTCATTGTCTCGAAATTCTAGATTTTGCGTGCTAGCGCTAGATCTCGTAGGCGTTCTAGCGGTGAAATCCGTTTCGATCATCAGAGATCTGAGAACTCGAATACAGTTTTTAACCTAAATAACAATTTTGTAACGAAATTACGATTTTGCGCTTTTTCCGAGAAAATTGGAATTTCCGGGTCTTATAGTCGATGGCAGTGGGACCGCGATTGTCATTTTACGATTGGCCTCGACTTGGATGAGTCATAACTTCTTGTAAAACGCCAGTTTTGGATGTTCTTAGACTCTATGAAAATCCCTTTTAGTCTAGAATCCATCCGTAGCAGTGATATTGAAACTCATATTAAGTCAAAGATACGAAAAACCGCCAGGCCTGCTGTGTTGCTCGCAGCCCTTTGTTATGGGAAGCCTCCAACTTCGGACGGTCATAATTTCTTCATTCGAACTCCGTTTTAGATGTTCTTGGACTCAATGGAAAGCCCTTTGAGTCCAGAATCCATCCATATACCACTTGATGAAATTGGAATGATAGTAAATAACTCATAAGCATACATGGTAACCTGGTTATTCCATGCCATATAATAATATAGGATAAGAAAATGCAAAGATACAACCAAATGATTGTAAATATCGTATATGATTCTGGGATGATAATAATTATTCGGGAGATATGAATATGTATTGAATATAAAATACACATGGATTGTCTTCAGAACACAGTGAGGATAGATGAGCATGCCTATTAGGGAAAATGCACGGCCTCTGATTAGTTGGCCAGTTTGGGTCATTCGCACCTTCGGACCGCTTTAGATGGTCATTGTCTCGATGCGATGATAACGTATCGGGCCCTTATAGACCCTTTGTTGCGTCTGATGATACGGCGCCTTGAACCCCTTATAGTTCACTTCATCACTTTAAGGTTTATGCGAGCATGAAACATAAACAAATGACTTGAATATGACATATGAAATGACATGACATGATATGAGAAAAACATAACGACATTACTATGTATGATCATATATGCTTGATGACAAGTATATGTTGACAAGAATAAGAAGAAAAGTGTAAATGACATGAAATGAAATAAGATATGATAAGAAAGTATATATGATAAGATTGCATAGGCATGTGTAAATTATATGTATGCAACATATATAAGCATGTGTATATGACATGTATGGAATATGAGATAAGTATTTGATATGTTATAAGTATATGTATATGTGTAAAGTGTGATGACTCTTATTAGGAGTCGTCCCTGATGTGTCCCACTGGCTATAAGCTTTAGGCGGGTGTTTCATCCTTGTAGGTCTGGGGCTTGAAGCAAAGAAGTGATGGACACTCCATCAACAACCAAGGCTATACTTACACTACTAGGTGCCACTAAGACCTTTTGGTCTGTTTGCATATATGTTTGTTTTTTTATAAATAATGTAATGTTGTAAATATTTGAACACTTCCACTATATGGAGCTAGTACATACTTTGTAATCATTGCTACGAATAGTACCCGATTAAATGTTTAACATTATATGGATGATAAGCTTAAATGTTATGAGTTTATAAAAAAAAAAAAAAATGACACCCTCGCTTGTGCAGGTAGTAAGTTGGGGCGTCACAAAATTCTATTTCTGACCGAGAAAATTAGTCCCAAGAAATACAGACGGTGTATGGTCGAAACAGGGCGACTGTGGCATCAGGAAAATGGACCATAACTCGAGTTATAGAGTCCAATTTGGAGTTCAAGCATAACCTCAGTTATAGCATTACGCTTCAATTTCCAAGAATAATACTAGTCCAAATTCCCCCTCTTCCAGCCAAGAAAATGGAGTCCCAAAATCTGGATGTTTCATAGGGCTGAAAGCAGGTAGCATTCCAATAGCTCAAAATTCAGCCCAAACGACCCTAAGGAATTTATGGTACCTTTTCATTTAGATATTTAAGGGCTATAAGAGCAGGATATTAGTCTGACAGGCCCTTAGGAGCCTTAAGAGCCTGATTTTCAAATAAACAACCCTTAAGGAGTTGTAAATGCTGATTTTGGTCCAAGCGATCTGGAGCTATAAAGTGATGATTTTTTGCTTCGAGACAACCCGTAGGGTAAAAAAAAAACACAACCAAACCCTTAGACGGAAAATAAACCAGCATGGGAAGAATCGTCTACCTCTTAGGAACGTGAAAAAGCTCTGGGAAGTCCACTGGACACTTTCTAAACCCCGAAACCTTTGATTTTATCTTGCTCTCTTGAATCCTCGGTAAAAATCCATTGTTTTGGTGTGCGTGTAGCCCTCGTCAAGTAGATGAACTTTCGTTCTAGGCCCGATGAATTCCGACCAACGGAACTCCGTGGATCGAGGAAATAAGGTTGGATTTCTCTCCTCCTCTCCTCTTTCTCTCTCACATTAAGAACAACAACAGGAAATGAGCTCCTCCTCTCTCAAATTTGACTTTTCTAACTTATCCTTAAGTTTTAAAGACAAGGCCCACGTTGCGCCACGTGTCCACGCTTGGTTCGGGTCCGTTTTTACCCCGAAACAATTTATTTCTTCTCAGTTTAAGTTCAAACTATTTTAAAATGAACCTTGCGTATTTTACCACTTTGAGTTTTCTCAAAATCTAATTTTGAGTCCACCGAGCTGCAGCCTTCCCAAACCGGCAAAAATCTTGCGTCTCTGGTGTGAAATTTGTTTGGGTATTTGAATTTCACTTGCGAGACGAAGGTAAGGTCCGTTTCGTCATCGAGATCTAGAAAAATTCCAGTTTAAGCAACTTGTGTATTAGCGGCATTAACCGTTTTGTCATTTTCGGAAAAAAATTAAAATTTACACGGGTTTACATTCTCCCCCAAAAAGAATTGCGTCCCGAAATTCACACATAAATCACATGCACATGCAGCGGTAATTTTATCAATGTAACATACCTTCTTCCATCCGCAACGCCAAAGTTGCCAAACTGCGATATTACTTTCGTCATCATTTAGCTATTGCATTTATTTTCGGGTCATATGTATAGAACTAAATTCGGGATTGGGCACAGTATAAAAGATCTTTTAGAAGTGCATATTCCTCCGAGATGACGATTGGGGCGTGGACATAAGGGTCTTTATGACACAATCAATAATTTGATTCATTTTTAATTAGGCCTTGCTCTAGCCTCTTTAAGGGTTATTACTTCCTTGGTAAACAAGAAGGGATAATTGGCATGAATAGTGTCTTCATGCTCCCATGTCACCTCTTCCACTCCTCGGTGTTGCCACAACACCTTTATTAGCCTCACAGTCTTGCCTCGCAAAACCTGATCTCGGTTATCCATGATACGCAGTGATCCCTCCTTAAAAAGTCTCATCGGCATCAATGACCAGCTCGGCCACGATCAACTACGTGAGTCGGATGCGGGGTGTACTTAGAACATGGAGATGGAATGTGCATGAACACTCTCAGATTAAACTTAGTGATAGTGTAACCGATGAAGCAAGCGTACCAACCCTCTCAAGTACCTCGAAGGGCCCGTATACCTTAGTGACGACTTTCCCCTTCTAGGAACCTAACCACTGTCTCTTAGTCACCTTGAGAGACATGATAACCCACTTGAACTCGAAGGTCACCTTGTACATCGAGGCGTGTCATTCTACGATACGGTAGGTGAGAAGGCGGCTTCCGTATCAAGTCCACTTTCTCGGAGGTGTCTCTAATCTAATCCGAACTCATAAAGGGTCTCTCCCCCACCTCTGTCCAACAAATCGGAGATCAACATGGCCTCTCATATAATGCCTCATAGAGTGTCATCTATATACTCACTTGATAACTGTTGTTGTAGGCGAATTCCACTAAGAGTAAATGCTCTTCCTAGATACCCTTAAGATCAAAATGCGTACCACGTAGCATGTCCTCTAAAGTCTGGATGGTCCTTTTCGGCCGACCATCCATTTTAGGGATGTTCGTACTAAATCATCAAATGTGTCCCCTGTGGATCTTTGGAAACTCTTACAGAAATGAGCTCTAAACTGGGATCCCAATTCGATACAATAGATACTAGCCTCCATGTAACAAATAATCTCTCTTATATACAACTACAAATTCCTCTAACTTGAAGGTCATCACACCACCAAAAGTTTGTCGACTTGGTAAGTTGGTCCACTATCACCCACACCGCGTCATGTCCTCTTGATGTCCGTGGAAAGTGGGTCACAAAATCCATCGTGACATGCTCCCATTTCCACTCAGCTACCTCCAAGGGCTGGAGTAATCCCGTTGGCCTCTGGTGCTCAGCCTATACCTGTTGACATGTGAGATATCGACGAACAAAGTCCCCAACGTGTTTCTTAAGTCCCTCGATATCTGCGGAGGCAGAAGAGCATGGTACATCTTCGTGCCACACGGATGCCTGCCTTGATAAGTGAGATCCCGTCCCGAACTCCACACGAGGATCTCCTCGCTCAGATCTGGCCAGGGAACCATAACTCTTCCCTATGCTACCATCAGGTGTGAATGGCTAGCCTTAGTCACATGTACCCATGCGCACCCGATCCGCGATGGGCCGATATCTTTGTGTCACATTGGGGCCTTTGATCACTCTGCTCGGTAAGGACTCCCGAGGTACCACGGGCCTGATGGCTCATAATGCGATCCAAGGCGTCATTCTCGATCATACGCCTCGGGAAGGTATACTAGCCAACTACCGTGACTTAGATTTGAGTGCATCCCAACCACCACATTTTCCTTATCGAGTGTGTGTCTGAGTGAAATGTGTCCTGGTCTCCATCCACCTGCGTTGCCTCATGTTGAGGTCCCGTTGTGTGAAAATATACTTTAGACTTTTGTGGTCTTAAAACACCTCGAACTACTCACCATATAAATAGTGGCGCCAAATCTTCAAGGAAAAGACAATGGCTTCTAGCTCTATATCATGCGTGGGTATCTACTCAGTAGTTCTTATTTAGGAACCGCAAGTCACAACCTGAGGCTGCATCAAAACACATCCGCAGTCAGATCCTTAGAGGCATCCTGATGCAGGTGTATCTCTTGTCCTTTTATTCTATTAGAATAGGGCTTAAATAAACCTCTTTTTCAATTCACGGAATGCCCTCTCCACGTAAGTCATTCCATTGAACTTGACCTCTTTTAGAATTCGATCTAATCATAAGCTTATGACCAATCTGAGTCCTCGATGAACCTCTTTGTAATGCCACCTTGATCTAGAAGCTGTGTATCTTAAAGGCGACGGTATCTCCCAACTCTCATAATTGCCTCAACCTTCTCTCAATCGAAAGGATACACACAGAGCCTGGCATGTCTGAAATCTCACTGATAATTCAATATTCACACTTGCTGAATTTAGCATACAACCGATGTTCTTTCAAGGTTTGGAGAACAATCCTTAAGTGACCCTCATGATCCTCCTCATACTTGAAGTAAATCAAGATGTCGTCCACGAAAACCATGACGAATCGATCTCGGTAGGGCTGGAACACCCTATGCATAAGATCCATTAGAGAATTCGTCGATCAGATGGCATCACTATGAACTCGAAATGCCACAATACAGCATCCTAGCGGCTTTCTTAAGGATATGCGCGCCCGCAACTCTTAGATGATAACCGTCACGAAGATCTATCTTGGAGTAGACCCTCGCCCCTCTCAATTGATCAAACAAATCAAGAAATCCTCTACGAAGGATACCTATTCTTGATAGCAGTTGTTGACCATTTTTTGTATATATACAAATTTATGACACTACTACCCCGAGGACTATTCTCTAATCCCAAACAATAGCGCCAAACATTGACAAATTTTAACGGCTACAAAGACTAACTAAAATCGGTAGCGGCGCAAACTTGTTGACGATTTTAAGTATCAGGCATACCAAGGACTAAACTAAAGTCCATAGCAATAACGCTAAAAACTTGTTAAGACCAAATGATTTATCTATGAAAATATGGCCAAGGAGTGAATGTGGTGGGGCTCAAAACTGATTAGAAACAAAAGTAAGTGTACTCAAAAACTGAAATGAAAAGAATTACCAACACTCAACCCCTTTTCCGTAAGTGCACGGTTCATACAAGTAATAAAGTGGACTCTAAAAGTCCGGATATCGTACCCACGAGGATTGGAGGTTCTCTCTAATTGAAATTTGATCACCTCGATTACAAGGGCTCTTCACTATTTAGGCGACCAACTAAGATGTGGAATAAAATAAATTTAATTGAAATAAAAATTGATTTAAAACTAATCCTAAAATCTACCAAATAAAAACCTACTTAATTCTAAAAGGTATAAAGAACAGCACTAGAGATGGGGATAATTATTTACAAACAACAGATTTCCTTGGAAAGCAATAACATTTGTGAGTTGAATGTCTGATTTGTCCAAGAGCAATGTAGTATAGCTTGGATTTCTCCATACACCATACATTTCACTAATTAGAGATCCATGTTCCTTTCAGAGACATGAGTCTAATTAGTTACTTGTAAAATCTAACCCTCTTTAAGATTTGATTGTTTTTCTTTTCCAATACTTCACAATCTGAGTTTTGTAGATCGAAGAATGCTCGTCTCATAGTCGGGATTATGCAAGCCTTCTCCAATCTAATTGGTATCTCGTCCTTTAAATCTAATAAAATTTTCTATCTCCTTGATTAGATCATTGCTAACACGGGATCAAGATTATTCTATCAATTTGAGGTGAGACCTCTAAACAGTAAACTAATACATCATCTAATTAATCCTCACACCATGAGTAAATCAGTAATCTATCAAAGTAATCTTTTAGAGTTCATTAGTTCCATAATACAATTTAACATACCCCCAAGTTACTCGCTTCTTTACTCTCAGAATCTCCATCTCGTGTCTGAGGCCTTCGAAAATCGTGAGCAAAGATACAGCCTATTTTTTGGGTATAAGCTACTATTCGAACAACTAATTATATGAACAACATCTGAATTATATAAATCTCGCCTTCAAACCCACAAAATAACTGAGAATCTGCAAATCTGATTGTTCAACAATTAATTCCCACTCTTAGAGGGTGTTTAATGTTCAATTACTGGATTCCAATGATCACTAATCAAACAAAAAGAAAGAACATGAAGAAAGAAATCAAGAAACGAGGAGTGAGAGAAAAATCCAGATTTTTAGTTTTAATCTTTGTCTGAACAGTAATGAAATCTGAATCTCTATTATACAGCACGGAAATCTCTTCAATAGAAAATAAAAATCTGCTCTAAAACTACTCTAAGATCTATTAAAAATCAAAATCTGCAGCAAAACTAAGAAAAAATGGTCAGTTTAGAGAGAGAAACCCCATGAGAGGTGTTCTCCCACCTCCCAGTTGCCCTAAAAACCTAAGAAACGAGTATTTATAGTCCTAGGATGCAATGGGCTCGAAAACAGGCCAAAATATCCATTTTCGCCTCCTTTTTGTTCTTTCAGCGATTTTTGTCGCGGACACGGTTTTCCCCCCGTCATGACATAGTTTTTCTGTCGCGACACGCTTTTTTCTCAGTCATGGCGTAAAACTAGAAAAACTATGTCGGGGCCATAACTTCTTCGTTTTAACTTGGATTTGGGCGTGTGAGGTTTCGTTGGATAGCTCTTTGAATGTATAATGTAACCTTAAGTATAGTTGAACCATTTGATGCTCTAGATGATACGTAAAACTAATCTTCAATGACGACTTTGAGACATCCGATTAACTCTCTTTTAGAAACATTTTGCATCTTTCTTACTAAATCATCATTTCAATAAAAATCCCAAAACCAAATTTAGAGTGAAATGTTACGAAATTTTACATTAATATGGATATAAAATACTCAAAATAGCATGTGAAATGAATTCAAAACATAGATGAGTTTTACACTCATCAGTAGCCCTATTTAACTACCGATAATCTATACACAGCCAAAGAGTCTTGTCCTTCTCCTTGGAAAACAAAACCGAAGCACCCCAAGGTGAAGTGCACAGTCTAATAAAACCCATGTCCGATAATTCCTGCAATTGGACCTTAAGTTCCCTTAAGTTCCTCCAACTCAGCAGGTAACATTCTACGTGGAGTCATAGAAATAGGTGATGTACCAAGGTGTAACTCGATGGTGAAGTCTACATCCCTATACGGAGGTAATCCTAATATTCATCTAGAAAACGGTCCTCATACTCACAAACCACCCAAGCGTAGACTCCAACCTATTTCACCTGGGTTTTCCAAGGTAAGGCGTCACCAACCCATCAACTGCCCGTGCCACCTAGAGTAGCACACGGCCAGGTAAAGCGTCACGCTCCCAAACATAACACAAATACCATTTAGTGTGTGCAAGAACTTCCTACGATCACAATCAATGATGACTCAATGTGTCTTCAACCAATTCATCCCAAGGATGACATCAAACTTCGACATGCCCATGACCCTTAGGTCCACGGTGATTAGAATCTTTGAGATCTCTAACTCACATTCCCGACATATCTGATCAACACTCACCCTAGTTCCTAGGAGAGAACTCACCTACATTGGCTTTTCAAAGGTTTCAACCTCTAAGCCCAAACGTTTCACTTAACTTTAACACCCGCCTCTGATGTTCAAGCAAGGCCATCCACCTCCCTCTCAATGGCCATAGCTATCTTGACTATCAAGTTCGTCTCTTATAGGAGGAGTCCTACAATTTTATCCCGGATGGACAATTTCAAACCATCCTCAAACTTTCTCACTTTGGCCATGTTTGTGACCACATAATCATCAGCGAAACGGGCTAATTCAGTTAACTTAGCCACATATTCGAGCACTATCATAGTTCCTTGTTTCAATTCTAGGAACTCTCGAGCTTTTGCATGTTGAGCAAGCATCGAGAAATACTTGCCCATGAAGAGCTCACGGAACTCTTCACATGTCGTTGCCTCGGAGTTCCTTAAGGCTTTGACCCATCCCACCATACTTGCGATTCGCCTCTAGCTCGAAATGCGCCTAGCTCCATCCTAGTGGCACGGAGGACTCATAAATTCTTGAGATCCCTCCTCCCTTGTCTAACTAGTAGTGCATGTGCCAACTACTAATAGACCTCACATCCTGAACTAATTCGTTCATTCATTTTCCGAACCCCTAAGGTTATGTTCTCTAACACTAGTGTTCATCTTTGCCTATATACATTCTACCATGTATATAATTCACTCAATATGTAACACACAATCACTTAATACAAAACACGAAATGCACAATGAATGCAATGGTCTAAACCCATGCCCATCAAGTCCTAGATAATCGCATACCTACGCCCTGATACCAAGTTGTGAAGCTGGTACCATATATATTAGGCACCAGGTAATCATAAACCTAGGCAATGTACCATAACTGCATGTCCTAGACCCATGCCCACCAAGCCCTAGGCGTTCATACAGCATTTCAGCTCGATACCAAGCCGTGACATCAAGTATCGATGCACCATAATGTCCTCGGGTTTAGTCTACGCCCTCAAGCCCTAGGTATCAGATACCCAAGCCCGATACCGCCAGGATGGGCTCGCAACCCGAGGGTCCGTTGACTAACCATCAGCCCGTGGAAAACTTGTGAATGTCGGGTAACCCGATACCACACTATTGTTTCCCCTTTACCAAGACCCATAATTTAACAAAAATCGGACATAGTCTCCTTCGTACGGGGAGCTCTACCTAAAATACAACCTGTAGAATATATAATAACATAACCTATCTGAGGCCCAATATAACACAATAATTGCACGGGGTCCATTTATGAGTAAAAGTGACCCAACCGGACCCATTTATCCATACTCAAAAATATACAAGGCTATATTACCATAGTCCTTAAGAGTTTAATTACAACACTCTTATACAAAAAAATACATGGTAGAACTAGTTCGTTCCAAACATCTTTACAAAAATCATTACAAAGCCACAACTCGGCTTTCTTCACAATTGTGGCCTCAAATGAGCATCGTCCACCGGTGTACTCCTTGCACCTAAAATGTTTTTCCCATAAAAGGTAAGCCACGCTCGTAAAGTAAACTTCTACAGAGGCTACTATATACCTAAGTGCACATGCAATGGTCATGTTCATAATTCACATTCACATTCCAAGTAAAAACATGCAATTTGTACTTGGAATCCTACATGCCATGAAATGAGATGAGACTCAATCATGTACCCTGCACCCGAGTCCATACGGACCCACATCTTACCCGAGTCCTTACCGACTCACATCTTACCCGAGTCCTTACCGACTCCTACCACTCAATGAGATGTCAAAGTGTGATAAAGCCCATCATTTGTGGATTACATCCAATGATCATTTTACAAAAAAAAATCGTTTGATTTCAAACCAAAAGCATTTTGGATGTTACACCTCAATGATCATTTATATTCAAACCATGTGTCTTTTTGTGGGTAGTGGATTTTCGGGTCTCACCACAGCTCTCGCAGTTTCCTACACTTTCATGGGCTTTCACCGTTGGACACATATGTATAACCAAAAATAACGAGGCTTTCACCCGAGGGGGTATCTATCCCTACTTGCTATTACCCGACACATATTTTCATGTATACAACCATGCAACCCTATTGAACGTTGTCCCACCATACCGAGCCCACCCAATCAAATACCAAATGCAATGTTGATTATAACCATGCACTCACACCCATTTCATGCAATGTCCCCGTGCTTATGCAATGTGATGTGCCATTTCATGCCTATACCATGTCACATATATGATGAATGCTATATGGACAATTCTACTCATGCATATCACCCATGCATCATGGACAATTATATCAATCAGCATAAAATTTCCAAACGATCACACATTTCATGTCGACCTATTTGCACACACATATATCAACATCAATAAGTCATCACCAATCAAGCAATGACAAATTTTATCCTCTAGGCCAAATTGTGACATAACATGTCCACAAATAGCCTACAAACAAGCCATGCAATGGCCTTATCCATACATAAACTCATCACATGTCAATACATTAAGACACACATATTGACCTCCAATTAATTACCACCAAGCATGTCACTCAAACTCAAGCAATGACAACTTGATCCTTTAGACCAGTTGTGGCATGCCTACAAAACATTCCACACAACAAGCCATAATAGACCACAAAATAGTTCTGAACTCAGTTCAGAAACTAACCCCAACAAATTTAAAATCCTGACACAAACCATTAAATGAAATTCTAAGTTGTAGCAAATCTAGGAAACGGACCATAACTCGAGCCGTACAGTCCAATTTGGGTGATTCAAAAGCTCATCAAGTTTACTAAATGCACTTATAATTTCCATGGAGAATAATAATCCAAATTCCCTATTTTTCCCAACCGGAAATCAATACAAAAAAATCTGACATTGTATGGGGGAAAACAGTATAACATGTGGCAAGCCCTAAAATTCGACTCATAACCCGAGTTATAGAGGTCCACCCGGTTATTCAAAAAAGCCTAACCTCAAGTTCACAATTACAGCTACAATTTTCAAGAAGAACACTAGTCCAAATTCCTTCTTTTTCCAACCGAAAATCAGTCCCAAAACTGAACGTTTCATAGGACCAAAACAGGGCAGCATTCCCACAGCCCAAAAATTTAGCCAAACAGCCCCTAAGGAGCCATAAAACCTTATTTTTCAACCTAAAATGGGCTTCCTAAGGAGCTATGTAACCGGGATTATCAGTCCAAGCAGCCCCTAAGGAGCCCTAAAACCTGTCTTTTCAAAACAAACAGTCCCTAAGGAGTTGTAAAAACTGATTTTGTAGTCAAAACAACCCTTAAGGAGCTATTAAAACTAATTTTTTTTAACCCAAACAACCCTTAGATCAGAAACTAAACCAAAGTAGAATCCCTACCTCTTGGAGCATAGAAGAAACCCTAGAAAGTCCCGTGGACACTTCCTAAACCCGAAACCTTTGATTTCCCGAACTCCTCGCTTGAATCCTCTGCGAAATATCGTGTTTTCGGTACTCACGCAAAGCCCTCGTCGAGTAGATGAACTTTCGTTCTTGGCCCGAAGAAGTCCGACCGATGAAAATCCGGCGGACGAGGAAGAAGGTCGATTTCTCTCCTCCTCACCTCATCTTCTCAATCGTAGAACAACAACAAGAAATGAGATCGCTCCTCCACTCTTTTGAATTTGACTTTTCTAACTTATCCCTAAGTTTTAAAGACAAGGCCCACGTCGCGCCGTGTCCATGATTAGTCTAGCCCATTTTTGCCATGCGCGAAACAATTTATTTCTATTCCGATTTAAGCTCAAATTATTTTAAAATGAACATTACTTAATTTATTTTCCACTTTAGAGATTTTTCTCAGAAATCACGTTTTTTGGGGTCCACTAGGCACCTAATGCCCCGAAAATTATGAAAATCCAACTGTCATGGAATTCAACGAAATTCGTCTGGGTAATTAGATTTCGCGAGACGAATCCAACGGTGAGGTCCGTTTCATCATTTGAGATCTAGAAAAATTCAAGTTTTGCAACTTGTACTATAACGGCAATTTACTTTTTTGTCATTTTTTGGAAAAATTCAAATTCTACTCCTGCTTTATAGTCCACTTTGAGGTTCTATTATCTCTGCAATTTCTCTACATTCATCACTAATTTCTATAAATGGCTTATCTTGGTAAATCTTTCCGTAGTTTGAGTTTAATAGTGTGTACAAAGCACTATAATACATTGTCATTACATTATTATCTCCTTTCATAAAATCATTCCTTAAAAATTTGAACTATAAGCTTAGACTATTATCAAAATCTTTATTCTAAATCAATGTTATATTCGGGGTAACATGTGAACATTAATTTCATATATGCTAAATTTTCTCGATACTCCTAGGTGGCTTCTTATATATGTTTGTATTAGTCTTTTATTATGTAAACTTAGAACTATTGGTGTATTTAGATTTTCGTGTAAATAATGATTTTATTATTATCTGTACTCCTACTAAATATGCATACTTTTTTTTTTCTTACTTTGTCATTTTTTATTTTACTTAATGTTTCATTTATAGTCTCTTTTGTCAATCAATTAAGTTATATGTTTCCTTTAGCTTTGTTAATTGTTATACTTCTTTCTATCTTTTAGTATTCATGGATTGTTTATTTTCTATGCATATATATTTTATTTAGGTATCTTAGTCATCATTCTCCTGGGGCTTTCGGATCAAAATTTAGACTCTTGATTTTTTGTAATTTTCTATTATCAAAAGTGTTATTCAATCTATATCCTTCTTGATCTTCTTTCGTAGTAATAACTTAAAATTCATAAATATCATCTTCCTCAATTATCTCTTTACTCATTATGTATCACTTTTTGAGAAACTATTGTCATTCTCACTATAAACACGACTCATTTCACTATCAAAACTTATTATACTTTCTAAATCATCTTCTTTATTTTCTCCTCATAAGATAAATGTCTTTTTCTCCTTTGACATTCATTACTGTAATGTCCTAATTCTCCAAATTCCAACATTTGCATTTGCTTCTGCCTTTTGATGTATTTTGTAATATTCTCCTTTGTTCAAATCTTTCTTGTAATATTTTAAATGGTTTTCTCCATTCTTTCTAAATCTTTTATATTTTGTAAATCTTCTTCTAGCTTTCCTAATTGTTTTCCAAATTTTCTTTCCTTATACTCCTCACACCCCCATTTTCATGGGATGTTATCTATTTTGTCACAAAATACTTTTTCTCCATTTCTTGCACCTTTTATAATATACCTTTGGGTGCATAATTCTGTTAATCTTTTCTTCAAAAATTTTATTCTAGCTCCTAGTGTATCAGCATCATCTGTTCTTATTTTTTTCATATTCTTTTTGGAAATAATTACTCAATTTTCTTGGTAACTTCTCGTAGTATGTATTTGTTAAGATTGTCATATTCATATTACTATCAAATGCATCATAATACCATTTTCTAAATTCACATGTATATTCATATATATTCTTCATCTTACAAATTTGTAACTGTGATAACTTATTTCTAGCTTCAAGTCTTGTCTCACCATACTCGTAAACTACCTAAGGCAGATCCAAGTCTTGTCTCACCTCGTCCTCCAAGGTAAGGCTTAGCTAACTCCATCAACCCTCCCGTGCCATCTAGAGTCTCGTACATGGTCTAGGGTAAGACATCGTGCTTGTCCCCTTAAAACGTAACACGAATACCGTCTTATGTGTAGGCAGTAACTCTCCTACGTTCACAATCAATGACGACTCGGTGTGCCGTTAACCAGTCCATCCCAAGGATGACATTGGACTCTAACATGTCCATGACCCTCAGGTCTATAGTGAGTAGAATCCCGGAGATCTCTAACTTGCAACCCCGACACATCAGCTCCACACTCACCCTTGTGATTAGTGCCCAAATAGTGCTATTTTGAACCCTGTTTATTGGGGGTTTTGAGCATTTTTTGTGTACTAATCAACTTAATTAATCCGATTGGCACATTAAGGTCCCGGCTATTCTACTGATCGCATTTTGTGGCTAATTTTGTAGTTTTTGTAAGCTATTTATGCCTATTTTGTCAAGTCATCCGAGGACGTAGAATTCGAGTCAAACTCAGCATTGCAGATCAGAAGCCATAAGGAAATAAGAGCAGAAAAAACTGGAAAATCGAGCAGCTTCGCTTCGCATGGTGCGAAATTTTCGCACTATGCGAAAATGCTTATGCATTTTCTTGTTTTTTTTTGCTCCGTTGACCTCCCGTTTGACTTCCTTTTTGTGATTTTTCCCATTTTGCCCTTCATGTATTATGGGTATTGAGGGTATTTTTGTATTTTCGCTTATCTGAGCACTATATAAGCTCAAATGAATTCTTGTAGAAGAGGTCTTGATTTTTTTGCTTTTGCTCTAATATAGAGACTCCAAGTGGAGTTTTCCCGCCGCTTCCTTTTCTCTCATTTTCTCCTTTCTTCCATTTTTCTCAGTCGCTAAACACCCTTGAGAGAATGACAACCAAGGGACGGTCGGCTAAACCCCCTCCATCCTTGAAGAGGAGGGCTACTAGGCTAAGGTTTTGAGGTAAAATGTTGGTTCTCTATTTTTAATGCAAGCATTTATTGTCATTGATGTTTCTAACTCTCATTCTAGGTTTAAATCCCTTAGATCTACCTTGATTGACCAGTATTTGGTAATCTTTTAGGGTTCAGCGGATGCTTATTACTAGATCCACTGAGATTCAGTTAGTTGCCATCTATTTGTCATTGTAGGGTAGACCAAGGAGATATATTTTTACTGTCTGGGAGCATTTATGCTCATTAAATGCTATATATCAAAAGAAAAAATTATTAGGGTTCAATTTTTACAGCTAAATAAAGATCCGGTTCGGGAAATGACTATAGGTCATCCTCCCCAACGCGAGGAAAAGGACCCGAGAACCTCTCATTTACCTTAGGACCTCAACCCTAGTAGCCCGATGCTTCAAAGAGTTCTTTTTCACATTTTATTTCAGTTTATTTTCAATTTGCAAACCATTCACCTCCACCGTTTTTACAACACCCCTAATCCAAAGTGAAATTCACCTTTTTGAGTCAACTGCAAATCATCTACACGAAGAAAACTCATCCCTGTGTTTGACCCTAGAGCCATTATACTGCAGTAGCTATGCTACGGCAATAGGAGGAATTTAGGTTACAAATTTTGTTGATTCCGGCACACCTACCGCATTATCGAATCACATTGTTCCTAGGGTAGAGCTTACATACAACGTCTTTTCCAAGGTCTCAACCTCAAAGCCCACCCTTCTTACATAGATCCAAAGAATAAATGAATGTAATGCACCATAATCAAACAGTATCCTTGCCCATAGGCGAGATAACAGAAACATACCCTGTATAACTAACTAATCCGCTGGCTCAATCGGTGGTACAACTGTGTAAATACGCCCCTGGGTCCCTGAAGTCTCGGGTCCCGTGAGCCCCCGTCTCCGACTCGACTCCATACTGCCTCTCTCGTCTGCTTAGACATAGTAGGTGCTTCAGGTTTCACTTAAGGCTACTAGTTCATCTAGCCCATGCTGAGGTAAGAAGGAACATATTGCGTCTGTGCATGCCCCACTGATGACTGGGACTATGCCATCCCAAACCCTTGGGATCCTTGACTCTGAGGGCAATCTCGCTTCATGTATCTAGGCTGATGGCAATGGAAACATGTAATCGTCCCGATCGGGCTAGAGCCTTTAATACGGCCTTGGCTCGATAACACAAAACTTAACCTCGCGAACTAAGCCTTCAACTTCTTCCCAAACTAGAAGAAGGTCGGCCCTCCTT
The DNA here is from genome assembly GCA_016808115.1 of Tetrastigma voinierianum. Taxonomy (NCBI): domain Eukaryota; kingdom Viridiplantae; phylum Streptophyta; class Magnoliopsida; order Vitales; family Vitaceae; genus Tetrastigma; species Tetrastigma voinierianum. The sequence goes on from JAEQBH010005686.1 coordinate 17,275, forward strand.
CCTTCATTACCGCCCCGCATCTCGATGTCTGTGCATCTTATATCTCTCTATGGCCATAGCCTTCCCGACCATACGAGTTCATGTCTCAGAGAAATCTCAATCTTACCCCTGATAGACAACTTCAAAGCCATCCTCAACCCCTCACTTGCCATATCCGTGGTCACATTAATCACAAGAAAACAGTTAACTTTGTGAACTTAGCAACGTATTCCATCACTATCATCGTTCCTTGCTTTAGCTCTAGGAACTCCCCGACCTTTGCATGTCTAATAGTTGCCGAAAAATATTTGCTCATCAAGAGCTCATAGAACTCTGCCCAAGTCATTGCCTTTAAGTCCCTCGAGGTCTTGACCCAATCCCACCATACTTGGGATTCACCCTCTAGCTGGAATGCCGCTAGTCTAATCTTTATCGCATCGGATGTGATTTCCATAGCCTCTGATATCTTTTCAATATGTCGGAACCAATGGTCAGCCACCATCGGATCCCCTCCTCCCGTGAATGTCGAAGGATGATGTGCCTTAAAAATCTAGAGGTTATTTCATCCTCCCTAACCCCCAGCTGCACTAGCCTATGCAATATTGGCAAACGCAGCGCCCATAGCTTCCATAAAAGCCTACTGGTCAAAAACGGGTGATGGCTGGCTATCGCCTTATGGGGGACCTCTACGTCCTCGTCCTCTACTTTCCATTTACACATATCAAATGGCAATATGGTCATCAATTTTCTATCTCAATCTAACTAGTAGTGCACATGCCAACCACTAATAGACTTTATCATCATGAACTACACCGTTCAATTCAAACACTAATACCATTCAATTCAATTCCCGAACTATCATGTTCAAGTTGTTTTTCCGAACCCCTAAGGTTATGTTTTCTAACCTTAGTGTTCATCTTTTCCCTATATACATTCTACCATGTATATATTCACACAAATCACCACACATATCACACAAAGATGTTAAGCACAAAAACACGCAACACACAACAATTCATGATCTAGACCCCTGCCCATCGAGTCCTAGGTATTCATATACCTAAGCCTTAACACCAAGCTGTGATGCTTATACCAAACATTAAGTTTCAGGTAATTCGTATACCACAACTCTGATAGCAAACTATGAAGCTGGTATCAAATGTGATGCATGTCCATCAGGCCCTAGGTATTCTTATACCTATGCTCTGATACCAAGCTGTAACGCTCCAATTCCCGGGGCTCATCATTTTTTTCTTTTTTTTTTGGCAACTGGACAAGTATGTCACGATAGAGAAAACTCTGTAGCGACAGACTTCCTCTATTGCACACACGTCCTCTTCATGTGCGTATCTCGGCCCGGTCGTGTTCGCGCCCAAAGCACTGTCGCAGTGAGCACAAACCTTGTTCTCGCGGCGCGCCGTGCCGCTATCACCGCGCCGCCACGCACGCAGAATTTATCCGTCGCACAGATTCCCTATCACACGCCGTAACTCCTGGCTGCGGCATGCATCCAACCACTCGCAGACATGCCGCCTCCGTCGCGGGCGCATACAGAACGCTCTTTGTCTTGCACGGCAAGAAGCCTTGTAGGGCGCGGCCCGAAGCCTCTCATCAGAAACCGCCGCGGCGCTACCGCCTTAAACCGGCCATGCGCTACGAGCCTAAACTATCTCGGCAGCATGGCTCGCCTATAACGCGCATGACCTTCGCGACGCCTAACTCGTCGCGGGGTGACGTAACTTTCACATGGCTAGCTCTATCGGGACATCAAAATATTCTACGTGACATCAAAATATTTTGTCACGACGTAAAACTCCCGCCCGGCCAACTCGCCGACACCAAATTCTCCCTATTACGGGCCAACTTTGTCTTACATAACCCGCTCCGTCACGACATAATCCCTCCTACTCGCCAAGTCTGCCGCGATTAAAACTCCCACCGCAAACTCTATCACACCAAAAATCCCCATCGCGATAGAAAATCGTCCCAGCCAGACCAACTATGTCGCGACATAGAATTTCTCTATCACGACAATAAATCCATGAGATCCCGTCGCAACACTAAAAATTTTCCGTCGCTACCTGAAATCTCGCCTCAACCAAGCCCTGCCGCAACCCTCGGGCCTCTTGCCCTCGGGCCGGGCGAAAGGGACCCTCTGTCACGACATTGTCACGAAAAAGAATAAAAACACCGCCGCGACACGGAGAACCCCCAAGGTTAAAACCGTAAGAAGGCAACCTATCATGTAATTCAGAAAACCCCGTCGCACCCAATAACCTCTCGCAAATTGCGGAACTATGTCGCAACACAAAGAACCATGCCACGACACGTGCTAGAAAACTCGTCGCGACAAATAAACCTCTCGGTCGCACCCAAACCTCGAAAATCAAGCAAGAAATTTCCGCCATTTCTGCACCTCCAACCTTTTTTTTTTCTTTCTTTCTAAACACCCTAAATTCAATACACAATAACCTATTTATTACAAAGGCAACATGAAATCCTGGAAAACCTTGCTAAACTATATCAATCATACAAAATGAGTTTAATTACAACTCATGTTCTTCTTACATATACAAAAACCAGTCTTCTCGCCTAAAATTAAATAGAAAATTGACGAATATCCGTAATTTACAAAATACATGAATAAGCCAAATTTTGGCCTTTTCACAACTAATCCTTGAATGTGTTTCATCCCTGTACATCCAAGACTCGAAAATATTTTCCCACAATGGGGTGAGCAATGCCTAAGCACGACCTCCTACAAGGGCTACTCCCCACCTAAGTGCACATGTAATGGAAAACACATACACATTCAAGTACAAGGATTCACAATCCTACTCGAATGTCTACATGTCTTGCCCCATGTCTCAAGTCTCGCCGACTCTCCACACATGCATTTTCCATGTATGAAGGTAATCTGTTTCAAACAAAATATTTTTGTTTTGAAACACTCATCGTCAATCTCCGATATAATTTATTGGACATACTCTGATATAATTTGATAGACAACCCTCCGATATAATTTAGTGAACGTACTCCGACAAAATTTTGTGGTCAACCCTCTGCTAATATTTAGTGGACATACTTCGACAAACTTTAGTGGACATACTCCAATATAATTTATTTATTGGGCAACCCTCCGATATCAAATTCATTCAAAACCCATGTCATGCACTCACACCCGTTTCACGCGATGTCCCTGTGCATATGAAATGCGGAATTCCATTTCATGCCAATTCATGTTACATGAATTATGAGTACTACATGCAACATTAATAAATCATGGATAATTTATATTTTCTACACATAAATTCTACCCATCAAGCATTTCATGTCAATACATCAATAAGCATATATTAACACGATTTTCACAATAATCAATGCTATTCTTTTTTTTTTTTTTTTTTGAATAATACATAAAAATGTGAAGACATGGTCCGAAAATCGCTCCCTGGGACGTCCGAAATAGTTCTAGGGCTCCCAAATGTTCAGTCCCAAATTTTGGGACTGAACAGTACGACCATTCACAGCCCCAAAACACTCCATGCCATTTAAATGGCTCTTAGACCAAAAGTAACCAAAGCAGAGAAAACCCCCTACCCTGAGTTTAATAAAACCCCGATTCTTATACCCACGCCGAAGCTCCCTCGTCATATAGGACAAATCCTTCTTACCTCGCTCCGACGAAAATCGACAGTATGATCTCCGTGAATCCTAGAGATAAGGTGGAGCTTCTCACTCCTCTTTTCTTCCTCTTTCTTTTTCTTTCCCTCCTTCTATTTCCTCTCCCCACCGAATTTGATCCAACGTAATTCAAGTGGGAAGTCTCCTCCTTGCCACATTTCTCTTCCTCATTTGCTCTCTTTCCCTCACCTTATCTAAAGATTTTCTAGATTTTTCTTCCTTCTAAGGAAGAGGACATGGGCCCCCATGGGTCTCCCTTAGACTTTTCTTTTTCTTTGACTTATCTCTCCCTTTTGACACATGGCTCTAAATGAGTCATTCAACCAAGTGCCATGTGTCACTTGCTACTCCCGGTATATCGAAAAACGTGAAATTCCGACTATCTCGGAATCCGACGAAATTCGACTGGGTAACTAGATTTTGGCCTAGAGGATAAAGCATGTCATTGCTTGATTGGTGATGACTTTTAATGTTGATATATGTGTGTGCAAATATATTGACATGAAATATATGATCGTTTGGAAATTTTATGTTGATTGATATAATTGTCCATGATGCATGGGTGATATGCATAAGTAGAATTGTCCATATAGCATTCATCATATATGTGACATGGTATAGGCATGAAATGGCACATCGTGACACATATGCATTCCGGACATCGCATGAAATGGGTGTGGAGTGCATGGTATGGATCAATATCGTTGTGTTTGATGGTGATTGGTAATGGTGGGACGACGCCCAATAGAGTCATACGGCTTCATACATGAAAATGAAAATATGTCGGGTGTGCGTATGGATAGATACCGTGAAAGACCCGTTATTTTTTGTTATACATATGTGTCCAACGGTGAAAGCCCGTGAAAGTCTAGGAAGGCGTGCAAAGCCTGCGGTGAAACCCTAAAAAAGCGCTACCCACAAAAAGACACATGGTTTTGAATATAAATGATCATTGAGGTGTAACATCCAAAAAGCTTTTAGTTTGAAAACAAATGAATTTTGTTGAAAAATGATCATTGGATGTAATCCACAAATGATGGGTTTTATCACACTTTGACATCGCATTGTGTAGCAAGAGTCAGTAAGGACTCGGGTAAGATATGAGTCGGTCTGGACTCAAGTGCAGGGTACATGACTAACTCTCATCTCATTTCATGGCATGTAGGATTCTATCATAGAAATTGCATATTTTTACTTAGAACGTGAATGTGAATTGTGAACATGACCATTGCATGTGCACTTAGGTGGGGAGTAGCCTCTATAGGAGTTTTTACTCTATTGGGCGTGGCTCACCCTTTATGGGAAAAACATTTCACGTAAGTAGGAGTACACCGTGGACGATGTCACTCGAGGGCCGCACTGTGAAGAAAGCCGGGTCAGTGGGCTTTGTAATCATTTTATTAAAGATGTTTGGAAAACGAATCCAGTTCTAGCATGTATTTTTGCATAAGAGTGTTGTAATAAAACCTTAAGGACTATGGTAATATATAACCTTGTATATTTTTTAGTATGGATAAATTGGCCTGTCAATACTTTTTAGCTCATAAAGGGACTCTCTCAGGTGGTCACTGTGTTATATTGGGCCCCAAATGGATCATGTTATCATATATCCTATAGGTTGTATTTTAGGTAGAGCTCCCCGTACAAAGGAGACTTTGTCCGATTTTTTTTAAATTATGGGTCTTGGTAAAGGGGACACAGCAGTGTGGTATCGGGTTACCTAACATCCATAAGTTTTCCGCCAGTTGATGGTTGGTCAACGGACCCCCAGGTTTTGGGGTGTCACAGCTTGGTATCATAACATAGGTATACGAGTACCTAGGGCTTGAGGGGCATGAGCCTAGGCCAAGACATTTATGGTGCATCTGATACCAATGTCACAGCTTGGTATCAAAGCTTAGGTTTATGATTACCTAGTGCTCGATATCTGATACCAACTTCATGCCTTTGTATCAAGCGAGGCGCGATTACCTAGGGCTTGATAGGCATGAGTTTAGACCATTGCATTCATTATGCATTTCATGCTTTGCATTGTGTGATTGTGTGTTTCATATTGCGTGAATTATATACATGGTAGAATGTATATAGGAAAATATAATATTAGGGTTAGAAAACATAACCTTAGGGGTTCGAGAAAATAGTGAACAGAAAAGTTCGGAGTGTTGAGGTCTATTAGTGGTTGGCACATGCGCTACTAGTTATATAAGGAGAGAATGTCTAGCCGCATTCCAGCTAGAGGGTAAATCCCTAATATGATGGGATCAGTCAAAGCCCAAGGAACTGGAGGCAATGACATGGGAAGAGTTTTATGAGCTCTTCATGGGTAAGTATTTCCCGACGCCTGCTCAACATGCAAAAGCTCGGGAGTTCCTAGAACTGAAACAAGGAACGATGACAATGCTCAAATACATGGCTAAGTTCACTGAATTAGCCTGTTTCGCTGATGATTATGTGGCCATCGACATGGCCAAAGTGAGAAAGTCTGAGGATGGTCTGAAGATGTCCATCCGGGGTAAAATTGTAGGACTCCTCCTATAAGACAATGAACTCATTTTCAGAAAAGAGAAGCAGCAGGCCATTGAGATGGAGGTGGATCTACGACTAAACATCCAAGTAAGAGGCAAAGTTAAAGTTATGAAAGGTTCAATAGAGGTTGAAACCTTGGAAAAGCCGATGTAATGCGAAGTTCCCTAGAACTAAGGTGAGTGTCGATCATATATGTCGATCAGGAGTTAGAGATCATAGGGATTCTACTCATTGTGGACTCCAAGGGTCATGGACATGTCGAGTTTGATGTCATCCTCGATAAATGGGTTAACCAGACATCGGTCGCCATTAATTGTTATCGTAGGAAGGTTACCGCCTACAATAATCGGATGGTATTCGGTGGTTATGTTTTAATGTGGATAAGCATACGCTTTTACTCCGAGCCGTACAACTCTCTAGGTGGCACAGCAGCATTGCGGATTGGGTTAGCAAGCCTTATTCCTAGAAGACGAGGTAAGATAGAAGTTGAGTCTACCTCGAGTGGTTTGTGAGTATGAGGACATTTTTCCGGATGAACTACCGGGATTACCTCCATATAGGGATGTAGACTTCACCATCGAGTTACACCCTGGTACATCGCCTATTTCTATGACTCCGCATAGAATGGCACCTATTGAGTTGCAGGAACTCAATGTCCAATTGTAGGAATTGTTGGACAGGGGTTTCATTAGACTGAGCACTTCACCTTGGGGTGCTCCGTTTTGTTTTCCAAGAAGAAGGACAAAACTTTGGCCAGGTTTAGATTATCAGCAAGCAACAGTATTACTTATCAAGAATAGGTACCCTTTGCCAAGGATTACTAATTTATTTGATCAACTGAGAGGGGCGCGGGTCTACTCCAAGATAGATCTCTGCACCAGTTATCATCAGTTGAGATTTAGGGAGGTAGACATCTCTAAGACAACATTCAGGACACGGTATGGGCATTTCGAGTTCACAATGATGCCATTCGGATTAACGAATACTCTAGTGGCATTCATGGATCTTATGTATAGGGTGTTCCAGGCCTACCTATATCGTTTTGTTATGGTTTTCGTGGATGACATCTTGATCTATTCCAAGTCTGAGGAGGATCATAAGGGTCACTTGAGGATTGTTCTCGCACTCGAGAGAATACTTATGCCAAATTCAATAAGTGTGAATTTTGGCTTACTAAGGTGAGATTCTTGGGGCACGTGGTATCGGCTTCGTGGGTATCCGTGGACCTAGAAAAGATCGAAGCAGTTATGAGTTGGGAGAGACAGCAATCAGTCTTCGAGATATGCAATTTCTTGGAATTGGCAGGGTACTACATGAGGTTCTCGGTTAGCTGCATCTATGACGAGATTGACCTAGAAGGAGGTCAGGTTTGAGTGGAATGACTTATGTGAGAGGGCATTCCAGGAATTAAAGAGAAGGCTTACTTAAGCTCCTATTCTAATAGTCCCGGAAAGGGGATAGAGGCACATTGTGTATTGTGATGCCTTTAAGGACGGACTTAGGTGCTAGCCTACGCAGTCAGAGGGTCAGGGTTTATGGCTCCTACGCTAAAGAACCACGAGCAGAGTTATATGGAGTTGACGGCCATGTCTTTACCTTGAAGATTTGGCGCCACTATCTATACGGTGAGCAATTCGAGGTGTTTTCAGACCAAAAAAGTCTAAAGTACATTTTCACACAACGGGACCTCAACATGAGGCAACACAAGTGAATGGAGTATCTAGAGGATTATGATTTCACTTTACATTACCATCCCGGTAAGGAAAATGTGGTAGCTGATGTACTAAGCCGGAAGTCTCGAGGAGTGTTGGCTAGTGTGGTTTACCGGGAGTGGCAGATGCTCGAGACTGTGGGACAGTTCGGTCTACAGTACAGTGATCAGGCTCAAGGTATCTTGGGGAGTTTAAGGGCTATGCCTTCCCTACTGAGTAGAGTGATTTGGTCCCAAGGATAGACATAGAGGTATTGTCCATCAGGGACCGAGTACAGTCAAGTACAGGTGACGAAGGCTAGGCCATTCACACAGATGATAGTCTTCCGTATAGAAGACGGGTTGTGGTTCCCCAGTCGGCAGATTTGAGAGAGGAGATTCTCAGGGAGTTTCATTGCTCCCATTTTTCTATGCACCGAGGTGGCACGAAAATGTATCATGATCTTCGTCGCTAGTATTACTCGAGCAAGATGAAGAAACACGTTGGGGACTTTGTTCAACGATGTTTCACGTGTCAGTAGGTAAAAGCTGAGCACCATAGGCCATCAGGATTACTCCAGCCCTTAGAGGTAGTTGAGTGGAAGTGGGAATATGTCACGATGGACTTTGTGACTCACTTGCAAAACAAAAATCGTGAGGGCATGATGCGATGTGGGTGATCGTGGACCAGCTTACTAAGTCGGCACACTTTCTAGCTGTGCAAATGACCTTCACATAAGAGGATTTCGGGAGGTTGCATATACGGGAGATATTCCGGTTACATGGAGTGCCAGTATCCATAATATCGGATTGGGGATCCTAGGTTTACGGCTCATTTTTAGAAGAGCTCCCAAAGAACCATAGGGACACAGTTGATGATGAGCATAGTCTTTCATCCCCAAACGGAGGGTCATCAAAGAGGACTATCCAGACTTTGGAGAACATGCTCCGGGCAAGTGTCCTAGATCTTAAGGGTAGCTGGGAAGAGCATTTACCCTTAGTGGAATTCGCCTACAACAACGGTTATTAGGCAAGTATACAAATGACACCCTATAAGGCACTATATGAGAGGCCATGTCGATCTCCGGTTTGTTGGACGAAGGTGGGGGAGAGACCCTCTACAGGTCCGGATTTGATTAGAGACACCTTCGAGAAGGTGGACTTGATACGGAAGCCGCTCTCTCACAGCCGCAGCCGATAGAAGAGCCACGCGATGCACGGCGGAGACTCCTGTAGCCTGAGGTCGGGAGACTGCGTCTTCTCGGGCGTGATGCCAAAGAGATGAGTGGTTAGGTTCGGTGTTTTAGTGATGTCGAATAGGTATATAAAACCCTTTGAGGTACTCGAGATGGTTGGTACATTTGATTATCAGTTGGCACTACCGCCAAGCTTATTGAGTGTTCATGCAAGATTCCGTTCCACGCCCTAAGTACACTGCATCCAACCCATGTGGTGGATCGGGGGAGTTTGTTGTCGTGCATGGAACCTTCGGGAGGAGGGACCTCAGGCATCATGGATAGTCGAGATCAAAGTTTTGTGAGGCAAGACTCCGTGAGGCTAGTGGTTGTGTTGGTGACCGGAGTGGAAGAGGCAATAAGAGAGCGAAGACACTATGCATGCCAACTATCCTTCTTGCTTCGAGGAGTGGTATATTCTTAGTCGCTTCCGCATTAAATGATTGTTGCATATGCATGTTGGTGGATGTATAGTATGTGAATTTCGGGGACGAAATTCTTTTAAGGGGGGAAGAATGTAAAACCAAGGTAAATTTGAATTTTTCTGAAAAATGGCAAAACGACATGTAACGCCGTTTCTCAGATCCAACCCGATTGGCGGATCCAAACCTGATCCAGGGTGCTCTGTTACTAATTACTATAAACATAGAACTTAAAGCTTTTTCATTACTATATAATTTTAAACATTTAACTTGTATTATATTCTGTAGCAACTGATTACAAAATATAAACAAGCTCCATATCTGAAAGTGTTCAACATTTACAATATTACATTGTTTACAGAATAAACAAAATTACATATACAAAATAGACCAAAAGGTCTTCCAGTGGGCACCTAGTGATGCGTAGCCTTCGATCGCTAATGGATTGTCCCGTTCGTTTCCTCTTTTCCTGCACTCACACCCGATGAAACACCCTCGTATGTTTACACTTAGTGGGAATTAATACATATGGACGACCTCTACTAAAGGTCACCATACTTCTATACAAATGAATATACTTATAACACATATAACATTTACATATACTTATCATCTCTCATATATATGCTTTTTCATAACAAGTTTCATTTCTTATCATATTTCATATACTTTTCATGTCATCTTCAGACTTTACTTGCTTCAGAATCGTATACTATCATCGCATAGCAAGGTTATGCTTCTCATATATCATGTCATATATTCTATACATTTCATTTGCATATACTTGTCATTTTCTTTTATGTTTGATATTCATAGAAACCTTAGAAGTGGATACGATAAATAACCGTATAAAATCTCGGCTGTTTCATCACCGTGACGAGACGCTGGATCTCTATCTCGATGCACTAAGGTCCTATCACTGTACGAGACAATGATCTCTATTTGTATGACCTAAACGGGGCCGCTATAATGATCCAAACGGGATCTATGTCATCGACCCAAACGGGGCCTCGATATCTGTAAACTGTATGTTGCAGTAACTATATCCCTATAGGCATGCCTATCTATCCCTCTACTAGGTTCTAAGGCATAACTACAGTGTATTTTATGTTCAATACATATCGTGATATTCTCGAATAATTATCATTATTCGGTAATTTACAATCATTTATTCGTGATATTGCATTTTCATATCTCATTATATGCATGAATAAATATGGTTACCATATATGCTTATGAGCTATTTACTATCATTCAAGTCTCATCAAGCTATATATATATATATAGATGAATTCTAGACTCAAAAGGATTTCCATAGAGTCCAAAAACTCCCGAAAATAATTCCAAAATCCCGGTCCGGGACTATCTGAAAACAACTCAAATTTCAACCTCGAACTATCCGAAATCTACCGATTGTCCTAAAAAATAGTCCTAAAAATTTTTAAAAATTCCTAAACTCAGTCTAAAAATTTTGAGACTAAATTTTACGGCCTTTCACTTCGCCTCTAAGTAAATCCTAAGCCATTGTAAACGACCTTTAGATAGAAATAACCCAAGAGGAAAATTTCATACTCGTTGGAGCTTGACGAAACGCTAAGATTTTGGTCTCCACGCGTAGCTCTCGCCTCGTAGACCAACTTTGCCTTCTGCTCAAACAAAATCTACTATCCATTTCCTTAGATCTTATTTCCTAAGATCTCTCCTCACGTCCTCTTCACGTCTCTCGCTCCGTCCTTCGATACCAACCTTATTTTACATTTTTATTCTTATTTTATTTACATATTATTTGGATACATGTACCATATCATTTTATTTGGGAGCCTGTTTCTACTCCCAAAATTATTTTTTTCAATTCACTTTATTTTAAATGAACTTAGCTCAAGTCATTTCCTTTACTCCGAGAGATTTCGTGTGTTTGTCCTTGAAGGTCACTCGATGACTTATCATCCAAAAATCATAATATTCCGACTGCCTAAGAATTCGACAAAACCTTTCTAGGTCACTAAATCTCTCAAGAAGACGAATTTAATCTACATGTCCGTTTCTCCATCCGAGATCTAGAGAATTTTCTAGCTCTCGAATCCATTCCGACAATTTATTATTATTATCCTTTAACGAATTAAAGTTTCCATGATTTGTGGCCACCCCTCCACTTTCCTTAATTGCAAAAGTGCCACCATTCTTTTAAAACTCTACAATTTCCTACTTTGGCATACACCTTTTATTCTTATGTCATCTGGGTCCCACTGGCAATTTACCAATTTCCCTGACTAGATTAATTCCGGGTTTTGCTTATTTTATTTTTAGCATTATTTATTCCGGAAAAATATACATTTACTTTTATTATACACAAAACATGTTATAAAACTGTTATGGTATAATTTTGGGTGTTACAACTCTCCCCCCCCTTAAAAAAATTTCGTCCTCAAAATTCATACCTTAACTCATGGCTGGGCGGCATCAGACTCCTCATTTGGCCTATTCCGGGGTTCCCATGTCGCTCTTCCATACCATGACGCTGCTAAACACTTTACACTGGGAGGGACTTGCTTGTTCCATAACTGTCTTATTTCACGATCTAGAATAGCCTCCTGGCCTTCATCGAAAGTGAAATCTTCAGACTTGCTATCTTGAACTGGTAATATGTGTGATGTATCATAACGATATCTCCGAAGCATAGACACATGGAATACATCATGTAATTTGGCTAACTCCAGAGGGAGTGCCCAACGATATGCTACTGGTCCAACTTTTTCTAAAATCTCGTCAGGGCCAATTGTAACGCCCCTTCCCGAGAGGGTGTACGGTATGTGTAACCGTATGTGCACCAAGGGCTTCCTTAATTATTTTAGTGTCATAATAGAATTTTTGAAAGTTATTTTAAGGGTGAAATGATAAAGTTTTCAAAGAATTGTGGCACTTTACCATGAAAGTGGAGGTGAAATCTAATTATGGAATTTAAAAGGATAATAATAATAATAAATTACTATAAGGGTTCGTAGAAGCTTAGAAAATTCTTCTAGGATCTTGATGACGAAATGGATCACACTAAATTTGTCTCACAAATCTAGTGACCTGCAAAAATTTCGTTGAATTCGAGACAATAATATTTTAATATTTTTTGATGATAAGTCGTCGTGGACTTCTAAGGATGAGATTTTTACAAAATCTCTAAGTCGTGAAATATATTGGATTAAGTTCATTTACAATAAAGCTCGAACTCGAAAAGAATAAAATTTTCTGGCAAAATGAACCCAAATGGGGTAATAAAAAATCGCTTATCCAAATAATAATAATAATAAGTAAAAAGAAAATCAAAAGTAATAAAATCAAAAGAGTGTGAGAATGGACGGAGAGAGATAGCGTGAGGAGAGAGGTTTTTTTATTTTATTTTCTTCTTTGCTTTTCCTCGACATTTAAAATTGATCAGATTTTACCGGTTATAAGACAAAGCTCGGGTCTACGCGACGAGAGCTACGTAGGTACCAAAAGCTTAGCATTTCGTCACACTTCAAGAGGTAGGAAATTTTCCTATTTGTGTTATTTCGAGCCTAAATGCTATGTAATGGCTTGAAATTTTCTTAAAGGCCGTGAAAGGTCGTAAACTTCAGTCCCAAAATTTTTAGACTGAGTTTATGAATTTTTAGGAATTTTTGGGACTGGTGGTTCTGATAGTCCGGCCGAATTTCGGACTGCTTTCTGGACAACCAGTTGAAATTTCGTGGATTGCATTTCTGACAAGTGCCTGATTGCACTTTCGTAAATGTTTTCGAGCGTTAGACTCTATAAAAGTCCTTTTAGTCAAAAGTTTGCTAAACAGATAGTTTTATGCGGTCATTTAATGTGCAGGACATTTTCGTCAATTTCACATCATATTATAGATGTCCTTATCAATGGGACTAGCACGTAAAGTTTTGTTAATCGGTTCGCTCGATATAAATACTTTGAAAGCCCCGTATGTTTTATGGTTAAAATGTTGAACTCGAGGGCATTTTCGCATTTCAGAAGTGGATTGTAGGGCAATTTGAGCATCCGACGAATCTGGGATTGCTTGACAAAGATTCAGCAAATTAGCAGAGAAAAAGTGTGAGCATCAAAATCTTTTTCTAAAATGAAAGTGTTTAAATTAAGGGGTTTGTAAAGTGCTTTGAAAATATAAATTTATAAAGCCTTTTTTTTACCTCCCATTTGTTATACTCAAGATAAACTTTGATTTCAAGATTTCAGTTAAACAACTTGGCCTTGCTTAGCAAAACCCCCTGATGGCACAAATTTGGCTTCCGGTCGATATATCCTTGATTGTGCATGGCAAGGTTATGGGATATTATGACTAACTATATCGCTCGGCCAAGCACCGGGGTTAGATCTGTAATATATGAGTCGCCCCTCGCACATTCGGGGTATATAGTTAGCGCGCTGACTTAGTACATGGCGATGAGGTGTTGGTTCCGAGGTTCCATTATGTTTATAGAGATCCCGCCGTGTTCATCTAATTATCTTAGCTTCTGGGTAGTACCTGTCTACTACCGATGCCAGTTCCAAGGTTCGTGGTATCACATCTAGATATTTCGTAAATGGGCCACAAAGGGTTGGTACTCTGATTTCCAAAGATAGCACTTTCAGATATTAACCACCACTCGAAACAACACAGCATAAATAATGTAACAGTCAGAGCATAAATAGTTTTCGTAATGGGCACTGAAGAGAAATAGTTTTAGAACACAAGACAATTAAATGGTTTTCTATAGCAAAACTCGGGCTTTCTCATAAAACAATTTTACAACCATTTTTGTACGCTTTTTCATATTGGGAGGTACATATACACAACAACATTTAGAACTTATAGTACCTCACTGAAACCCGTTTGGCTCACGCTTCGTTTTTAAAATAATTTTTCAGTGTAGGTGCCTAAGCCGAAAGACTCGCCATTCAGATCCTCACCTTAGAGACGCCAGGTTGTATTTATAAATAAGATAAGGTGTAAAGTAAACATAGTAAAAGTTAAAATGTGACATTTTTTATATGTAAATATCTTTTGTAAAATATGCATGCATGGTTTTGAGAAAAACAGGTTGCGAAGAAATTATGTTGGATTGATCCTTATCTTATATTTTGATGAGGACCAGAGGTCCTTTATGGTTAGAGTTGGATATTTGGAAAACATTGGGAGTGTATTTTTTTTTATACAGGTGATTTTTGTATTTTCGGGCTTCAACAATCGCGGCACGTTATGTTGCCATTTTTGTTAATCTAAATGTGTGGATTTTGATTAAAAGGAAAATTTTTATAACCCACGCTTCCAAAGACAAGCCAAAGTAGCTTTAATCCGCTTAGCTTCATGGTAACTTGTCAATGAAATGAAGCCTGGGTCGAGGTTACCGTGGAGCGCTTCTGGGCAGATTCCCCACAATAGGAAGGGGGTCTGTCACCAATGAATCTTGGACTCAGTTTTCTTTTTCTTCCAAAACAGAGTATCTTTTTCCACGAAGATACTTTTAAAAACACTTTGTCTCTGACTTCATACTCTATATCCTTTCTCTTAAAATTAGCATAAGACCTTTGTCTATCACTGGCAACTTTTAACCTTTGCTGAATAATCTGAACTTTTCTTCAGGCCTTTACTAAATCGTGACCAATAATCTTATGCTCATGCAACTCTGTCCAACACGTAGGAGTTCTACATCTTCTTCCATACAAAGCTTCATACGGGACTATACCCAATACTGGACTAATAACTGTTGTTATAGGAAAATTCCATGAGTTGAATGTACCTATCCCAACTTCCCAAATCTAATACACAAACTCACATGTCTTCCAATACTGCATCACTCTTTTCCGATCATTCCATCCGCTTAGGATGGAAAGCAATGCAAAAACTCGCCTCGTACTAAAAGCCGATCAGACCTTCCGCACCTTGATGAAAATCGATCGCTGACGACACTATCGATAAGGGAATCCCATGCAAATTTCCAACAATTTCAATTCACATAACGTTTCGCTAGATTCCATCCATGGAGCAGTCAAGTTCCGATGTAAGAAGTGAGCAAACTTGGTCAATCTGTCTACAATTACCCATACTACATCATGTTTCCTTTGGGTAAGGAGAAAACCAAATACGAAATCCATAGTAATGTTATCCCATTTCCATTGGGGAATTGGAAGGGGATTCAATAAATCGCATGGTACTTGGTGTTCAGCCTTTACTTGATGACACGTCAAACACTTAGATACGTACTCAGAAATGTCCTTTTTCATCCCCCGCCACCAAGAGTACTGATATTTTACATCCCCGATACATTTTATTACCTCCAGGGTGCATGGTGAAAACTGTATTGTGCCTTTCATATAATATCTTCTTTCTCAAATCCATATCATTCGGTAAACATAATCTACTCTTGTACAATAAACCTCCACTTTCATCTATGGCATAATCAGTCTTGTCTCCGCACTAACTAACCGAGCCATTCAGAATCTCTGGGCATCATCTTTTCTCAAAGCATTTACTCATTTGCTTCAAACCGCAAATCCTTCACTGAGCCAAAAGGCTCCATCGAGTGCAAGTATCCAATCATAATCTTTCAAAGTCAAAGCAGAAACCATTTTCCTACTTAAGGCATTTTCCACAACATTTGCTTTTCCGGGTGGTAACCACTATACAATAATAGTCTTTAAACAATTTTTTTTAACCATCGACAAGTGCTCTCAAGTTCAAGTCCTTTGAGTTAGCAATACTCGTAATTCTTATGATCGCATAAATTTACACTTTTCTCCCCGATAAGTAGTGTTGCCATATTTCAAAGCAAACACAATAAGGCCAACACTAGGTCATGAGTGGGATAATTCTGTTCATGTGGCTTCAACTGCCTAGATGCATAAGCCACTACTTTCCCAACTTGCATTAACACACAACCTGCACTACCCCGAAAAGCATGAGTATACTTTTCAACTGCTCAAAACTATTCGACATTTATCCGACCACTCTCAAACTTTTTTACTCATTTCCCCCGAGTAATTTGGTGAGCGGAGAAGCTATGACGTAAAATCCTTTACAAATCTTCTATAATATCCCGCTTAAACTCAAGAAACTTTACTCTGGCCACACTTCTGCGCCTAATTCACAACAAATTTCAATCTTTGTAATGGGTCAACTCTTATACCCCCATGGACATAATACCTAGGAATGAAACTTCCTTTAACCAAAAGTCACATTTTCTGAATTTAGCATATACCTTTTTTTCTCTTAACGCCTCCAAGACTATTCTCGATGTTTTCATGTCCCCATCCTTAGAATACACTAGGATGTCATCGATAAAAACTACTACAAACTGATCCACATATGGTCGGAATACTCTATTCATTAAATCCATAAATGCTGCCGGTGCATTAGTCAACTCAAATGGCATTACCAAAAACTCATAATGGTCATATCGGCTCTAAATGCAAACAGTACATCTACTTTACTATCAATCGATAATATCCAGATCGCAGTCAATCTTCAAAGACGCCTCGCCCTTTCAACTGATCAAAAAGATCTTCACTCGACAATGGTACTTGTTTTCATCGCCACCTTATTGATCTCATTGCATAATCAATGCACATCCGTAGCGTCATCTTTCTTCAATAAAAACAAAGTAATCTCTGGGCTAAACACTGGTCGTACAAACCCTTTATCTAAAAGCTCTTGTAGTTGAACATTTAACTCCTTCAACTCTGCTGGAGCCATCTTGTAAGATGCCCTAGACATAGGGGCTGTTCCTGGCACAATTTCTATGGATAAGTCCACCTCCCTCTCAAGGGGAATACCTGGTAACTCTTCAAGGAATACATCTAGAAATTCCTCATAACTGAATCTTTCCACATCCACTAATTCCTCGAGTCAAGCATCATGGCCAAGAATGTCTCACATCCTTTCCTCATAAATCTCCTAACATGCATAGCGAAGATCACATTAGACATTGCACTTGATCCAATGCCTTGTACTATCACCTCGCCGTCGAGTATCTCAACCTCTATCGCCTTTGACCACAATCAACGATAGCTCGCTGCCCAGATAACCAATCCATTCCCAGACCGTCAAATTCTCGGAATGGTAAAGGTATCAAATCGCTGAGAAACTCTCTGCCAGATAACAATGGGGAAATTTCAGATACACTATTCATGCTAATATTGTGCCCTAATATAATCGGCTCACTATTACATGTCATATGCTAACTGTTCCACTACTGGTATCTTATCAAATACATGTTCAATGCATACATATGAATGAGTAGATCCAGGATCAATCAATGCATGCATCTCAATATCATATAAAGAAAATATGCCACCTATAACCTCAGGAGCATCCTGATCCTCACGAGCCTTCATAGCATATGCTCGTGCCGGTGCTGTAGGTATAGGGCGATCTACTGTCTCTGAAATTATGTCTCCTCGTACTCTATGCTGAGATGGACCACTACGACCCCTACCTCGATCGCGAGTCGAAAGTGGTGCCGCAAATCTTCCTCTGTCACTTCCTTATTGACTTCTATTATCCCCTGACTCTCGGGGACACTATGCTATCAAATGCTCAAGGCTTCCACACCGAAACCACCCTCCTATCAATAACTTGAAAACTCCCAAATGCCTTCTATGGCAATGAGGGCATTCGAATTTCTCTCATCCAATTGAAGCACCTCTACCCGTATTAGGTGCCACATTGACCTTGCCTTCTTACCTCATAGCGGAACTATGTCTGACAGAGTCGAGATTCTCTAGCTCTTTTCCCCGAGGAGGACGAAGCTCCTCTAGAAAACTTCTTCTTTTGAGATCTTTCTTTGCGCCTCGTTTCTAGTCTCTCTACTTTCATTGCAAGTTGGACCAACTGATAGAAATCTACTTGTTGGAGAGAAGTCAAAGGTGCCAAATATCTCTTGATGGAATCATGCAACATCTCAATTGTTTCAATCGAAATGCCTCGGTGAGGACCAATTCCGATGCATACTTGCTGAAATGACTGAATTCTTTCTCATATTCAGCCACCGATAAGTTCCTTTGCTTCAAATTCAGGAACTGTTTCCACTTGAAATCCCTATACATCTTGGTACATACTTTGCCCTGAACTCTTAGACAAAGAACTTCCAAGTCATGGGATTTGGAATCCTTGAACTTCTCAACGCTAGTTTCCACCAATCATATGCCACACTCTGTAATAGTGAGACTGCACATGATACTCTCTGATCGGGAGGGCATCTAACTTCCTCCAATATTCTCTATAACTTTTCTAACCAAAATTCCGTATTATTGGACTCTTCCATGTTTGTCCCATGGAATTCCTCAAATTTCATGTCTTCTTACCATATCTATCTGGGCTTTGAGTCGGCATTTCTAATACCGGTCATATCCTAAGATATCCTCAGTAACGCTCATTTGCTCAACTTAACTCGCTCACTTCGACGCGCATTCAAGAATCTAGCGATATTCCCCGATCTCCATGGTTAACACTCTCACCGCTTCTTCACCGATTTAGAGGACGATCCTCTATACAAAACACAAGGACATCCACATCAGGTCAACACATTACTAAACACATGCTTTTCTATCATATACTCTATCCAGAGTAGCCTAAACCTAGGCTTTTCAAGAAACGCCTAAACCTAGGCTCTGATACCACTTAACTGTAACGCCCCTTCTCAGATCCAACCCGATTGGGGGATCCGAACCTGATCCGAGGTGCTCTGTTACTAATTACTATAAACTTAGAACTTTAAGATTTTTCATTACTATATAATGTTAAACATTTAACTTGTATTATATTCTGTAGCAGCGGATTACAAAATATATACAAGCTCCATATCTGGAAGTGTTCAACATTTACAATATTCACATTGTTTACAAAATAAACAAAATTAAATATACAAAATAGACCAAAAGGTCTTCCAGCGGGCACCTAGTGATGCGTGGCCTTTGACTGCTGATGTGGATTGTCATGTTCTCTGGTTTCCTCTTCTCACACTCTACACGTATTTAAAACACCTGCAAGTGTTTACGCTTTAGGGAATTAATACATACGACGACTTTACTACGTCACCACATCTCTCTATACAAATGCATATACTTATAACACATATAATACTTACATATACTTATCATTTCATATGTATGCTTTTTCATAACAAGTTTCATTTCTTATCATATTTCATATACTTCTTTCATGTCATCTGTACTTACTTATTCTTTGTGAATCGTATATTATCATCGCATAGCAGTGTTATGCTTCTCATATCATGTCATATAGCCTATACATTTCATTTGCATATACTTGTCATTTTCTTTTATGTTTCATGTCTGCATAAACCTTAGAAGCGGATACGGGAAATAAATGTATGTACCCGAAAGTACTATCACTGTACGAGACAGTGATCTCTATCTGTATGTACCCGAAGGTACTATCACTGTACGAGACAATGATGTCTATCTGTATGACCCAAACAGGGCCGCTATAATGATCCAAACGGGATCTATGTCATCGACCTAAACGGGGCCTCGATATCTGTAAATTGTATGTTGCAGCAACTATATCCCTATAGGCATGCCTATCTATCTCTCTACCAGGTTCTAAGCAAACAATCCATGTGTATTTTATGTTTAATACATACCGCATATTCTCGAATAATTATTGTCATTCGGTAATTATATGCGATATTTACAATCATTTATTCGTATATTTGCATTTTTCATATCTCATTATATTACGAATAAATACTTTTCACACTATATATGCTTAGCGAGCTATTTACTATCATTCAAGTATCTTCTACGTGAAACCTCAAACTCGATCAACGTTATAATAAGTAGTTTTTGAACCGGGACAGGAGGTCCAATGATAGAAATGAGGGTAGATTAGAATTTAAAACGCTCCGGACGTCATTTGGGCATAAAGTGAAAATTTTCGAAAATTGTAATTGGGTGCCTTAAGGAATAGTGATTTTTCTTATTTTATCCGGATGGAGGGGTTTGCAAAGGAATTTTTAAGAAATTTCAGTTCCTATGACTTTGAACTGATATTTAGAAGAGAATTGGAGATTTATTGAATGAAGTGATTTCTGACCTAATTTGGAGTCTCATACGATATTTCGAAATCAAATAAAATACGAAAAATGCCCGTAATATATCATGTTACAATCTAAACTGAAATAAAGTGAACGGAGTCCGTTGATAGTTTCCAGTGATCCGAACGTACTGCACACGCTATCGTTCCTGACACGATTTTTTAAATCCGATTTCGGTGATTTTGAGCACAGAAATTCCTTTGTGAGATTTAGTTAGAATATTTTATGTTCAAATTTAAATATAGGCGACCATAGAATATTTTTGACATATAATCGATATAAAAGCAATTAAAGCGAAAACGGAGATAAAATGCGCTATAATGGGGAGATATTTAATTGTACTAGCCAATCAAAATCTTTCTTAATGGCTAAGTTATGATTTAAATAATGGGTAAATGACTTGGTCTCATAAAAATGGACCTATGAGAGGCTTGGATTAAAGGGTAATTCACTTTACAATAACCAATTGAATTCTTTGACTTAAGGAGTAATTTTGGAAAGTTGGAATTTAAAAGCAAAATTAGGGATTTAAAGTCTCCAAATAGAGGAGATCACGTATGAGGAAGGAGAGAGAGAGAGAGAGAGAGGGGAGAAAGAGAGAAAGAAAGGAGAAAGGAGAAAGAGGAAGAGAAAAGGAGAAATCCAAGTTGGGGAGGTGAGTTTTCTTTGTTTTCAAGCTTTCAAGTGATCTTCAAGAGTGGTAATCAAGGAGAGGAGCCAAAGAAACTCAAAAGAAACTCAGTAAGTTTTCATGGTGGGAAAGTTAGGGTTTGATGTTTTCCATGTTTAATGTCTTAAATTCTGGTATGGATGTTAAGAATTGATGGTATTTAAAGGTTTTAATGAATTGCTGAATTTAATATCAATTGAGAAAGCCATGGATTTAGGTTGAGGTTTTGACAAAATCAAGTGAGTAAGGGTTAGGGTTTGATAGTGAATTGTGTGTGTTATGTTGAAATGGAGTATAGCCCATCGGATTTAAGTGTTTAGAGTGAAAGAAAAAATGGAAAGAGAGAAACACATTTTGGTCGATTTTAGTGACTGATCTCGGTACAGGAAATGTCCTGTTTTTCTGTTTTTGACCAGTTTTGGTATTTTAACCATAACTTGCTCAATTTTGATCCGATTTGAGTGATTTAAGTGGCTACGTAAAAATAGACTTGAAGGAGAACAAAACTTAAGAAAGGTATCGCCAAAATTCTGATCTAAGTAGCCCTAAAAATTTACTCAAGAGTAGGACCATATATGAAGCACACTGTCTGGTTCTCAAATTTTAGGAAATGCTCTGTTTTCCCTGTTTCGACCAGCCAGTTTACTAAATATTTTTACCATAACTTGCTCATTTCTTATCCGATTTGAGTGATTCAAAATTCTGGAGTAAAATAGACTTCTAGGGGAAAAATTTATCTGAAGGAAGTTTAAGCAAATTTTTAATCTCAAAGTGCTTGAAAATGTTTCAAAGTGAATTTATGTGCAGATGCAATTCTGCCAAACTGAGTCATCATTGTGCAGATTGTGTTATGTGTGGTTGAGAGCTTTAGAAGAAGGAATTTTTAAGCGAAAATTTAAAGAGATGTCGTGGATATATAAAGGACTGATCTGGAGAGTTTATGGCTGAAGACCGTTTGAATAATTTTGAGTCATAAAGTCTATAGAGTGTTGTTGGAAGGTTGCTTGAATAAGACGAATGGGTTTAATTTTCAGGGTAATTTGTTCATTTTGAGGCGTTAAATGAATGTGTATGGTGGATTAAAATGGAAGTTATGATTAATGTATGGTTGTGGTTTTCTTGAAAAAGGTGAAAAGGACTGTCGGACGGGGAAGCGGGGTCGACGCGGGAAGCAAGCGGGATTGAGGCGGTGAATTGTGAGTGAAAATAATGATATTTTGAAAATTGAGTTTTACAGAGTGAATGATTTAATGTTAAAGCGGAAAGTTTAATGGAAATGTTTTATCTTGCATCAATATATTTATATGTATATGAAATATGTATGCATATGTTAAGGTATTATGAAAGTTTAAAAATGTTTAAAGAATGCATTATGTGTTTTTAATGATAAAGTAAAAGGATTTAAATGTATTTATAAATGTATTTTGAAGAAATGTTTTTCTTGATGGTTACCCTAAACCCTATGACATTATGGCGATATCGGCCGAGTACTTTAGCGTGTAAGGATTTGGGGTTAAGTTGGGTTACTAGCGAGGGAGGGGAAATAGGTGTCTAGAGTAATATCCTTGCACGTGATAAAAAGTGCTATGGGCGGAATACATGCAAAGCGTGAGTTTCTCGCGAGGCGTAGTGGTTATGACTAGATATTGGCTGGCCCTCACCGTCGGTGAGAGCGACCGGTGTGTTTATTCCCAGGTTCCATCGAGAAGAAAGAAAAGGAAATAAAGAAAGAAAGTTCTACGGTACAAATGTTTAAAGCATAAATGGATTTTAAATGCATAGTATTTATTGAAGAAAGAAAGTTTAAAGGCATAAATGTTTAAGGTATAAATGGATTTTAATTGTATAAGTATGTATTATTTTGGTATATCTTGAGAAAATGTTATTTTAATGAAAATGTACATCAGCAGGCTCCTTTAAGCTCATTCTTTCTATATGTTTCAAAAAGTTTTCGAGCCAAAGCAGTGTTAATGCTTAGATAGGGTCACTCTGTCACGATGTGAGTCGAAACCATTGATGAGGCGAGGCTGTGATTTCATTGTATATATAATTTTGCATATTGTTCATGTTAGAATATTTTGTTATGCATATATGTATATGTATAAAGTAGAAAGGAACTTCGTGGGCTTTGATCCTCGAGTGGACGAGAATGCGTAGGCGGTCGGCTTAAGTCGAGCTCAAGCCCCAAAATGTTTTGATAAAAAATGTGCATGGAATTTAAGAGGGTTTGAATGTTTTGATGATTTGAGTAAACAAATGTATGTGTATGTATATTATTGTTGATTGGGTTGTGGACCGAGAAGTCCCTAATATGGAAGTATAAAGTGAAGTTTATAAGTGTTTTTAAATGCTTTTATCGGGTTTGTAAATTTGGGAAAGTCGAAGCGAGGAGAGCTCGACCCCGTTTTACGAAAAATCCAAGTGTTTGAAAAACAAAGAAAAGAAAGAGAAAAAAATTTATCACTTAGCTTCGCATTATTTTCTAAAGATATGTTAAGGATTGTAAAGGAGGTTCATTTCCCGTGGATTTTATTTGAGGCCCATTTTAAGGAAAAGTTTCTTATATCCATTGGAGTCTTAGGGAGAACCCCCTCGGGTTCATGAGGGATTATCCAGGATCGGGATCATTCACTTCAAGCTATATATATATATATATATATGGATGGATTCTAGACTTAAAGGGATTTCCATAGAGTCCAAAACTCAGAAAATAATTACATCTGTCTGGGATATCTGAACAATCCTAAATTTCAACGACGTCGGTCGGCCGGTGTCCAAAAATAGTCCGAAAATTCTAAAAATTCCTAAGCTTCGGTCTAAAAATTTTGGTGGATTTATGGCCTTTCACGACTTTCTAAGTAAATCAACCATTAAATGACTTTAGGATAGAAATAGCTTAAGTATGAAAATTTACATTACACATTTGGAGTTTGTGAAAGCATGCAAGATTTTGAATTGCCGCAGCGTAGCTAAATACGTAGACCAACTTTGCCTTGCTCAGGCAAATATCACCACGGGTCCAATTTTTCGTAGATCTTAGAGAGCAGTTTCTCTCTCTAAGATCTCTCTCCTCACTTTATTTTAAATGAACTTAGCTTAAGTAATTTCATGACTTCCGAGATTTTTAGAGTAGAAATCTCGTCCTGAAATCGTTGTGACTTATCACTAGAAAATCGTAAAATAGATACGTGTCTGAGTCGGCGAAACTTTTACGGTCACTAGATTCCGAGCGAATTGCGGCGCGGTCCATTTTAGTCATCCGAGATACAGAAGAATTTCCCAGAGCTTCCACTGAACCATTCGGCAATTTATTATTATTATCCTTTAACTAATTAAGTTTCGTGGTTGTATTTTCATAAGCTTTCCTTGTAGTACGAGAGATGCGCGAATTCTTTGAAACTTTACAATTTTTCTACTTTGGCGTACGATCTTTTGATAGCATGTCGTTTGGGCCCTTAATTGTGATTTACAATTTCCCTTGACTTTGTATTAATTAGGGTTTTGCTTATTTTATTTTTAACATGGCCCTTTCGGAAAAATATACATTTACTTTAATATATCCAAACATGTTATAAAAGCGTAGGGTATAATTTGGGGTGTTACACGGTAAATTGTAGTGATAGATACGAGTTTCTGAAGCTTTATGGAAATTTTTACAGTCTTTAATGATGAAATGGACCTCACTCAGATAGTTCATCTCATGAGAAATCCCTAGTTACCAGACAAATTTAGGTAAATTCATGATCAAAGGGGGTACGCGTTTTTAGGGCTTCACGTCTTTCTGTGTAATAATTTCTTTATGGAGAAGAGTGAATGTACATCTTCTCTTATTCTTTGGAAACCACTTCTCTTTGTATTATTTCTGCTATTATTTCATATTAAGGAATTTCCTTTAAATATGGGTATATCAATTTTTTGTACACAATCTTCTTTAGGAATATCATCCTCAAGACTTAAAATGTAATTTGTTGGTATTTCTATTCTGTCCAACTTTTGAGGTTCTATTATCTCAACAATTTTTGTACATTCATCACTAATTTCTATAAATGACTTATCTTGGTAAATCTGTCCATAGTTTGAGTTTGATAGTGTGTACAAAGCACTAGAATACATCGTCATTACATTATTACCTTCTTTCATAAAACCATTCCTTAAAATTTTAAAATATAAGCTTAGAATATTATCAAAATCTTTATCTCCTAAATTAATGTTATATTTTGTATCTTCCATTTCACTTTCACTTATTTGACTCATTTTTCTACAATTTCTTCTTCTATTACATGTTTTCCTTCTTTTATTTTTCTTTTTCTCTCTTATTCTAAGTATTGTTCTAATAGATTTTCATCTAGACTTACTTTTTCTATGTCTTCTCTTTTTATTTTTCTTTCAGGATATTTTCTAAATTTTATTTGTTCTACTATTTTTCCAGTTGTTCCTTTTACATATTTTTGGTCTTTCCCTATACTAATAATAGTATTTTGTTGCATTTCTATATTCTTTCCATTTTGATGTTAATAAAGTTTTTAAATAAATGTTGCCTTTTTTCTAAATATTTGTTTATTGTTTTATGTACAAACATTTTCATTGTTAATTTACTCATTTTAATTGTCTTCAATATTTTCTATATTTGGAATTTCCATCTTATTCAGATTGTAATAAAATATTTCACTAAGATTTTTTTCTTGATTATAAGCTTCTTGAATATTGTCAGCAAGTCAGAAAATCTGAAGTTTGACGTTTCCCCATATACCTTTTTTTGTGTTTAAATTCATATAGTGAGTGTCTCTGATATTGATTTACCCCAGTACCATGAAGCTAGGAGGACGTTAGGGAAGAAAGGCTTGCTGACAATATTCTTATAGAAATATGTAAAAGGAACAACTGGAAAAATAGTAGAACAAATAATATTTAGAAAATATCCTGAAAGAACAATAAAAAGAGAAGACATATAAAAATGAAGTCTAGATGAAAAACTATTAGAACAATACTTAGAATAAGAGAGAAAAACAAAAATAAAAGAAGGAAAACAGATAATAGAAGAAGAAACTATAGAAAAATGAGTCAAATAAGTGAAAGTAAAATAAAAGGTATAATGATAGAAATACAAGTATAGATTAAATAAAACAAAAAATATGTGAATCTATAGAGTGTAGGGACCTAGTAAAAATGAAAATACAAATACATTTGAAAAACAATACAAAATACCCAAATATGAACCAAGAGAGACAAAAATTGAACAATTAGGAAAAATCGAAGTATACCTAGATATAGATTGTCAAAAAGATATTAAAACGATTTTAAATAAATGGTCACAAGCAATGACATTATACTTTATGACACAAGGAACAAATTGGGATAATAATATTAAGACTCAAATAATGATAGGGACATTAACAAGATGTTTTAGAAAATTGTGGGAAGGATTATCAGCCCCTAGTTTTAATGTAATTACAAATAACACTACTATAGCCTTTAAAAGTAGTATATTAGCAGTATATTTGAAGGAGTAGATACTTTTATGATATATATATATATATATAGTAAATGAATTTCTAGGAGAATTATGGATTACAGACAGTGTAAAGCAAATAATAAAAGATATAAAAGAAGCTAGAAATAAATTATTACAGTAACAAATTTGTAAGATGAAGAATATATATGAATATACATGTGAATTTAGAAAATTGTATTATGATGCATTTGATAGTAATATGAATATGACAATCTTAGTAAATACATATTACGAGAAGTTACCATGAAAATTGAGTAATTATTTTCAAGAGAAATATGAAAAAATAAGAACAGATGATGTTGATACTCTAGGAGCTAGAATTGAATTTTTGAAGAAAATAGTAGCAAAATTATGCCGCTATAGGTAGATTGCTATTATCATTCCTTTAGAATATATTATCATTCCTAAAAATTATATTTCTTTTTTATTGATATCAACTTTCTTTTCTTAAAGAACTATACCATGTTCTTTATAGAGTGTTATGAAAATATTTAAATGATTTCCATGATTTTTCTCATTATCAGAGTAGATTAGCATATCATCAATATATACTATTATAAAATCTAAATAATCAGATAATATCTTATCCATTTTTCTTTGGAAATTTTGAGAAGCATTTTTTAATCCAAAGGGCATTACTAACCATTCATAATGACCTCTAGGTGTACTAAAGGTTGTAATAGGTATACTGTTATTATCCATTTTTATTTTCGAAAATCCTGATTTACAGTCAAATTTACTATAATAGTTTTTCCATCTTACCAGATTTATTAATCTTTCCTTATTTGGGATATAATATCCATCAAATTTAGTATTCTTATTCACGTCCTTATACCACCATTCTTGATTTTCCTATTTTTATCTCATGTTTTTTTACCATAAAAGCAGGGATACTATGTGGGCTTTTACTTCTCTTATTAGATTCATTTGCATTAATTCATTAATTTGTATTTTAAAATCTTCTATATCTTTTTGTGAATATATCATTGGTCTTACTCTAATAATTTATCGGGATCTATTATTTCTAATTCTGATGAATTTTGTCTTTTCCCAATTTTTATTAGGTTATTACTAAAATTTTCTTCAATTTTTCACATGTGTCGCGAATATTACTTTGCAATAATAGATGTATTTATTTTCTCTATTCTCCATTTTTTGGATTTTTTATCTTAATTTATCCTAAAAGGTTTTAATATTCTAGGTACTCTTATCCGGTGGTTACAAGGTGTTTTAAATATTATTGTATAAATTGTTTGTTTATATATTGAGAATTGTTGTAAAAAGTCATTTCCTAATATAATATCACATTCTATATTGTCATATTGATAAACTTTTTCTATTTTTATTATTTTATTACGGATCATTATTTCTACACTTTTTTTTTGTTTTGTAATCTTTTCTTTATTTTCAATGATACCTTTTATAGAGATTTTAGTATCTTTCGATTCTTTTAATAAAAAACTTTTAAATATTGTTATTTCTGATCTTGTATCTATTAATCCACATGTATATAACTTAGTTTCTGGAATATTTACCATTATAAATACCATAATAGGAAATGTAATTTCTTTCATTTTTGTCTTTCTAAAAAAATACATGTCTTCACTATTTATTTTTATTCTTTCTTTTGTAATCTTATATTTATCTAATCTATCTAGGAAACTATTTCCTAAGAGAATATCATAATGTTAATTTCCTTGCATTTTATTATCTTTATAGCAATCTACCAAAAAGGTTATTGCTTGTAATCTTATGGGTATTTCTACCTTTAAATTACATTCTAATATTTGACCATCATAATTTTTAAAAACATATAGGCTTGTTATATTTTCTATCATTTCACATTTATCAGCCTGGATATATTTGCTATATCTATTAAAATTCTTGTTTCTTCAACCTCTCTTTCTCCATTGTAATAATTTCTTTTTATCAGGAAAGGTGAATGTAAATATTCTCTTATTCTTTGGAAGCCACTTCTCCTTGTATTATTTCTGCTATTATTTCATATTAAGGAATTTCCCCTAAATATGGGTAAATCAATTCTTTGTATACAGTTTTCTTTCGGAGTATCATTTTCAAGACTTAAAATGTAATTTGTTGGTATTTCTATTATGTCCAACTTTTGAGGTTCTATTATCTCATCAATTTCTCTACATTCATCACTAATTTCTATAAATGGTTTATCTTGGTAAATCTTTCTATAGTTTGAGTTTGATAGTGTGTACAAAGCATCATAATACATTGTCATTACATTATTACATTCTTTCTGTGAGACCCCGGAAAATCCAGATTTTTCTAAGGAAGGATAAAATGGTAATTTCGGTCAAAATCGAATTTTCTAAGATCTCGGATAGCCAGAAAGCGGACTTCAGTTCAGGAATCGATCTCATGAAATCTAGCTCTGCGTCGAATTTCGTCGGGTCGAGACGGTCGAATTCGGCGTTCAGTAGAGAGGATGTAGGTTATGGCGTTTGGGTGGCGAGAGTAGAAACTGCGTGTCCAGTGCGAGATGCAATCAAGCGAGCTCAAGTGGGGGCTCATTTGAGACACATGGCATCATGCCATTGGGTAAGAATCTCAAGGTAGATGAATAAGGATAAGGGTGTAATCCATGAGCGATGGAAGGCAGGCAGCGAGTGAGGGGGTGATCTTGACCGACCTTGACCCAAATCGGGTTTGGGAAGAGGAAGAGAGAGGGGGAAAAGGAGAAGAACAAGCTAGGAAGAGGAAAGTGTGGAATTTTTTGAGAGAAGGCTCTACCTTCTCTGGGAATTTCAGTGATAGGTAAGGCAGAGCTCAGTAGACAAGAAGCAAAGTTGCTCCCCACGGCAAGGACTCTGGCGTGGGTACCGGTTTGAGTGGAGTTCCACGTGAACTCAAAGCAGTGGGGTTTTTCTCTACTCAGCTGACTTAGCTTTATTTAAGGGTTATGTAATGGATGAAGAGTTTGTTGGCGCGGATGGCGTGATTTCGGTTCAAAGATTTGGGCCCAGGAGTGAATAAATCCTGGAATGGTTACAGACGATCCCACGGTGACTCAACGATTGTGTGAGTGTTGTGTTATTCATAATGAAAAATAACATGTTTGTGTGATGTTGTGGCGAGTTAAAGCCCGGTGCCGGATTATGCCTTGCTTTATGTGGCCCCAATTTTATGTTATTGTGGTAAATTGAATAACATGATATATGTGATTTAAATTATGTTAATATATGCATGAGTGATATATTAAGCGTATGTTTGAATGTTTTGTGTGTCACTGTGCGGCTTGGAGTGGGGTAAGCAGTAAGAAATTCCGCTCTTTGAGCATTGCTCACCCGAGTCGTGGGACCCCTTTTCGGGTACCAAGGCAGCACGCAGGGATAGGACGCATTGAAAGGGCCTTAGGAGCGAAGAAATGGTCAAACCGGCCTTCTCTTGTATTTTTGTAGAATTTATGGGCAAGAGACCCAGTTTTGTATAAATTGTAATTAAATGATTATGTCAAATTAACTTTTTGTATAAAATATATAATTGTGTTGTAAAGGGATGTCAGGCATTATTGAGGCCAGATTTCTGCATGTGAGTCTCTGACGTAAAGTTTATGTAGATTCCGGGGTTGTGAATTTAGTCAGCGAGACCTTTTGAGTTTAGAGTCGTGACTTCGTAAAATCATTCGCTGGGTGATATATGAGAGCATTTATTATCAAAATCTTTATCTCCCTAAATTAATGTTATATTTTGGGTAACATGTAAGCATTAATTTAAGTATATGCTAAATTTCATAGGATACTTCTAGGTGACTTTTCGTATGTTTGTATCAGTCTCTTATCATGTAAACTTAGGATTTATTGGTGTGTTGTTTTTAGGAATAATGATTTTATTATTATCTGTACTCCTGCTAAATATACATTATTTTTTTCTTACTCTTTCATTTTTTATTTTATTTAATGTTTTATTTATAGTCTCCTTTGTCATTAAATTAAGCTTTATATTTCCTTTAACTTTGTTAATTGTTATACTTCTTTCTATATTTTGGTATTCATGGATTGTATATTTTCTATGCATATATATTTCATTTAGGTATCTTAGTAATCGCTTATACAGAGCTTCGGATCAAAATTAGACTCTGGTTTTCTATAATTTTTATTATCAAAAATATTCTTTAATCTATATCATAGCGATCTTTTACTTGGCTAATAGCTTGAGTCGAAACATCTTAGCGATTATCTACTTTGCTCGGTATGTATCACTTTTTGAGGAATTATTGTCATTCTCACTATAAACACTGCTCATTTAACTATCAAAACTTATTATATTTTCTAACTCATCTTCTTTATTTTCTCCCCTTAAGATAAATGTCTTTTTCTCTTTTTGACATTCATTACTATAATGTCCTAATTCTCCACATCTCTAACATTTGCATTTTTAAATGATTTTCTTCATTCTTTTCTAAATCTTTTATATTTGTAAATCTTTTTCTTGGCTTTCCTAATTGTTTTCCAAATTTTCTTTTATCTCCTTACTTTTTACATTTTTATGAGATGTCTCTACATTTTGTCGCAAAATACTTTTCTCAGCATTCTTCGTCTTTTATAATATAAATTTTGAATGTTTACGTTGGAGGGCGTCGGGAAAAACTAGATTAAATCTTTATATCATATTTTGTAGCAGGAGTTATAAAAGGAGGCTAATAACTAGAAATAAAGAAAAATATTACAAAACAAAAGAAAATTAAACGAAAATAATGATCCATAATAAAATAATAAAAATAGGAAAATTTTATCGATATGACAATATGGAATGTGATATTATATTAAAAAATGACTTCTTACAACAATTCTCAATAAATAAACAAACAATTTATACTATAATATTTAAAACAACTTGTAACCACTACATAAGATTACATAAAATATTATAACATTTTATGATAATTTATTTGAGGTTGAATTTGGTGTACGGGCTTATTCGATCTTGTTATCTTACTCATATTTTCGGAACTTTTAAAAAAATCTAGTAAACAATCACCCTATCTATAAATTGTTAAAAATCAATAATCATGCTGAAAGAAAAGGTTCTCCGTGAAGATAATTTTTACCCTTCCATATCAAGATTCTCGTTTAGGACCAAAATGACATATTAAAGGTAAGGTGACTTGATTAAATGAGCTTTTGAAAACATAATTTCGGATTTCTCAAAAAGAAAAAACAAAACCTAATTTAAGTTAACCATTCAACAAATTTTGGCCTGATTTTATCAAAGAAGCCCATCTTGTCTTCTGGCAAAAATATATCTTTCTTAAGACAATATAAATAATTCCTTAAAAAAAATTAACAAGGAAAAAGCAAATTTATAGATTTGAGAGGTTTCTTTAACCAAATATTTCTATTATCAAACTGAATTTATTATTTCAATTAAACCCACGTTGCATCTTTGAAAACTATACAAAACTCAGGTAAGAGATTAAGTTATTCATTGTTCACTTCTACCTTTCGAAATGAAAGAATGTAAAATATCGGAGAGAAAACGGCAAAAGAAAATTTGAACTTCAATAAAAATAATAATTTCATTTGAACATTGTAATTTTAATTTTTTGCATTCCAATTAATCTCATGCTGCTTTATGCACAGAATTCAAACCCATAATGTTCAAATTCCTATAATTTATGTCACAATTTAGTGGTAAACAAATTAGACCAAACGTATTAACATCAGTGATAAGATAACACAGGCCACTATGGGAATTTCAAGCGTACTCCACATACTCTGAAACACGGTGATCAAGGAACATACTCCTCTAGCTACCGTAACAACGGACCATGAAGTGTCTTTTAAACTTTTGGTTTATATATAGGCGGAAGGTAAAAAGAATAGGATGTCACAAGCATGAGATCATTAATGAGTCCACTGGAAAAGAGAATTCATAAACCAAAAAATCGTAAAAGAAATATAATGAGACAAAGCTACATTGGATGATTAACGATGTCCAAACATTAGTATGAAGCAACATTTGATAAGGAACACAATTAACTAGAGAATTATACCAAATTGAAACCTCCATCACAAAAAACACCACCTGATAACTGCACACCACCACCACCAATCACCAAAGCTTCATTTATAGTTCTATCCATCCCTCCACTAGCTCTACCTAATGACCTAAATCTAAGCACATCATGACTTGTAAAGAACACCACCATCAACACCCAAAAGGGCACACCCTCCAATTAAGCACGCTCACCCCTGATTCTCCTGGCGAGTTGAATATCCTTGGGCATGATTGTTACACGCTTAGCATGGATCGCACATAGGTTCGTATCTTCAAATAGACCCACAAGATAGGCTTCCGCAGCCTCCTGCAGTGCCAGCACGGCATGGCTCTGGAAACGCAGATCAGTCTGCAACAAAACCCAGTCAGTCATCATCCGTCTTAATTATTTAACCTACCCTGATATCAACGCAAATCCAACTCTTTTACCTTGAAGTCCTGGGCAATTTCCCTGACCAGCCTCTGGAATGGGAGTTTCCTGATCAAAAGCTCGGTGCTCTTCTGGTACTTTCGGATTTCACTGATCAATCAACCATTCAGCCAATTAATTGCTGTGAACCAATATTATTTACATTGGACTAATTCACCACACAAATCAAACAGTATACAACTACAATAACTCACCGAAGGGCAACGGTACCAGGTCGGTAACGATGAGGCTTCTTCACCCCACCAGTAGTTGGGGCAGACTTGCGGGCAGCCTGAAGAAGAAAATAAATTAAAAACGTAACAACAAAAAATCATAACTAGAGACACCCACGATAAAAAAAACACGCACCTTGGTAGCGAGTTGCTTCCTGGGAGCCTTTCCTCCCGTGGACTTACGAGCAGTTTGCTTGGTACGAGCCATCTGCAACAAATCAAGATAACATGAGACATATAGAATTTACGTGTGCATCGGTTTTCTTGTTCGAAAGGGATAAGAGGAAAATAGCATTGAAACAGTAACAAACAAATCGATCAGACAGAGAGAGACATGTAAGCCCCAATTTGGCTATTATTTCCTAATGCTATGAAAATAATTTATCGTTTCTTAGCGGTAGCAGAAAATTAAAAAACTCTCTCATTCACCAAACAAACAAAGGATCAAGCCACGACCTCTTTAAAAAGGTTCTTGAAAACCATAAAAATTTCAATAACCTAATGTAAAACAAAAGGTAATTTTGGTCAACTCCGTATGAAGCCCTAATAGATCCAATCAGCCATATTCAAAGCCCTAATTCGGCTAACCCAGACCTAATTTCGTCACATGGTTACCCTTTTATAACCCTAATATCAGATTCCGAAGGCTTAAATAAATCAAAACTTTATACTGAAATCGAAACAAAAAAATTAAAACAAAAATTACTTACCTCTCTCTCTCTTCTCTCTCCCGGGAGCTTCTTTATCTCTCTTCCAAGGCAATAAAGTTTGAAATGTTGAGGGGTAAGCCCCGTTATATAGAGGCAGATGGTCGGCGATGGACATAAATCGGACGGTTAGAAATCATTATTCGTGTGCTTTCTGAGTGTCTTATCGGACGGATTAAGTGGAAGTTGTTGTGTTTTCTCTGCTTAGATGGACGGCTGGGATGTTATATTAGAATGAGACACGGATCGTAAGGGTTTAACGCTCGATTTCTATTGGTTGGGGAAACCCACTTTTTGTTTCAAGTGAAAAAAGAGAGGGAACTGAAATGTTATAAGATAGCTAGCGCTGAAAAGCCCTTGCCTAGCCGCTGGTTTTAATTTTGAGGGGCCAATAGCATCTCCAGCCGTTAGTAACAAAAAATCAGCATCTAAAGATATACTTTATTTCAAAAAACAATTTTTAAGATTTATCTTAAAGATAAAAGATTAATGAAGTACATCGTATCTGAATTAATTCATCCCATGTCGACAATCACACGAAATGAAAATTTTTAAACCATTATCACCGATATTAACGTGAATGATTCACTGCTTGATATTTCTTGCGAATATTAATGATATTTGTTATTCAGCGATCGCTTCTTTGAAGGATTCTTGTTGTGGAGAGCCAGTTTTTGTTTGAGCCTTTATTTTTGCTTTTGCTCTCTTGTGAAGACATTTCACAGGTCGTAATTCCTCCCTAAAGGCTTTTTTTTATATAGAGAAATTTCATTGATTGAGTAATCGTCTTAATCATCCACACAAAAACCAATAAATAAATCAACCTTCCTACAACAACAATATAATCAGACATCACAATAAATCGATGATAAAAATACAAAAAAAAATTAAATGAAAACTCGTATCCAATGAAATAAACCACTTTAATCAGATGGGTGACTTCAGCCTTCAGGCAACGTAAGACCAACAAAAATTATTTCTAACGAGATGAAGAGCAAATCAAAAAAGTAGCTAATAAAAGCAAAATTAAAACTTACTTTGAGAGCTTTAGTTTAGGCTAAATTGTCCTCGAAAGCTTAAAATAAAAGGTAAAGCATTGGGTAACAATTCAAAATCGATTCAACTAGTCCTTATAAAAATATTATCATCAAGTTTCAATCAAATGAGAGATATTTAATTGCAAGATTTTTATAGTTAATTAAAGTCTTCAAGCTCTTTATTTTGGTCTAAATAGATCTTTGTGATTTTCTCAAAGAATCATAATAGTTGAGTATTTATCTGAGATAGGACTCATTATTTATAATTAAATAGTTTCTAAGATATCTTATTGGTGTCCTTGTTTTAAACTTCATCAGGCATTCAAAATTACGAGAAATCTTGGCAATTCTACTTGTATTGTTTCTACTTAGGCATAGCTGGGTGGTATTTGCCGAATAAGGAATCAAAACCATTGAAAATATATAGAGATATCTCAGCAATTTTTTGACAGATAATAACATAGTAAACTGTTTCTGAAACTGAGGATCCCTCCCCTTCATATGTCCTTATCTATTTAAATATTGAATGCTGATATCTTAACAATTAAATCAGAACAAAACGAATAAATCATAAAATCATTAAAATATGCCCTGGCCATCTTTAGAGGATGTCTCAAGTAAAACATATGCGAGACACCACAAACACAATAATTCCTTCTTGCTAAGTTCCAAAAAATAATATATTTGGATACTGCAACTGAATCCTTTTAAGTTAAGCTCGCGTCAGCTTGGGTGCTGCACTTTTGTAAGTATGAATAATTCGGGAGACAAATATGTCCGGCCACTTTGAGTGGATCCGTCATCACGTTATATAAGGCAACCCAACTCAATACAAACCTGAACCTCAAAGCAGTTCGAAAAATGGAATGAACCCGATAACTCGCAAGCTGGATAATAGACCCGATCAATACAAAGTTCGCTTTATTTTAATACAAGTACTTATAAAATCTTGCAAGGATTCAACCGTTTTTCACAGGTATCTCATAACCAGAATTCCCAGAACAATCAAAACTGCGTCCTGCCATTTAACTTCTACAATAATATTTGTGACACCAAGGCCGCCTAGAAAAAAAAAAGGAAAAAAAATTCAACCTTCTCTTTGAGTACCTGATTTTCTTTTATGAAGGTATAAACAAATTAGGACTAATATGTAACAAGTAAAACAGCAATCTTCAATGAGCCCCCCATAAACAATTAACCCACTAACTATGCAAAGACAAACCCAGTAAACTGCGCTGAACACCCCTCCCACATAAACATAGAACCATCATACAATTCCGGTAGGTAGGATATGAAACTGGAGAAACATAGGGGTTGCATATAAGCACTAAAACAAGCAAAAGCAACTCCCGCTGATGGATTCCTCTCTACATTGGCAAAACCTATGTATGGCCTGTTAACATTCCTCACTCATGTCCTTGAAAAGATCAAGGGTAGAGTTCTAGAATACTTTCTCCCGTTGAAGCACCAAATAAATAGGTTGTAATCTTGTTTCACAAATTTTTGTCCTAATCACAAATCGTTGAACGAGAAACACTCCGCAACCCCAAGGTGGTTTGCCAGCTGGAGGACTGCAGATTGCACAGCATCAGAGCTTGGAGAGACAGAACTCGGAAGCTGGGGCAAGCAAAGGGGCAAATATTGTTCACTGTCTTCTGGAGGGCAGAAGAGAGACAGCACACATCGGCAAAATATGAATCTGGACATACCACCACACATAAGCAGATTTGCACTTAATAAGCCACAAAAATTATAGGATTCAGGTCTTTTTAAAAAAACGTTTTACAGAAACAGAAAATGAACTGTGCCTGCTGCAATCTGGTAATATCTTGTTCAGTGACAAGTAACGTTTTCAAGCAACAAATATTGAAGATGATTCTCAAATTTGTTGCATAATTGTAGCAAATTTTCTTTAAATGTAGGTTTTGAAATAATTGCTGACATTCCGTTGTTACTCTTAACCCTTTCTTCCTAAGGTTACCAAATAATTTTTGACTCCCAATTCACTCCCAGAAAAAATCATGAATTTGTTAGTATCTTTAAATGAAAGAAATACCTAAGAATAAGTCGCCGCAGAAATGGATCTGATAAAACTTGAGCCCAAACCAGATCCAAGCTAGTGGATGTACAGAGTATTACTTCCCACTCAGAGAAGGCAGTGGAGAGTATTTTGTCAGCATCATTGTAAGCATCCTGAAAGCAGGAACTTATGAGCAAATAAAATCAACAATACTAAAATGTCTCAGAGATTCAACCAAAAAAATAAAAATAAAAGCGATCAACCTACCAAATCCGTGTCAGAAAACGAAAGGCCAACCAATTCATAGAAAGCCTGTAGAGGAGCAGTCAGGAAGAATGTGAACTGACTTCCGTTCTGTGTTGTATCAAAGCCAAATGGACCCTTGAATGCTGGCTTCAGAGGGGAAAGAAGTAGGGCTGATATCTCTCCCCTTTCTGCACCATGTAATTCCTGAAAATAAACATATACCATGAGATAATGGAGAGAGAAGCAAGAATTTGAATAGGCAAGGACAATGCAGCAAAAATCCTAAATCAAGTCTGCATTAAACATAATCCTGCAGAATTTTGACTTAAAAATATTCTATAAATATCCTTACCTACCACTTCAGGTTAAAAATACAACTTACACTGAAAAGGTAACTTTTACACAGCAGTACAGGATAAATATAGAAGGCATTATCCAAAAAAATGTGTGATCCAAGTACAAAGGAGGTATATAAGGGCACTCAAACAAGATAAGCCCCTAAAGAAGAAAAACAAGGTTAAACATGGAAGCCATACCTTCATCAGAACCGAACCTATATATAAAACCCCAAGAGAACAGAGATCAATCCCAAAAAGGAGAAGAGAGAGAGAGAGAGGAGTAACATCCTAGTTTCTTGCTACAATGGATGGTAAGTTTGAGTAAAAAAATTCTATTGAGAGATAGTGATGGCCAGATTTTGAATGTTTTTAGACCTCAGGGGTTACTCCATCAACTTGCTCTGTCAGGTCAGGAGCAACAATAGACTTCACATCAATGATATATATATTTTTTTTAAAAGCATTTATCTCAATAGCTTTCCCTCAATCATCATAAAGATGTACTTTACGATCAAATCAAAATCGCAAAGCCAACATAGATTATAGACATGACCTCTATTACAAAATGTCATATTTCGAAAGAAGTAATGCCTAGTTTCAAAACTACATGCTGCTCTAGAATAATTTGAAGCAGTGTAGCAAGTTATATACAAGTTTTGACAAACCTGCCTTGAATGCATGGCTGTTGTCACTATCAATAATCAAGAAAAGCGGTCTTCTGGTAAAAGGAATTATATCACCAGGGTAAAGGTTATTACTTGAACCTGAAATAGGGGAAGAGTAAAGACAACAGTGAATAGAATGATAAAACAGCAACTCCCTAAATTTTTTACCATCTACAACATGGACAACAAACTAAAAGACAAATATTCTTTTTAGATTAAATGCACAAACCCTCCCACTAAAAACTATTCATTGCATAAATTCAACATAGCCACCTACCTCCATTTCCTTTTGGACCAAACCACAGAAAAGGTTCATGACAATCACTGGAATGTCCCTTGTTATTAACAGAAGCTTCAGGCATAGAGCCATCAAATTCATGTGAGAGATCAGAAACAAACTTGACCTTTGAAGATTTCCTTGTACCTCCAGAATTCTCCATCTGAGAAATATTACCATGGCCAGACTTCCCTGCATAACTAATCAGCAATGTCAAAGATCTTATATGGCAAAACATGATTGTTCAAATTTTCAGTCAGTGAGTAAAAAGAAAAATTAACCTGATGCTGATAGATATATTAGCATAACACTATCTGGAGGGAGCTCCTCACAGATGGTGGCGATAACCTGCACAACAGAATGTTACCAACATTAAACTTGTTAATTGTATTCAAGAATGATGAATACATGCACATGAACCATAAGGAATATATTGTAGGGAATTATGTTAACAACTAGAGACACTAGCATCTCCCAGGCACAGGGACATAAAGGAAAGAAATTGCAGGACACAAATACAGTATTTCATCATATCTGCATCTTTCGTGAGTCAAATAATAACCACCAATGTTACAGGAGACCAGCACAAGAACATAAACCACCATATACTACATCAACACCACTGTAAAGTCTGTACTATGGAGGCAAATCAAACATGTTCATGCTTAATGTCAAGGGAAAACATACACAGTTTCCCATAAGCCATGGTCAGCACACACATTTTTCCGAGTTGATATGCTTCATGTTCGAGGCATGTCAACTAGGTTCCTCCAATTCGAGGATCCGAAGGAAAGGTTCGAACGGCAACAGCAAGCCCATTATGTTATATCCTTGAAAGTTGAGGGCACAATCATACATTTTAATCCTAGTTACTAAAATAATGACAGATATAGGCCTCCTGAGAATTAAGAAGTGTTTCTGAGCCTTTTCCTGATCCCTCAGAAAGAGGCAGAACCAAGCTGCCCTTTACCCCAAAGCAACATAATTGCATTAGAAGCAGCAATCTTATCACATCAACACTCACCGCTATCAACTGTGTCACAGATGGGCGATAGAGAATAGCCTTCCTTGGATTTGGTGGCAGAGTTGGATCAGTCATATCCACCACCAAGTTTATGTCGATCAATCCAGAAGTTCCAGAATGATCATTCAAAGCCCCATTCTCATTTAATTTCTCATTCAATTCAACTGTCCGCTTTTGGTAGAAAGACCCACTCGGTTCCCATTCCAAACATTGCAGCATTCTGTAAGTATCCAAAGTAAGTTCCGCAAATTTGACCTAAAAGTGGCATGTGAATAGGTCAAGAAGCTCCCTTTGCACAGAGAATTTCTAATAATGGAACACTGAAAAATCATGTGAACATTTAAAACCAATTACCTCATTCCGATGATAGCTTGCCAACAAGGCATCTCGAAATTTGAGCATTTTCTTGGCATGGAAACGAGCTACATATGGCAGAGAAGATGGATACGAATCAAACAGATTGCAATATCGCAATGGCCTCACATTCATAAAGGCTGTTTCAACTTTCATAAAACGAACAATTTCTTGTACAACTAATGTCCACTCTCTGAAGTTATTTTTGGTTTCCTGAAAAGAAATAGTAGGTTAGTTTTAGATATTTGAGAAGGAAAAGTTCAAATATCATTCATTGAGCAACATATTAAGTTGATTACAAGTATTTTTCATTTTCCATAAGTGAGTGAAAAAGCTTGACTTAAGCTTGCAATCTTACCATGTAACTGAACCAGAAAAATTATCTATCCTGAAATTTCACAAGCAAACATTTGAAAGAGATATGAGTGTCTTAAGTTAATGTACTCTCACAATGGAAGACAACAAAGAAAGGTGGAACAGAAAGCCAATAAATTTAAGAAATATATTTCAACTTCCTATTCTATGACTGTCTCTGTTTCACACATGAATGGATGCATTTACATACACAACTTCATTCAAACAACCATTTCAATATATAGTATTGTGACTTAGGGACTGCCTTTCCATATGCATCCCAGTACAGAAACTGGTCAAAAGAAACCTGAGATTCAGCATATGAACTTATGCATATAACACAGTAAAGCAAGAGGATCTTCACCATCATTAACTTCTATGAAACTTGTGGTATAGCACAAAACTCCAATCGGGACAGTGTCTGCAGTCACAACTGAAGTCAAATGCCACCGGCATGATATTGCATTTGAGCGCCTTGGTGACTTTGCAGAACTCAGGTATGATTTGGCAGTGTTGACAACACAGTATATCCCAAATTCTATAGTGGTTCAAAAGTTTTGCAGTAAATTGAGAAAGCAATCCAGAACTTGAAATTTTAATCCCACACCTACTGCTGTTGATTTTCAGTACTGCAGCACAGGAATCTTCAACAGCTTCAAGCATTATATCAATAAGACTTCAAATCTTGAATGTCCAACACTTCTCTTTTATCAACTTTTTTTTTATAGGTAATTTTTTTTTCCATTTTGTCCACATTGGGACTTAAACCTAGAACCTCCCACAACCCCATCCCAACCCTTTACCACTTGTGCCAGGCCTCAAGGGCAACTCTCTTTCATCAACTTAAAACTAGTTAATAGGAAAGTTATACATCCACCTTAATATTTTCAAGAAAGGCTCAAAAAGGCTATAGCCTTTCCTTCCCTACAATATTTTCATCTATAAAAGAGGAAAAAAAATTCACCACTCAAATTTGGATCGTCATCTATTCTGTTATCATTTTCATTTTGAAACTAACATCTACTTGCATTGATAGATGCTTCTTCCACTGCTATAATGTGGGATAACATGGTATGAATCAGCCTGCATCTTCTAGTTGCACAAATAAATATCAATAACATAATATGATATAAGGTCTCAACAGGATGCATGTCTCAATTACTTAATGATATAAGAGTGTTAGTCATCTATAAATCATTTTCTATGCCCACAGGATAAAAGATTTTTTTTTTGGATAGGCTTTTATAAAATTTGGACCATTTCTTGATTTGTGCATGTCATTCTTGTGCAGGGGCCATCCTTGCACAGGTAAAAGTTATAGATGTAGAGTACATTGCCAACCAGAAGAAAGGGAGAAAGAAACATACAGAAACTTCCCAATTACATTACTTCTTTTAACGAATGCCACTGCATTACCCAATGGATCATTGTAAGACAAGATGAAAAACCTTGCAGATAATTGGCAAGGGCACAGTTTGCTAATTCTAATTTTTTGTTGTGACCTTAAAAGCTTTAATTTTAAGGTCATTAAAGATTAATCCTTCCTTCGAATATAAGTATATGGATAAAAAAAAGTAATATGATTTAGTAAAAATTACAGGAATTTGATGTTCTATTCTGTCCAATTAAATAGATCCAAAATTCAGACAAAGCCAAGAGCAGAACATAAAGAGAATATGTCAAATATCACATCAGAAACATCGTAAAATCCAAGCAACCCAATCTTTGGCCAAACAACCAAATGGAATCCAACCACATCAACTATGCTAGCCGGCACAAAGAAGGGATAAAGAAGAAAATGAAACATAGTTTTATGTTTCTAGGTTTGCACTGCTATATTGCTCTTAAAAAAAAACTAATCAAAATGAATAAAACATTTTTTTTTTTTTTAAAAAGAGATTCCCTACTAAACGTGACGGACACAATCTTTCACACAAACTTCTCATGAGTGCATAACTTTTCAAGTGACGCTTGAACTTGAAACTAGTACCCTCAAAATATTTTCTATTCTATCCCTTCACAAGCTTAAGAAACTTAGAAAAGCAGTAAAGATGCTTTAAAGAGACCCATTCACTCGTCAGCAAAATTTGATATTCCATCAGATTTCAGACATTTGACTGACCGTTTGACGGTTCAAATGAACTGTGCTGTGCAACAGTGATCTGGAAACAAGTTCATTAAGTAGCATTTTCCTACCACTTTCCTTAACCGAAGGCCTGTTTAACAGTTCCTTCACATCACTCATTTCCTCTAGAGCAAACCAGTGAATGGGTATACTTTGCTACACATCCCAAACACTTTTCCCAGGTTAACATATTCATTAGTTGAGACTTATTAATGCCCCAGGAATAATCGTTATTAATCATTCCTGACATAAGTTGAAACCAATTCATGACTTAATTGGAAAAAATATAGTGAATCATGATTAGGAAGAGCAACACCTATTAAATAAAAATGCAGGAACAAGAGCTCTCTTTCCATGCTATTTAGGTCTGAATGAGGAATTGTGCAAATACTATGAAGGTTTTTGTATTACACAGAATAATGTTTAGCCAGGTTGTACCTGAAGAAAATATTTGGCGTAAGTTGGGATTTTTCATGAATATTTTAGTAATTTATTGAACAAGATTTAACTACAACTTATAAATCTGGTAATTAAAGATGGTAATAACAGTTCAAAAGCAACTTGTTACAGCTCAGCTCAATTATTTTGACTTCAATAAAAAAATAACTACCTAATTAAACAATTCAAAACGACATCTAATACCAAACTGTTCCACCTGGATCTCGTGTATCTAGATCTGATCATCAAATTCACAACACCAGTCAGAACACAAAAGTGCAACTATCTCCAGAACTCATACCCTCGTCTCAAAGCATTTTCTATAATCCCTATATAATCTTTCAAAATGAAGCTCTTGCCTGCAATGTTTACTCACAAGCTAGCCAGTTTTTTTTCACACACTAAAAATAAAATAAAATGAAATGAAAATCTCAGGC
Source organism: Tetrastigma voinierianum (assembly GCA_016808115.1). Classification (NCBI taxonomy): domain Eukaryota; kingdom Viridiplantae; phylum Streptophyta; class Magnoliopsida; order Vitales; family Vitaceae; genus Tetrastigma; species Tetrastigma voinierianum. The sequence goes on from JAEQBH010005686.1 coordinate 60,771, forward strand.
TTAGGAGCTTCATGTGCTAATTAAAAATCACTAAGCTAAATTATACAAAATAAAACCACCGAGCCTAAAATTCAGCTTCGATTACACAAATTCCACTATGACAGCACTCTACTGTAAACAACAACAACAACAACAATAGATAGCATATTCTACTAACATATAGGGAAATTACCCGAAAAGTGACCTTGCAATCATCAACCAGAGCCCTAAAGCGCTCCAAGAGCACCCGCACCATCTCCAAACGATTCAATAACAACGAAACCAACAAAAACCTTGCGTAAAACCTCAATTCCTTGAACCTCAGTACCAGATCCTTCACCGAGCCCTTGGATCCCTGAAAATACCCCCTATTTAGAATCGCCTCGTAAAATATATATGATTCGAGCAAGAACCTAGCCTCGCTCGTCCTCATGTACTGCCCGAAGTAAAGCTGACCAATCCGACTCGCGATCTCGCCGATTTCCCACCGTTGCAAGCCCGCCTCAACGAGTTTCGACCTGTTCTCCTGCTGGTACTGCCAGAGCCTTGTGTAAGCCTTGAACACCTTCTGGAAATAGTGGTTCGGCCCGCGTCCGTATGCCGGAACGTCTCTAACCCTAGCGAACTTCTGGTCCGCGCTCTCCACCAGAGCTCGGAATGTCCTTGCGACGACCTCGTCGCCCATGCCGCACCTTCCTCACTTCTCCAAACGCCCGTAATCTCTGCCGCTCATTGGAAAATCCTCGTCGCCAGATAAAAAAAAAAAACCAGTGACAGCAAATTTGACAGAGTAAAGAAGAATAAGAGAGGCGTTGGACTTTTCGGTAGTCAGCCGTCGATATATGGTAGCATCAAATATTCTTTTTCTTTATTTTTTTCTTCTGTGATTCACAGTGGCGGCGTTGGAGAAATAGAGAGAGAATGCAATGAATGTTAGAAAGAGCGAGCGTTACAGGGTCGCATCAAATTTGGATTATTTGATCTACGACATTTTTCTTTTTTCTTTTTTCTTTTTTCTTTTTTCTTTTTTATTTATCTTTTTTCTTTTTTGTGGTGATGACAAGGGAACAGGTAGGCGAGATGCTACCGCGCTCACCACAAGTAACGTGTTTCCTAAACTTTAACCGTCAGATTAATTCCGGTGTTGCCTTAAAGAGGATCCACGGCGAAGAGATAACGAGAACAAACTCCTTCGGGTCATGCAAGAATCGCTAACACAACTGGCAGTAAATATATGGGGATTTTATAGAGGCGCCCGGATGTCTTAATTTATTATCTTTATTACAGGATCCTGACATTTTTATTTGTCCAGACACCCCTCTAGTGACGTCAAACGAAAGTATGTAAAATGACTGGAATGCCCCTAGATTTACTGATCATTTTGGATTGTAGAGATTATTATGGTCCCAATTCTATAATTTTTTGGATATCGGTCGTCAATAAGTGGCCTTTATTTGGAAGTTGGTATCAGGATATGCTACAGGGAAAAAACAACCTACTCGAATGTGATTTCATGAAAGGTTTGATAGAGATGGCTCTTTCAAATTTTTCTATATAGAAAAAAGTAGCCATATAAAATTCTGAGATAATTCAGTTATTTAAAATTGAGCTGGGCCACATTGAAATGGACACTTGTTCCGCATCCTTGTAGCAAAATTAAATATAAATTCATAAGTAAAGCTAGGAGATTTAGGTCTTGTTTTGATAAATAACTTAATTAAGCATTTACTTTATAAGAGTTTATTCATAAGTATTTTATTTAATAAGTTATTTATTTTTATATATATATATTTTAAAAAGCGTTGAGAATATAATTTAAGATGTTTTTGATCATTCTTCTTGACGGTGACATGACATAATAGCGGGGTATTAAAAATGCGGCTATAAACGACATAAAATTTAAGTGTTTTGATAAATAAACACTTGTTATAATGTTTAAAAAATTAAAAAAACTAATGAACTAAAGAACTATATATATATATATATATATATATATATATATATATATATATATATATATATATATATATATATATATATATATAATGAAACTATTATAAAAAATTAAAATAAAATAAAGATTCACTATATATTGAAAATATTTATCATTCACTTGTAATATATTGTATAAAAAATAACTAATAAATAATGTTCTCGTCTTCAATTTTGTTTCATATGCATCAAATAGATTATAAAAATTAAAATATTCTATATGTTTTTTCTTCATTAAAATATTTAATTTGAATGTTTTCTATAAATTGGAACGTGATATGCCCAAGTATCTTAATAGTTATTTAAGGCCTTAAAGGCGTCTGAAGAGTCTAGCTCTTGATCATGAATGGGAAGCAGCGCTTTGGGGTATGAGCTTTTTAAGTAATGCGCACATTATTTAATATAAATAAAAATTATATATCTCCCTTGATGATGCACTTTTCGCCGGAATGGGGAATTTGGAGCGTGTGGGGTCATTCAAGGCTGGACCGGATTGTTTGGGTTGGGATGCGAGGCTCTTAGTTGTCTGAAATTTGAGTAGGATCATTTACCTTTGTTGATCTATGAGCCCAGATGAAGTACTTCTGCGCAAAATCGAGAAAAGGGGGTGTGAGGGCTTTGCAGATGCCATCAAATAAAGTCGGTCTTCGCGAGATAAAAGAGATAATCTTTAGAATTAGTATTAGCATACGAATGAGCGTGCGTACATTTCTGGCTACAGGGTATTTATATTTATAGTGTATATTATTAAATTTGAGGGTAGTAAAGGTCTTTCAGTTTGATGGGATATTTATTGCCTTTATCGGATTTTAGAAAGAGATATTGAAGAATAGTTTATTAAAGAAATTATCATAATATATTTTTAGTGAGATTTGATTGGATTTGCGGATAATATATTATTGAGAATTATCACTGTTTTTCGTGATGAGATTTAATTAAAGATTTAGTTAGATTCACGAGGATAATAAGTTATGAGGATTATTCACTTTCTTATTAGCGAAATTGATATGATTTGCGGGATATGAGAACTACCAGTTATCAAATATGGCAGGCCTTTGGTAAGTGGGTGGTAGCCGGCTTTGGGAGGTACGGAAGGTAGGAACTGGGTCTTCGTCGGTGCGCTTGCTTTGGGCTTGGGCGAGTGGGCTGCGAGCCGTTTTGAAGACCATATCGGTTGCCCCCGATACTTGTGTACGGTGTCGCGTGTCTGAAAATTTGTATCATTTCTCGGATCGGGCGTGGTATCCGTGGTGGCTGTGGCTACTTGGCCTTCCTTGAGCGAGTTATGCTTTGATACAGAAACTCTTAGCTCGGGGCTCAAAGACATTTTCTAAAAGCGATTATGCTCTAAAAGCCCAGTTATTAGGGCTCTGAATTTTTATTCTGCTCCCAGAGTTGTTTATGCTCTTAAGGCCCCCAGGTTATTCGCTCGCAGGGTACGTGCGCCCACGGCCCAGGCTTCTACTTGGCTCCATGTTCGTCTTTGTTTGAGCCCGAGTTCTTTGAGCTCTCTGGGCCGAATCTAAGGTAGGCCCGACTCTTTGGGGCTGCGTGGCTGTTGAGTAGTTGAGATCGATCATGTCGTCTTCTTGGGTTCTTTGTGTGAGGCATGATGGCGTCAGGCTGAGTTGATCGACTCAGTGCGTGACTGTTAAGGTAGAGGCTACGTCCAATCTGTTTGCTTTGGTCCGTCGTCCCGATTTTCCTGGTGAAGGCCCGATTCTTTGAGGCTGCGTCTTTGTTGGAGTGGAGCTCGTCGTGCGGCTCTTGGTCCCCGTGTATGATTTTCACGAAATTTGCTTGGGTTCCTGGGGTGCATGGCGTTATAGAATGGTAGAGGCTCGGTCGATGTGAATGGTGGCGGGGAGCTCGTCCGTGTGAGCGAGGGAAGAGGCTCGTCGAGTGAACGGTTGAGTAGAGCTCGTCAGAGGTGGGCGATGGGAAGAGGCACCGTCGGGTGAAGCAGTTGAGTGAAGCAATCGAAATGGCGATGGGAAGAGAGGCACCGTCGTAGTGAACGAGTTGGTAGAGCCGTCAGTGAATCGATGGAAGAACAGCGAGTGAGCAGGTTAGTGGGAAAGCACCGTCCCAGTGAATCGATGGGAAGAGGCCGTCGGAGTGAACGGTTGAGTGGGAGCTCGTCGAGTGAATCGATGGGGCTCGTCGAGTGAACGATTAAGTGAGGCTCGTCCCGAAGTAAAGCGATGGGAAGAGCTCGTCGGGTAAACTGTTGTAGGCTCGTCCATGTAGTAATAGGAGCTCGTCGGGGCGGGTGTAAATTATGGCTCGTCGTCTTTGGTGATGGGATGAGCTCGTCGGGGATGAATATTGAGAAGGGCTCGTCCGTGTTGAGTGATGGGATGGGCTCGTCGGAATGAATAATTGAGAAGGAGCTCATCCGTGAGTGATGGGATGGTTCGTCGAGAATGAATAATTGAGAAGGGCTCGTCATGTTGGAATGATGGGATGAGCTGTCGGAATGAATAATTGAGGAGGAGCTTCGTCCGTGTTGAGTGATGGGATGAGCTGCGTCAGATAATTGAAGGAACACGTCATGCCCAGGTGATGGGATAGGCTCATCGAATGAATAATTGAGGGCTCGTCGTGGTGATAATAGGAGCTCGTCAGTAGATTTGTTGGGAGGAGCTCGTCGGGTAGGCTTGTTGTGAAACTCGTCCATGTAAAATAATAGGATCCACCGTCGAGTAGAACGTTGGGAAGGCTCGTCGGGTAGAAACATTTGTTGTAAGGCTTTCGTCGGGTGTAGATAATGGGCTCGTCCCAGTAGAGCATTGGGAAGAGCTTGTCGGGTAGGCTGTAGAGCTGTCAGTGTAAATAATGGGAACCGTCAAGTAGAATTTGTTGGGGAAGAGGCTCCGTCGGAGTGGGCGTTGTAGAGCTTCGATCCGTGTAAATAATAGGATCTCGTCAGTAGATTTGTTGGAGAGCTCGTCGGTGGTGTAGGCTAGATCCGTGTAAATAGGATCTCGTCCAGTAAGATTTGTTTGGGAAGAGCCTCGTCGGAGTAGTTGTTGTAGGCTGCGTCAGTGTAGATAATAGGAGCTCGTCGAGTAAAGGAAATTTGTTGGAAAGAGCTCGTCGAATTAGTATTGTAGGCTCGTCAGTATGAAATAATAGGGCTTGTCGAGTAGAAATTTAATTTAAGGGAAGAGCTCGTCCAGGAAGAAGCTGTTGCTTATTTCGTCAGGAGTAGATAATAGAAATACGTCGATTTAAATGGTAGGCTCGTCCATCGGAGTTGAGGATGAGCCTGCGTCCATATGAATTATGAAGGGCCGTCATGCGGAGTGCGACAAGGCTCGTCGATGTAAATGGTAGGAGGGCCGTGTTTGTTTGAAATACAGTGAAGGGCTCGTCGATGTAAATGGTAGGAGGGCCGTCTGTTTGAAGTCAGTGAAGGGCTCGTCGATGTAAATATTGAGAACGCGTCTTGTTTGAGAGTCTTGTGAAGGGCTCGTCAATGTAAATAGTAGAAGGGAGCCCGTCTGTTTGAAGTCCAGTGAAGGGCTCGTCAATGTAAATAGTAGGAGGAGGAGCGCGTCTGTTTGGAGATCGATGAAGGGAGTGTGATAGCAAATAGTAGGGGAGCCGTCTGTTTGAAGTGCGTGAAGGGCGTCCGATGTAAATAGTAGGAGGGCGGAGTGCGGTTTTGGAAGTGCGGCGAAGGGCTCGTCGATTTGATAGTAAGGGGCGCTCGTCGTCCCGGGTTGAGGGATGAGCCACCGTCCGCTATGAATTAGTAAGAAGGGCGAATGCGTACGGTGCAATGAAGGGCTCGTCGATGCTAAATGGTAGGAAGGGGCCGTCTGTTTGAAGTCGATGAAGGCTTCGTCGATGTAAATAGTAAGGGCGATGCGTTTGAGAAGTGCGTGAAGGGCTCGTCGATGTAAATAATGAAGGGAGCGTGCATTTGAAGTCAAATGAAGGGCTTTTCGTCGATGTAAATAGTAGGAGGGCCGTCACATTTGGAACAGTGAAGGGCTCGATCAATTTAAATAGTAAAGAATCGTCCATCGAGGTTGAGGATGAGCCTCGTCCGCTATGGTGTAGAGGGCGAGTGCGTACGGGTCTGTGGCGAAGGGCTCGTCGATGTAAAATGGTAGGAGGGGCAGATGCGTTTGAAATTAATTAGAGGTACCGTCGATGTAAATAGTGAGGGGCAGATGCGTTTGGGTGGGCGGAAGGATTTCGTCGATGTAAATGGTAAGAGGGAGCCAGATGCGATTTGAAGTCCGATTGAAGGGTTGATCGATGGAAATAGTAGAGAAGGGGCAGTGCATTTGAAGTCCGAGTGAAGGGCTCGTCCCGATGTAAATAGTGAGGGCGATGCATTTGAAGATCTTGTGAAGGGCTTCGTCCCGATTTAAATAGTAGGGGGCTCGTCATACGAGTTGAGGGGATGAGCCTCGTCCGTATGGTGTGAAGGGCGGAGTGCATGCGGGTGCGGGCGAAGGGCTTAGATCCTTTGTGAATAGTAGGGGCTCGTCATTCGAGTTGAGAGGGACCGGCGCCAGTGATATGAATGGTAGAAGGGCGGGTCTGTGCGGAGTCTGTGAAGGGGCTGCGTCGTTGTGAATAGTAAGAGTGTGGGTCGAGTTGAGGGATGAGGCTCGTCGTATAGGCGTAGAAGGGCGTGCATGCAGAGTGCGGCGAAGGGCTTCATCACTTGTAGTCGTAGGGCTCGTCGTGCGAGTTGAGGGCGAGCCTCGTCGATATGAATGGTAGAAGGGCATGTGCGTGCGGGTGCGGCGAAGGGCCGTCACTTTGTGAATAGTAGGGGCTCGATCATTACGAGTTGAGGCGGGCCTCGTGTCTCGAATGGTGAAGGAGCGATGCGTGCGGGTCGCAGTGAAGGGCTCGTCAGCGCCAATGAATAGTAGGGGCTCGTCATTACAGAGTTAGGGCGAGCCTCGTCGATATAGATACTTGGCTCTGACGGCGTGGCTACTTGGTGGCGTTCGGCCGATGGCGATATGGCAAGTGGCGATTAATGCGGCGGCGATGTGATTGGCCGTGGCGTTGGTGATGGCGGTGGTAAGTGGCGTTATGGCAGATGGCGATGGCCGTGGCGATTGGCCGTGGCGATTGGCCGTGTGATATAACTGGCTGGTCGACTCCCGAGCGGCGTGGTACGTGAAGTAAGTGAAGCTCGTCCAAAGTAAAAGCGGCGTAGCTCGAGCGGCATGGCCAAATGTGATATAACTGGTAGTGCGACTCGGCGTGGCTGTCGCGGGTAAGTGACACAGTCAAAATGGCGTGTTTCCGAAGCGGCGTGGTAAATTAGCGATGTGGCGCAGTGCAGTGACTCGCTGGCTGGCGTGGCTGTGTGGGCCAGGTGACTGTGAAGTGGCGGTGGCTCGGCGTTGTGGTAGTGGCAATGTAACTTTGGCTGTCGACTGCCGGCGTGGCACGTGGGCCGGTGAGCTGCGTGAAGTGAGCTGAAGTGGCTCGGCGGCTGGTAGTGGCGATGCTGGCGAAAGGCTGGTGCATTTCACGGGCGGCGTGGCTGTGTGGGTAATTTCACGTCCAGGTGGCAGTGGCTCACGGTATTTGTAGGAATGGCGATGTAACTGGCGGTTTGACTCTGACGTGGCACGTGGAGTAGGTGAGCTCGTCGAAGTAGTACAGGCATTTGCATGTGGCGCGAATTCGATTCGAAGCTTTGGAAGGTCAACGGCGTCTTTAATCTTGATTAGCGAGGAAATTTAGGCGTTCTGGCAATTCCAGAATGCTTTAGCCTTCTTATAGATGGCGGCTTCATTGCTATGGAGTTTATGCTTTGGATATTACGCTCTTCTAGTGCGTAGCGAAATCTGTAGAATGACGTCGAGTTGATTGTCTTCGCGGGGATCCACACGAAGGTGCAGTTTGATTTGGTGAACTCTGCGTTGTAGGAGTTGTGTTGCCACCGTAGGGAAAGGAAGTTGTGACCTTCCCGAACTGCGTCGTGTCTCTGTGGGCGTTGCGTGCTGCAGCAAGTTGTTGCTCTTACATCGGGCGTCGGTCGGTGAGGCGGAGCGCCTCGCCTCGTTCGTGTTAGCTTGCATTGTTTGCACCACAATGTGTCTTAGGGTGGTAGGTGTCTGCGTTGGTTTAGTCTGCATCCTTGGCGGATTGGCGTTGCTCTGTTTGTATTTCATGTTAATACCATCGATGGCGAGAAATCAGTTATATTTGTGTCTGAAGCTATTCGTTCCACGAATGGCGCCAATGACCAGTGCCTTTCAGCGGAGCGGGTGTTCGGGCGTGTGGGAATTATTTGTTTGGACCGGATTGTTTGCGGTGGGATGCGAGGCTCTTAGTTGTCTACAGAATTTGAGTAGGATCGATGCCTTTGTTGATCTGCCGGGCCGGGTGAAGTCTTACTGCGCAAAATCGAGGAAAAAGGGGTCGTGAGGGAACTGCGTAATGACCTCAGATCATAGAGAGTCGATTCTTCATGAGGAGAAAGAGATAATCTTCAGAGAATTAGTATTGGCGTCTGAATGAGCGTCGCATTACATGTTTCCACTTGCATTGGGGTATTACGTATTTATAGTGTATATTATTCCCAATTTGAGGGTAGTAAGAGTTCTTCACGTGGATGGGATATTTAATGCGCTATCGGATTTTAGAAAGAGATATTGAAGGAATAGTTTATTGAGAATTATCATATTACAAATTTTTTAGTGAGATTTGATTGGATTCTGAGGATAATATATTATTGAGGAATTATCGCATTTTCCTTGATAAATTTAATTAAAGATTTAGTTAGATTCGGGATAATAAGTTATAGAGGATTATTAAGCTTTCGCTTATTGGCGAAATTCAATATGATTTGCGAGGATGTAAGGCTTTCTCGATTATCCATAGCAGGCCTTTAGTGAAATTAATTTGGGCATGGCTTTGGGAATTTTTTTGTTTGAGAGCACGGGTCTTCATCTGTGCGCTTAACTGCTTTGGGCTTGGCGAGTGGGCTGGGCAGTTTTCAATACTATCATTACTAAATATTGTCTATAGTTTTTATCTAATAATAAAATACAATAAAGGAAAATACATAAAATATAAAAATCAAACATCCCCAAAATCACAAATATTTTCAAAACAAAGTAAAAATAAAAAATAACAAAAACACCGTTAATTATTTTTCATCATTACAAAATTAAGTTAACAAAAATAAATTTTCGTGAATGCACGTAGTGCAAATAAAGAAAATCGTGATCAAATATCATTAATTCTCATCATCAATATATATATATATATATATATATATATATATATTTTGCTATTTTTTTAATTATATGTCATAATTTTTCATATTTTTAATAATTTTTAAAAAAAATTTACCTAATTCACACATAAATTTTAGGAATTAAGATTTTATAATTTTCATATTTTTTTAACATAAATTTTTCAACAAATTTACCAAATTTTACATAATTTTGGAAATTTTTCATATTTTTTATATAATTTTTCAAATATTTTAGCTATTTTTTAAATAATTTTTTAGAAAGTTGTTTTTTATTTTTTTCATTATTTTTCATAAGGACATTTTTATCATTAAAATAGTCAATTTTAGTAAAGTATAAAAGTATTGCAAAGTTTTTATAAATTTCTTTATGAAGCTTATTGAAATAAGCTAAAAATGGCTTATATAATGATTGTAAGTTATTTTTATAAGTTTTTCTAAACACTAATAAATTTTATCAAAATTACTAATGTGAAAAGATAAACTCAAATAAAATATAGATAAGTTATTCCAAACACATCCTTATTAGGTTTAACTTATTTTGTTTTAACCTCAACCTTTATCAGCACATACTCGAAGAAATTTCTTCAAGAACTTAGCGCATTTTAGTTAAGCGAAAATTTTTATTATATCGAAATTCGAATATGAAATTTTGATGTATTATAATCTTTTTGGTTTCGTTTTTAGAAAATACGTTTCGTCTTGAATTTGATTGAAAATAAAGAATAAGAAAATCGAATTTTATTAAGCAATTTCTTTGAAATGAAGTTATAAAATGTTGAAAATAAAATCTCTCTTATTTTTCGATTTAATTCGAAAGCAAGGGAAACGATAGAAAGTAGTTTTAGGTTAAGTATATAAAAATGTTGAAAATAGTGAATTCGTTTATTTGTTTTGAATTTTGTTTTGTCTGGTATCGTAAGCTAGCGTGTTTCGCATTTTCGAAAAGTTTGAATAAACGAGAAAATTTTTCTACGCCAATACATTTTGTTTTAAGCAAAAAACACGGATATCGTTGTTCATTTTCCCCTTTATAGTATTATGTACCCCAACAATTCAGAATAAAAAAATTATATCAAAGAAAGATCTGATTGTTGATATATTTATTATTTGATAAAGTGCAATCAAGAATATTTGTGAATTGGGTGAAAGTAAGAAAAGAGGGATTCAAACCCGATAAACAAAAGCTTATATAACAAAATTACAATACGTCTTGAAGTACTTGGCCATTAACGATTAAGAAATCGAGTGAATAGCATAACGAGTCATTTATGTTATATAATATTTTCACACTTCAACTATATGTATTGTTGATTTTATTAAAAAAAAAAAAACTATATTTATTGTGGATGATATTCAAACCTCTGATAATGATAATGTCAGACATTCTTTTTTTTTCTTCTAACTCAATAATTAAATTTTAATCTTGTCAAATGCCATCGAACTCTAGGCTTATAAAAAAAGAATGGTAATAAAATGCAATCAGTATTCTATATTTCTTTAATCACGATAAGTAAAAATTCAGTGTTGATTTATTTAATAATATTCATTAAGGTATGAGGTATATGGCATAGAAAAATGGTCACAGGTTGGGATAGTTTAATGCCTTGAGATTAAAATGTAATAAAAAAATGTTTATTAATGGGACACACAAGTCAAACACAAAGCGAATATCCATGGTCGTCCAAACGTGGCAGCCTTTTAAATTGCATTTTAGTCCCGTTTATAGAAAATTTCTGCCAATTATGGGATTAGGAGAGATTCCTTCCCCAATGCCTTAAAAATTAAGAAAACAAAAAACAAAAGTAAAAACATCAACCTACCATTCGAGAAAGAGCATCTTTTGAAAATCAAAACTTTTGACTCTACATGGTAATGAATCGAGCTGATGGACGCATAATTTAAGGACCAGGGACATAAAGAAAATGTGAACAAATGAGAATAGAAAGTCTAATTCAAATTATAAAAGATTACAAATATATGGGGATATTCGGCTCGAATTCTTATAAGAGCATGGTATTATATAAAAAAATAAATTTAAAAAAAAAACCATAGCACCTTTATGAAAGACCGGTTTCAGATAACCTATCTCCCTCAAGGAAAACTCCAAGTAATGTGAAGACCAAGCATACAAGCAACCACCATCTTGACGTTTGTGGACCACTTAATTTCATGTGGACAGATGTAGGAAACCAAATGTTTAGTTGGCAAAGGAATCAAGGATATAAAGAATGGCACTTCCACGTAAGTTGAAAACAAAGTATTATTATTTTTAGGTTTTCTCAATGGTCCATCCTTAATTTGCTGAATGAATACTTAATTTTAAGATATATATTTTTCATTACATAACTCAGCTGAAAAGATGCGGTGATGGAGCTTTAACAAACCTATTCCAATGAAGGATTCTATTTGCACCTCATGGTTTTCTCTATACACCCAATTAGAGAGATGGGGTGTAAATATGAGGTGTGTGTGATATGGGGTGTATAGAGAAAATCATGTGGTGTAAATAGAATTTCTCTATTCCAATTCTTCATGGCTTTCATCAAGTTTCGATTTTGCTTATTTGATGAATTTATGTCATTAGAAAAATCATTAATAATATTGATTCAAGGTCCTTCATGTATAAAATTTTATCTTTTATTTCCCAATAATGGGACTGAGCAAGTTTTGAATATTAGTTTTAACAAATCTATTATAATTCTCCATGACTTTTATCAAATCTTCTTGATTTTGCTTTTCTATAAATTTATGTCATTAGAAAAAATCATTGATAATATTGAGAACAAAGTCCTTCATTTATGAAATTTAATCTTTCATCCTCCAAGACTATCTTTTACTTTCATCCGATCTTCTCGAGTTTGTTTCTCTATTTAATTTATGTCATTAGAAAAAATCAATGATAATATTGAGTTCAAAATCCTCCATTTATAAAATTTAATCTTTTATTTCCCGAGAGTTTCTTTTACTTTTGGGACGATGTGGGACACTAGAGCCTTAATCGGGATAGGGAAAGTTTTGGATCTTTAAGAGAGGCTGTTAATTGATGATTTGTTTTAAGTCCAAGACAAGTCTAATCACTCCTTAATTTTATTTGTCCAGTTCTGATCAATCATTTCATCCTGTTGCCTCCCCGCGTCATTTTTTTCTCCTCAACCAACTTTGGCATTGGCAGGATCTTTAGAAATGACTGGTCAGTGACGGTGGAAATAATAAGCCAGATATGGCTATAACAATTTCGTAAAAAGATGATGTCTCCATAAGATTTCACATGTCTTGCCAGCAAAAACACGGACAATGTTTTTTTCCCTTGTTTCTTCTTAACCTATGTGAACTTGGCAATGTTTTTAATGCTAAATTTACTGCAGTTCTTCAATTATTAGATACCTTCTCTGTGTATTCTCTTCAAGAGTTGACTTTCCCTGAAAGAACAAGGCATCCGAAATGCACGAAAATGGCTGACACGGATGTTCCTTCCCGGCCCCATGGTAACTCCGGAAAGAAATTAATGTCTGCTAGCAAAATAATTCACTTACCTATCGGGTCACGATCATTGCAAACAACCCTTTTCTCAATAAAACATGGGTGATTTACGACTCATATGAATTGTTTGTTTCGAAGGTCGAAAACTACTCCCCAATTTGGATTTCCCTGTTTTTGTTTCCAATTTCAAATGTTTCAGAATGGGGATGAATGAGGAAGACTGTTCAATACTTAATTGGTAAATCATTAAGAAAAACAACTCAAATTATATGATTTGCAAGAAAGAGACAAGGAGGTGGGGGTCGTTGGAGCTGACAACTGAGACCTCTCAAGCTGTGCCAGCTTTCCAAGAATGAACCCATAAATGTTGATTAGTTTTATATCTTTGGGGAGTAGTTGGATGTCAATTGTCTGAATTATGTTATCTTGCACTCCACATCTATAGTAAATACACCATATTATATACTTTTATGTTTATAGTATGACATAGATAAAAAGATAAAAAAGATAAAGCTTCTCCTGTCTTTAGTCCCAAATGGCTTGATCTTCTTTTGCCATTTTCAATGGAGGTCATTTTCTCTACTTTATTAGGTGAAAGCATTGTCTACTCTCCCTTACTTTGTATCCTTTATCTTGGGCATCTCCTTTCATGCACAACATGTGCTTAGATTTTGAAAATTCGGGTTGTGTGTTGAAAAGGGGTTACGCTCATGGTTCTATTTCTATGATGCCAAGTAAACTTGTGTTTAAGTCCATTAATTTAAAAATAATTAAAAAGGAATTATAAAACCAATGTAAACTTATGATTAATCGATTTCGTATAAGTGTTGATTTAAATGTATGTGTATCATGGTAATCTATTAATAAAACATAAGGTTTTGGTCATGACCTTACATTATGCTTATGTACTATGATTATGAATAATGACAATGTATGCTTACCTGAATAGGCGTTACATCGAGTATTGTGTGTTCGATTGAGATAGCATGTTTTAGAAGAGTAAAAAGCGATATGTAATAATGAGGATCTAATCTTGGAAGTGAGTATCGAGTTATGTTTTATGACGTATAGGCTAAATATAGTTGAATAAATGCAATTAAAGGTAAGATTTGGGAATGATGAACGGATCTGAAGCATATATGATGTCGAGTTATGCTGCGTATTTGTCAAACCCGATTTTCATGAAAAGGCTGCGGAAACACATTGTCTTGCTCATATCATGATCTGTCGTGATACAAAAATGGCGCGTCGAGCGTACAATATCTTCCTTTAAAACATTATCAACTATATTACAATAGTTTTAATAGTTAATTATACTCTTATATAACATGCATAATGTTTCATACATGTTTTACAAAATATATATATAAAGCCACATGTCGGCTTTATTCTCAATGGCACTTGAGTGGCGTCGTGGCCGCAGATACTCACATGCACGAAAGAGGATCGCGATGGGAGTGAAGCGAAGCCAGTGTGTCACCACTACGTAGGTTCTTCAAATGCTTTGATCTTCGTCTGGTAATGGCATTCAGCGTTAAAGTAAAACATCTGAGTCCTTGCTTAAATGCGTGTTAAGGATGAGAATGTGACTGCTTGATCCCGCTTACCGAGCTCTCGCGCTAAGCCTTCGCGTACCCAGGCAAAGTGTGATATCTGCATTTCAAAACAAAAAGATTTTATTTTCACAACGTAATATCGATTTTAAAGATAAAATTATATTAGACCAATATCAGTGAATTGTTGGATAACTCTACGAGCAGTCATAGGTACCGTCGCGAGATGGCTTGTTGAATGACTCTCGAGCGATTTTGGAAAATCTTACCGCATTAAATTCATTTTAGCAATATGTTTTTCATGTCATGCACCCATACACTAAGTGTTGTAAGGTTCTCAGTGCGTATGAAATGCAATATCTTGGATTTATGATAATTCGTGTTAATATATCGAAGCATTGCATATATTATAGAAATTCGCTATAGTAACATGTTATTCATTTATAAGCGATAACACTCAAAATTAGCTCGTAAATTTGTCAAGCGATCGATAGTCGTCTTGGAGCTGAGCATCACGCGGCCAATAGACGTGTTATTCAAACATAGTAATAACATGTCGACATGAGCAACATATCACGAGTCCATGGTCGGTTTTAGAGAAGTTTGTCGAAACCACTCCGTGGATTTATGTTTCGGTCTAAGTTTTGGAGCGAATAATAATGAATTCGGCGCCGAGCATATAACCATTAAAATGGTTCAGCGAATAATAAATCCAAGTAGGAAAACCTGTCTCCCTAGGTTGTTGAAGCTGTGACTTGATATGCGCGATGTAGCTCTTTGCGTTAGGATCGAAACAACCTCTTGTTTAAATCGGTTGTGGACCGTCCTTAGAAAATCTAGAGAGAAGTGAGAACTTCTCTGCAAGGCTCTTATATTTTTTCTCCACTTCTTTCTCGTTTGCTCTCCTATCTCTGGCCCGGTTGAATCAAAACATGTCGAGAACTTTGTCTGCGATCTGTGAACGTCATTTTATCATTGGTCGCCTTAGGATTCTGTATCACTTTATCAATCTGCTGTGGATTTCGCCCGTCATGTTGCCATGTCTCTCATGGGTCCTAATTTGGCTCATGTTTGACTCGTTATGTATGATACGGCGCTGTCTTGAAGCCCCTTCATGATGTCTGAGAGTGTAGGCCGACTCCCAGTGCCCCGGCGTGAAATCGTATGCCATGATTTGGCCAATTGTGTGGCCACGTGATAGCGGAATTTGAGGCGATTCAAATGGTGAAATCGGTTCGTCGTCAGAGATCATAAAATTCGGATTTTAGTGGAAATTCTGATTTATTATTTTCGAGAAAATTAGAATTTTAAGTGCTGTCGTGTGACAAGGCAGTGCTTGATTTATATCTTTCCGGCGGGGAAGAATATTAAGGTTTAGTCTCCTAAAGTATTTAGAATTATTTTCATTTTCTTTTTAGTTTCCTAATTGGATTATAACTTTATTTCATTTTTTGTCCTAACATTAGAGTGTAAATATATATGTTTTATCATTTGTAAATTAATACATAAAACTCGATTATTATCTAGGAAATAGTATTGAATTATGTATCTTACATTTTTTATATTATCTTTGTAATTATTTCTATATTAATGGGGTAAAACACAATTTACCCATGATACTATTTACCAGCGCGGTTGATTAAGTGAAGTGACTTAGTTAGGTCAAATTTTGGAGTGGTATGATTGCCACGAGTGAGTTCAATAACCACTAATGGGAAAATAGTTTAGCAATTGAGTAGCTTTGGAAAAGAGGATAAAGGAAGGGGCAATTGGCGATTCATTCATTCATGCCATAAAAGCAGAAGAAAGCAATGTGCCGGCACCCAAAGGGAGTGCAATATTACATAGCTTTTTCAGCCTACTTGAGAATATTCTAAAGCGTTCCCATTTAAGGGTCAAAAGTGAGAGGAGGAAATGAGAAAAGATAATGGGGCTTGCAGGGGGGAAGAGTTGGGGGTAATGATGAAAGAGTGGGAAAGGAGGGTTCAATATTTGACAGTTAGTGAGTGGATGCGTGGGTTGAGGTTTCAGGTTTCTAGCCCATCATGTCTCTAACTAGTATTTGAAATAGAGGAGTATAGGAAACTGATGGGCCACTGACATTGATCAGAGAAGTTGTTGGCTTGGTTGGAAGTGAGGTACTGTGCCCCATGTAGATGTGAACAATGCCTTTTGAGAGATGGTTTTGTTGATGAAAAAGTTGATGCCCGCCCACTCTGGCGCACCCATCTGTGTTTTTTGAAGTGAATATTCGTGTTTCTCCTATCATAGGTTATGGTAGGTCAGCTTGCCCAGGCCCAAGGGCATCAAGATTTGAATCCCAGATGCGCAATATGGGTACGAGGCACGACCCTGTTTGGTTCCTTCCTATTTTCAAAATCAATTTTCTATTCTATATATATATTTATATACACTAAAAACTTATTTGATAAAAATGTGACTCCTATTTATCCTGCACTCTATGTTTTCTTTTAGATATTGTCTCTTTGCATTTCTAAAAACTGTTTTCTGAAACAGTTTTTAAGAACACAAACCAAATATGGCTTACATGTTATGTGCTCATAACGTTATTTCAATTAAATCTTCCATGGGAACCGTGTTACAACTTACAACCAATAGGTTAATTATCTGCTGTACAAGAGGGTGATTGAACAATTTAAGGGTTAATTTTTTCAATTGTAATTAATTTTGGCCTTTTTTTTATGTGTGAATTGTACCTTTTAAAGTCAAGTGAGTTACAAATATGGAGAATTAAGAGTTAATAAGAAGAAATATGAACAATATTTCACCTATGAGACCTTTTGGGGAAACATCAAAAACAAAACTATAAAAGATTAAGCCCATAAAGATAATATCATACAAATGTGCAGAATAATAGATCCATAAGGCTCCCTACATTTTGTTTTCGTTTTTTTGTTTTTCCCAAGTAACATCATCATGCACAAGCATCTAAAATATATACGCCAAAAATCACTTTAATGCTTTGCAAGCTAGTTAGGCTGAAAGATGTTTTTGGTCTTTTGGGTCTACTAATCCATCCAAGAAAATTTAACCATATATGCTTACACATTTTTCCTTTGTCCCTATATTCTGGAATTGTTTGTGGCATCACTTGGCAGCGTTTCCGATTAAGCCCTTGGCATGGTTGGGCTTTGAACTAAGATCATGACCCAACCCGAGTATTGGGGTGCTTGCAATGAAAGCCCAATTCCCCGATTTCAGAACCGGTTTTTTAGTGGGCCTATGATACGAACCTCAGAGACCAAACACTATCAAGGAATAAAAAAACAAAAACAAAAACAAAAATAGAATACAACTAAATGGAAAATAACACTTTATTTTATTTTTTTTGGCCTTGTTTAAAACTTGTAAGTCCCGAGCCTGTACATCTCCTCCGGGATGACATACCGTGGGTCAATGCCTTGTAACTCGCATTCCAAAACTAGTAATTGAAGGCGTTTCGACATCTGCTGACAGAGTTTGAGAGGTGGTTTCAAAACGAATAGCATTATGGACATAGCAAGCCTAACCCAATCCATGCTCCCGAATCTTGAATACTAGAGTTGTGCCTTTTGCCGCTAACTGTTTGGTGGGCAGTAGTTCGTGAATATCTATACCATAAAATTCTTGAACCCAAAACGAAGGGGGAGGAGGGAGGGGGTGTTTAATAGCACTTGCTCTAGTTCACTCTCTTTGCATTTTGAGTCATGATTTTCGGCTGTGCTTTAGGAATTAGGAATTAGGAATTTATAATTCGATACGGACGAAACTCGTCAGTGCACATAAGCTTTTTTCCGTGTAGTGACAAAATTCTTATCATCTTATTACATGACAAAAAGGCAACTAAATCATAGTGTACGGTATGGTATGTGTCCGATTCACAAATTCCCTTTTTTGGATCCACTAGTCCATCATTTGTAAATTAATTGGCAAATTAATGTTTTTTTTTTTAATATGTATTCCTGTTGTAATTGACGAATGTAAATAAAGCACAAACCAATGTAAATAAAAGCTATGTTAATTTTTAATATATTTTTAATTTTTTAATCTATAATCATTTGAAGGCCTACCATCATTGCGCCAAACAATTTGTTCGACCGTAAGTGGCAGTCAAGACCAATCTGAAGGGAAGAAAATAAATAAAACAAACCATTGTAAGTTCACAGTTTTGGCCTTAAGAGATTCTATTTACACCCCATTAAAAAAATGGGATGTAAAAATGAATTGTGTGTGATATAGGATGTATAGAGAAATTTTTGGGGTGTAAATAGAATTTGTCTTTGGCCTTTGAACAGACCCAAATTCTTTTCCATCTGTTCTTTAGATGGGTCATTAATCAGGTGAGTGACCCGAAAATTGGGTCGAGGAAGAGTGGGGGCCCAGGGAGAGGAGGGGGGTGGTCCGGGTCATCACAACACAAGACGGAAAGCCGAAACGCATTGCGCGCAATGTCAGAGGTCACCGACGCAAGACACGCGGGGTGGGGGATGGGGAGGTGCCGTAATTGAGCATCGAATCAATTTGCAGCGATCAGAGCTCCGCTTTCTCTTCACCTGGTCTCTCCCCTCCCCATCCTCTTCCTCATAACTCTTCACTGTTAGGAGAGAGAGTCTTAGAGAGGACAAAAGGAGGGCCAGAGATGTGGGTCTTTTATCTGATCTCCTTGCCCCTAACCCTAGGCATGGTCGTTTTGACGCTCAGATACTTCGCCGGCCCCGACGTTCCTCGCTACGCGTTTTTCACCGTCGGCTACACCTGGTTCTGTTCTCTCTCAATCATCATAATTGTCCCCGCAGATATCTGGACGGTAATTATTTTCATTTCAACATGTCAAGTGTGATTCCGGATGGGACTTGAATCAAATTTATCCGGGTCGGAATCTGTTTGATTTTGTGAATCATGATTTCATAATTTGTTGAATTGGATTCGTGGACGTTGGATTTGGATTTATTTATTGAAGTATTGGAACATTTCTTGTATCGATTCGATGGATTTTAGTAATCTAATTGGTTTATGCATTTCATGAACAGACTATAACTGAACAACCGAACGGAGTCATCTCCTTCTTTTGGAGCTGGTCATATTGGAGTACCTTTTTGCTTACTTGGTATGTCTTGGGCGAACTTATATGCCAGCTGCTTTTTGCATTTTTGATTCCTCTATTCACGTTGTTTAGTTGTTATGTTAACAATGACTCAGTATGGGTGTGTTTTGCAATATCTTCAAGGATGAACTACCTTTGTTTTCAATTTTAAGGAATCTAAAATAATAGTGGCATGTGAATGTGAGTTTCATTGTGTTAGTTCCTTCTCCAACTCCAAAAATATCTGAACTTGACTTCATTACAGAGAAAAGTATTTGTTGCCTGCTTTTTTTAAAATGATCTTTTTAATTGTAACATGCTTAATATCACTAAAGAGAAACATCAACCAGTAAGTAAAAACAGATTCTGTTGGAGATTCAACAATCATCTCTCTTGAATTATGTTCTGACCTTTGAGTCAATGGACCTGTGTGCTTGACTATGTATTGAGATGTGCATATCTGTCATTGCACGAAGTTGCTTACCTTCATTCCAGGCTGTGTTTGATTGGTCTGGGAAAGTGTGTTGGGTGTCCTTTCAAAGGAGATGGAGAGTCAATGGATTACCGTTTCCTACATTGTCCTTTCACTATTGGGCTGTGGCGCAAACTTTTCAGTTTAGCAAATTTGGAGTGGGTTTCAGCATAGGAATTATGTTTATCATTGCTTTTAGAGGATTTGGAAACTCAATTAGAGGCAAGACTTTCTTGAAAATTCTATGCCCTCTAGTATGGTTTGTTTGGCAAGAGAGAAATGTAAGGATTTTTGAGAATAAAGAGTGATTAGAAGGGAGGGTGTGAGACTTATTTTATTTTCATTCATCTTTGTGGGCTTCCTATACTAGGAGTTCTACTTCTAGTTTTACTACTTAATTGGTTAGCGGTTTGTGATTCACCATATTAAGATGGGTAGCGTTGGCTTGTTGTATGTAGGCTTTGTCACTTTGGTTAGTTTTTTCTTTTGAGGGAACTAAATCTCTTCCTTCTTCTGTACTTTTGATTTTTCATGTTAATAATATATATTATTTTTTGTTTCTAATAAATAATGGTTTAGGTGTTTTTTTCCTTCACATTTCCGAATTCTATTATACAAACTTGGTTGAAAGGATCAGCAGTGTGTATAGTCACTTAGATAGAGCTGGAAAATTAGATATTTATACGATTAGAAATAAGGTAGCTTATTCAAGAATTTATCTACTTTATACTTTGTTGCATCCATAATACCAAAATTTACTAATTTAACTAATTATTTTAAGGGATGATGGAAACATTACTAAAAAAATAAGGTGTCATTTAGATACACTTCTTGTTTTCTGTTTTTAAAATAGAAAATAATATTTAGCGACTTCAGTATAAAATGCTACTTGAGAGTTACCTTAAAAAGATGAAGACTCTTAAACACTATTTACAAAAAAAAAGAATTATTAAAAAAATTTACTGCCTCAGATTTTACTAGTTTGAAAAGTAATTTTTAAGACAAACTTTTTATAGAAGATGGTTTAGGTTTTTTTTTTTTTTGTTTGAAATGCTTATAATGGTTATACTATCCAAAGTTTCACATTTCTCATATGTTTAATTTTTTCTCTAAGCAGGGCTGTGGCACCCCTTATTCAGGGTTTTGAAGATGCTGGAGACTTCACAGTGACTGAACGATTGAAGACTAGTATCCGTGTAAACCTAGTTTTCTACTTAGTTGTGGGATCTATTGGCATTTTTGGACTCATTCTCCTCATTATCATGCACAGGCATTGGTTCGTCTCGTCTTCTTAGCCTTGCTTTTCATATATGCTGTCCTAATTTCTTCTTTATAGCTTTTGGTTTGCCTACTAAGACATTGAGGATAACCACAAGTTATCAAGTCAAAATCTGTAGGTCTATGATAGGCATTAGAAACTAGCTGTGTTAGCTTTCTTTTCCAAAGTAGGAGATATGATAATGGTGAGAACTGCATTTTTTTTCTTCTGAAATCTAGGAGTATAATCATGATTATTCTAAATGATTAGACTCAAATCCAGATAGCTGTTGATGGTAATTGTTGTCTAGCCATTACTCAGGGCATCTACTCCTTTAAGTCCTTTGTCCTTTCTTGCATGATGAGTATGGTGGTCAAGCTATCTAACACCTTCAATTTGAGTAATTTATCTTTTTTTTTATTAATGTTTGACTATTTGCCCCATTAGTTTCTAATTACTTTTTATTGACAGGAGTGGAAGTGTTCTGGGTTTTGCCATGGCCTGCTCAAATACTTTTGGGCTTGTTACGGGTGCATTTCTTCTTGGCTTTGGTTTGAGTGAAATTCCGAAGAGCCTTTGGAAAAATGCAGATTGGACTACTCGCCAAAAAGTCCTTTCTCATAAAATTGCGAAAATGGCTGTAAAACTTGATGATGCTCATCAAGAACTTTCAAATGCCATTGTAGTAAGTGCTGCTTTCCATAATTATTTGAAAATCTCATTTTGCGTTATTAGTTTGTAAAGGCATGATACAAGTGTAGTTGTTAATATCTTATTTTATTCTACGCTTACCAGGCAGAGGAAACTGTTTATATTGGTTCCATTTAATCAAAAGTTCTTAGTTTGTGCAATTATCATTTGTGCACAGAGTTTAACTAGGATTTTTATCAGTGATTTTGACTTCAAAATCAGTCTGATCAGCAATTGGTGATTACCATGAATTAACTTTTATTTCATTTAGAATTTTTTGGAAGTGGAAGTATGCATTTGAATTTTCTTATGTGGTATTATATATGATTTGTGTATTTTATTTGAAATGCTCTGGAATTTTCTGAGTTAAATGAAACTTTATATAAGCTACAGAAATTTTAAGCTGTCTGCATTCCTCTTTGCGCTTTGGTAAAGCTAATATATACTAGTAACTTTTTTTTTTTTTTTTAAACTTTATGAACAAGTTGAGGGATAAATGAAAGATCAGTAGCGAGTGGGAAATCTACACAATTAGGCAATGGCGTGGGCTGGACTTCAATGAGAGATAGATGCAAAATTGTCCAACATGACAAACTTGGTCATGTTATTGTGTGTCTAACGCTAATAGTTGTTGGAGGGATGATATGGAAGAATGGGTAATGGGTTGTATTTTTCAGGACCCAATACTTGCCTGGATTTTTGGAATTGCAGTTAGTAATTTTGTAATCCATGAAATAAAGGAAAGAAACTATGATAACAATTTGATTTAGGTTTTTTAAGGTTACCCCATCCTAGGAGCAAAATATAGTATATCTTGCATTGATATTACGGAAGGATACAATGAGCAAACAACCTGTTAGTCATATCTGACCTTTTATCTTGGATCTGTTTTTACTCCCTGCTCTCTTAAGCATGGGAAATTTTTGGAAGTTGATACTCCTTTGAGGACAGTTGTATTTGGTCTAATTCTTTGCTCTTTCTATTTCTTGGTTCCCTAATTCTTTATGTGGTCTGCTTCATTAGGTTGCTCAAGCGACATCCAATCAAATGTCCAAGCGTGATCCTTTAAGACCTTGCATGGATGTTATTGATAATATGTTAATTCAAATGGTATGCCAGCTTTTTGCTTATGTTTGCATATTTACATTTGTTCCAATAGTGTTTTTTCTGTAATATGTTAAATTTATTATGCCATTTCCCAGTTCAGAGAAGATCCATCGTTCAAACCTCAAGGTGGTCGATTAGGGGAAAATGATATGGATTATGACACAGATGAGAAATCAATGGCAACACTTAGGCGTCATCTTAGAGGAGCTCGAGAGGAGTATTATCGTTACAAAAGGTAAACTTAATTATGAAGTGGAATATTTGCATCATGTGAGAAGGGAGAACTCTTTCCTTAAAATTTTCTTTTCTTTTTACAGTTCCCTTGCTCACTTCACCAACATTTGTTAATATGAAACCTGAGCATTTATCCTTAATCTTGAAAAGTAATTATGTTTTTGTTATCCTTTTATTCTGATTTGTCAATTTAGTAGTCTGTTGGCTCATTGATATGATTTATTACTAGTAGTTTCTTACCAGCAGTTCTTATCTTTACGCGTGTACTATCTAATAGGGAGACTAGCATGGGTGTTTTTCTGTGCAATGGACACAAGCTAAGGACTGTTGCAACCTAACAAAGTAATTTGCAACACGTATCTGTGCACGAAATATATTGATAAGCCAACAATTTTGATGCATTTGATGCAAAAAAAATGAGAGCATTAGAGGAGTCTCCTTGTTTCATAGCATTCTTGTGTCTCTGGTTGTAGGGGTGCTAATGATGCGAGTCGAGCTCGAGTTCAGCCAAGCTCGACTCGAACTCGAAAACTCGAATCCGAGCTCGACTTGAGCTCAGCTCGCGAGCTTGAAAAATGAAGCTCGAATCGAACTCGAAAACGAAAAACTCGAACTCGGCTCGAGCTCGAACTCGAGTCAGGCTCGAACTCGAACTCGAGCTTGAACTCGACTCAAGCTCGAACTCGGCTCTTGCGCCAAAGGCAGCCCAGCTACATCGGCGGCCACAAAATAGGGCCTTGACGGTACCCGTAGCGAAAGCGGTTTTAGAACGGAGAAAGAAAAAACCAAATATAGACGCCGTAGCAATTTGAGTTGGTGTTCGGTATCCACACCTTGAAGTCGCATCGCCTTGCGATGATGTAATGATAGAATCATCGAAGCGCCCTGCGTAAGTCGAATTCATCCTCAGAAATTTTGTCGTGCGGTTCCGGTCGCGGAAACAATTCGCGACTATTAAGCCACACCTAGCAGGAGGCAATTTGGCTACGTTGCTGGCCGATGGAATTACGAACCATATTCGCTAGGCTGAAAGTGTTTGGAACCGAACTGGTGGAGTGCCATCTTTCTTTAAAATCGACTCCTCAGCGGTCTTTTCCGCCGCGTGATTCTCGAAACGCCCCTGGGAGTGCGGCTCAAGCGACCACTTGAGCGCGATTTCCTGTGGCAGCTTAGCAGTCTCGCCAGTGACTCTTTCACGTGTGTCAGGTCGATTAGGTGCGGATCTTCATCACGAAGAGAAAGGCATGATTTGGAGAATGAAGCCACAGTGAGGCGTAGACGAGGCGATCAGGGATGAAGGTGCGGTTGAAGTATTTCTGAGCCTCCTAGACCATTAGGATAATTTGGAGGAGGAGGAGGCGGCGTTAATTAGTTGTTTTGCAGGTTTTGATTTAGTGGAGGGTTTGGAATGAGTTTAGGGTTTACGATTGGGTGTGGTGTGATGCTTTGTTTGGGTTGAAATTAGTTTCTTGAGCTTGAATTATCTTAAATCTTTTTAAGAAAATTAATTATTTTTAATAATATATTTATAACTAAATAAATAATGAAAATTTATGATTTTTAAGAATACAAAATAGAGATATATTATTTATGGCGTCACAAAAGTAAAGATATCAAATTTAAAAAAAAACTTTAAATTTTATATCTAAAAAATATTTTGAGTTTCGCGAGCTTTGAGTCGGTTACGGAGTTCTTTCGGCATTTCCGTTAACGTTGAGTCGAGGCTCGAGGCTCGGTCAGGCTCACTGGTCGAGTTTTGACCGGTTTAACCCGGAGTCAGAGTGGAGTAGCTCGCGAGTTGTCTCGTCTCATTAGCACCCCTATCTGGTGGTAGTGTAGCATATGGTGTTGAGGCACTTGAATGTTCTAGGAGAGACAAGCAGTGCATAACAACTTTGCCTTTCCTTCTATCTTGATTCATTTATTTTTTATTTGGAGAGATATACAAAGTTGTTTTCACTTTGAAATTTCCTATCTACTTGCATTACTATGTGGTACGACCTTAATTTCAGATTTGATTCAATTCAGTTCAGTTCATGAGAAGTGGGCCTGTAAGTAATTAGGCATTTCTTATTCTGGTGAGAATATTTATTTTTTTACATTTTTGGCTACATTGAACACATTAAAATAGTCATATTCTGGAACTGTTTTCAGTCTCCTGCATTCATAACGATTCAATTTGTTTTAGTGCCGTATTAGGGATATATACGTTGACATCTTGATCTGCTCATTTTGTTTAATAAGCTGGCTTTAAGATTTGCACTTGATTTGTTTTAGATTTCAGAAACATTATGGGTTTTAATATTGTTTTACTATACTGTGTGGCTTTTTTAACACATTTCAAATTAGATGATCTCTGTATTGCAAATGGGCTTTCACCATTTTATATTTTTGCTGGCTTGCTGTTCACTTTTAGTGGCTGGGCCAAATGTGTCTAACTGGCTGTTAATTTTGCAGTGAGTATATGACCTATGTCATGGAGGCCATTGAATTGGAAGATACAATAAAAAATTATGAACGACGCGAGTCAACTGGATGGTTTGTTCGTAACTTATGCATTATTCTCTTTTATAACCTCCACTGTATTTTGGCTGCTTAATGTAAAGAATTCTGCTTACCTGCATTGATAACCTGATTTCCAACATGCTGGAATAAACATTTAAAAAAAAATTTGTCTTTTCTCTGGTGTAACTGTTTTGACAAGAGAGTTGGTGTAACTGCAGTTAGATAGATGCAATTTTATTACGCTTGATAGAGCTGGCTGTGAATCTCATTTGGGTCGAGCAGCGTGTTTGTTAAGATTGAATACAAGCTCCACCTGTTCAACTAGTTTAATTTATAATGACAATAATTTCAATAGTAGCTTTCTAGATGTTGTCCTTCTTTTTGGATCAAGTTGATTATTGGATTTTCTTTCTTCCTTCTTTTCTCCTTTATTTTTTTTCCTGTGAAGTGACTTTTGCTTAGACCAGTAAGAATGCAATTTTCTTTGAGGGATGGTTAGCATCTGGGAGGTGAGAATGGATTAACCCCAACTCCAATGTGTCCAGGTCTATAATCTAGACATGGACCATGTGTATTAAAATTAAACTTACAATAAAATAGAGGGATGCTATATGGAATAATGTCTCAGGCTCATTAGAAACAAGTTTAAGTCGGTTTTGATTGAGTCAATTAACTATTTCAATTTTTTCTACATATTTCAAAATTTCCATTACTAGTTGTTGGTGGTATTTCATATCTAGTATTTGAGTTGCTTTTTCCGAAAAACTGGAATGAAAATTTTAAATTTGTGTTCATCTGGATATACTTTATGTTTTCTATTTTTAAGATTATCAGTAGTGACTTTTATATGAGATAGAAGAACTCTTTGGGGTTTACATTGGACAAATAATGGTTTTAGAAACTGTTTAAAAAATTTCTGCAAGTAATTTTTAAAGATACAAGGTAAAATCTATACCTTTGTGCATGATGTACTAATATATAGAAAATTCTGATTTTTAGAACAAAAAAAGGGAAGTGTATCCAAATTGACAATAATTCATTTTTCTAATAATTTTTGGAAAGATTTTCTGGGTGAATGCTAGCTAATTTTCCAAGAATGAACAGAATGACAACACTGTTCTTTATTTTTATTTTTTGGAGCTGCAAAAATATGTAGCATACTATTGAAAAAATTAAGCCTATCTTTTCCTATACAGGTCTGTTTTGACACTACAAATGATTTTATTTAAGTTAAAAGCCCCCGAGTAAATAATCTGCAATATTGCATAACCTATGCATCTGTATTGGTCCCAAATTATTTGTGTGATTACTTTTTGTTTTAGAATGTAAATATTTGTTTCATGTTTTGTTTAACCATGAACATTCATATACTTCTTTTGCAGGAAATATATCTCAACCCTTAGACCTGCTCGTACTGGTCGAATAGGGTCCTTCTTTGATACAATGGGTAATTATCGTATTCATGAAAACCTCTGTTTTAAATTTTTGGTTTGCAAAGAGAATATGAAATAATATTTTAGTGTTATTTTTACTTAAAAATTTTCGGGATCTTGCAAAGATCAATTCAGGCTTTTGTCCACTTCCTTTCATTTTGGCTTACTTTTTTATAAAAGAAAAAGATCAATGTAAAAATTATGTCTCATGATATTTTTTAGTCAGCCTGTTTTGGAATAAGCACTCTGTAAATACCATCATATTGCTGTCACCTTAGATTTAAATGTACATACACCTAAATTTCTACCTCTCAACCCTCTTATTTGTTATGCTTATATGTTAGGGCATATTAGACGTATTTTGTTTATTCATGCACTTTTTTTTATCTGTGGTTTATTCCAACCTGTAAGGTCGATATCATGAATCCCTGTTTGTTTTTTATTATCACAATAGATAACATAATTGTAGGCTTTACAACTTCCTGAAATAAATGCTGGTTGCTTGCAGAATTAATCTGGCTATGCATAGTGAGGAAGCAGCTTGAGAAACTCTTATCAATTATACTCGGTTGCATGTCAGCTGCGATTCTATTATCAGAGGCAACTCTACTGCCAAGTGTTGATCTATCACTTTTTTCAATTGTCATAAACTCTGTGGGGCAGCAAGAGGTTCTTGTGCAGGTAGACTCTGATTTTTAAATGGATATAAACCTACCAAAAAAATAAATGAGAAATTTTTGCATAGATATACACTTTGAATGACATGGACATCTCACCTAGCATGGAGAAATATTTTTCATATCTTTAGAAGCAAATATCTTGCTTGACTCAACATATTTGGATCCTAGTGCAGATTTCCTTCCAAAAAAATTAAAAAGAATAAACACACTTGAATCACTCTATAGGTACCATATGTGTGCATGTGGCCAAATTTACATAGACAATTTTACATGCATATGTATTTGTGAATTGCATCTGATTATGTGCACATATATGCCCATTGAAAATGGCCTATTTTATTACTTTAAAGATAAGAAATTGGCCATCATTTTCACGTCAGGCATTAATCTTGTCCTTTTTGCTTGGCAACAATAACCTCCAATATTTCATATCTGCCTATTTTCTGTGTCCTTTTTTCTTTATGTAAACTGATTGGTGATATTTTTCCTAGGTCTTTGCTTTTATTCCTCTGATGTATATGTGCATTTGCACATATTATTCCTTGTTCAAAGTTGGAATGCTGATGTTTTACTCATTAACACCGAGACAAACAAGCTCAGTCAACCTTCTCATGATATGCTCGTAAGTTTTTCTTCATAGCTCTGTTGGTGTAAATTTGAACTTTGTCTCAATGCTATCTTTTATGCTGAAGCTTATACTCAATTGCATTGCAACATATCTTTCAGGATGGTTGCTCGCTATGCACCTCCAATTTCATACAACTTTCTCAATTGCATTCGCCTTCATAAGGAAACCATCTTTGAAAAGGTAAGCCTTCTGTGATGATGTCTTTACTTGTTATTCTCTTCAATGACTTGTATCTGGTTCAAGCAGAAGCTCAAAATTTAATAAATAAGTGGCGTGTCTCATTTAATATTAGCACCAGCATTCTGAGTATTCCATACAAAATACTTGGGATGTACCTCTTTTGGTGCATACCTCTTTTTTATTTTCGGCCTTCTGATCTGCATCGAGTTGAAGTTTTTTGTGGAAACTTTAAGGTCATTTAACCATCTTTTTCTTTCTGCGTGAGCAGTATTATTTTGCTGTTCTAAATGTGTATGGAGCTCGTAGCCTGCAATATGGAAGCATTGTCATTGTTAATTTTTAAGAAAGAAATGGCAAACCCTCCATCCTTCTACTGTAGACTGCAGGCTTTGTTTTTGTACATGGTTGTTAAAATGGATAGTCTTCAGCCTTCTAGGTAACTGTAACATATTGCCTCTGTACATAAAGTGGAAAACTCCCTCTATTGAATTCTAGATATCTAAAATTGGCTGTTGGTTTGGTTAGCATTACTATGGTTACCGCGAATGCATTATCTTTCTACTTTTCTTATTTGTTTATTGGAAAAATTATTCCAGGAGGGGACCCGTCTGAGAGCCTAGGAAAATATGACAAAATTTCATGGAAGTGGGGAATTTTTTTCATGTTTGTAAAAGCTGGGGAAGTGAATCCTGTCCTTGAAAGCAATTCTTTAGGCTCTGTTTGAAAGAAAAACAGTGGAAATGAATTTCAAAGTTCTCTTCTTCACTTTACTGTGGAAAATAGAAAAGAAAATTAAATAGTGGAAATTATTTGAATAACTATACATTTTCTAATTTTTCAGTTTTTATATGAAAGATGAAAGATGATGAATACTTTCAGAAAAAGTGAGAAAATTTATTAATCTTGTACCTAATTCTTATTATTTTTCCTTTCATTTCCCCTTTGATTTACTCTGTTCAAGCTTCTCAAATTCCATTAAGTCTTAAAATTTAGGAAGTTGCTGTCCAGGTTATCTTAAAATTAAGGTTGAATCTGTTCTGGTTCCTGTATGTTCTCTGAACAATTCCTATTCAACAAGTCCTCATTCTAACTAAGAGCCATTTTCCTGTGTCAGTCCTTTCTCGCTTGTTCTTCTCCTGTTTCTGGTTTTCACTTTCTATTTCGTCTCCTGCTTCCCAAATTCTGTTCTTATGCATGTAAACTTGTAACTTTGAATTAAACAAGTTTCTTGACCAATATACTGCCATAATAATTAAAGGTTCTCTAATTTAATTACTTTTGTTCCTGTTTAGAAATTTAACTATTTCACCTTGTGTCGATGTTATTGCAGCGAATGGGGCGCATTGATGATGCCGTCCCATTCTTTGGTACTGGCTTTAACAAAATCTATCCACTTATTATGGTTGTATACACCCTCTTGGTTGCAAGCAATTTCTTTGATCGGCTATTTGATTTATTTGGAAATTGGAAGAGATTTAGACTCCAAACCGAGGCAGATGATATGGATGGCTTCGATCCATCAGGATTAATTATCTTACAGAAGGGTGAGTGTTTTTCAGCTAATCAACTTGTATTTGTGCATACTAATTTGTGACCCTTGTCTGAATGTTAATATGCAAGAACATGTTTTGATTATTTTCCTTTCCTGGTAGTTGTCTTCTAGATATTTCCTCTTTTCATGCACCTCCACTAGCAAAACCTTTTACCTCAATTTGTAAAAATTTATTGACTGAGGCATTTTATATTCTGTCCTTATTTCCTCAGAGCGATCTTGGCTTGAAGAAGGGCGCAAAGTTGGTGAACATGTTATCCCACTGGCAAGAAATTTCAATAATACTAGTATCGATGTTGAGTCCAGCAGCAATATCAGGGTATGTGGACATCCATTAAGATGGAACCATGATCTTTCTGTGCTTTGTTATTGTTGTTGCTGTTGTGTTATATGGCATTTGGGAAATATTCGGATTGACATAAAATTCTACATGCTACCCTGCAACAATGATTTAAGTGCTATACGTGGTTTAACTCAAACCTTTGATATCTTCCCATCTTCTTTTGATCAGTCAGCTAACTTGATAGAAGTTCTTAAACTGCAAATTAAATGTTCAGGATAGTATTATTGAAGGATGAAGTAGCAAACTGATTTAATAAGGATGATGTTAAGACTGGGGCCATCTCAAACCCATTCAGCGATAATGTTCGTGATCTGGTTATGAACAAAGCCATCAACCTTGGATATGCTGCGATCGAGAACAAAACAGACAGTGTCAAAAGCAAAGAGGAGGCATCCCTCTGAGTCTCCTATTTGGCTGTAGACAACACTGTGTCTGAAAACAGTAATGCAACAGGAGGGCCATCTTCTGGTTTAGCTTCAACCTGGCAATCAATGAAGACAGGTTTGAACCGCAGAGTAATCCAGACAAAGAGGTGTGAACCTTTGCACATAATCATTTGGAAAATGTATGTTTTCGTTTTCTTCATCTGAGTCTCTTGATGAAATATTTCAAAGATTGAAAAGGCCAACCCAACTAGACCAAAGGGGTTATAGTTAGTGAAGATTAGAGTGGAAAGATGAGACAGTCAGTTGAAATCAAAGAGTTCCTGCCCCCATGAGATGATGTACATGATAGGCATTTGAAAATGAAATTACTTGTCAACATTGTAGAAATTGAGACAGCCTTTGCATATTGCAGTTTGAGTCAGTGGTGTGAAGTTCTTACCATTTTTGTGTTGGATTCCTCATGCTAACTGAAGCTCGGGAGGGTATTATGCTTACTGAAAACTACGTACACTTATCAGCAACTGAAAAAAAAAAAAAAAACCACTGCAAAAGGAAATATGTTGAACCAAGTGGGGAGGAAATGACAAAATGACGAGGAGTTTTGTAACTTTCAATTGTGCTAGTATAATCGCATTCTGACATTTGCTTCCCTTGTTGGGTTGTAACATGGATGCTCTTTGAATATCAGGATTTCTCTATAGACTAAATAGAAAAGTTATACACGAACATGATGACCTTATATCTTATGTTTTGTTTCTTTAGAGAAAAAGGATGATTGATGTTATCAGATCTTAGGAAAATGGATCATTTGGGACCCAGATTGCCTCAGTGCCAGCCTCTATATTTTACTCTTCTCAGTGCCTTCTTTTTTGGTACATTCAAATTTCGTGTTCAATGCTCTACATCCTGGAGTGTTCTCGAAGAGTGTATGAATTTGGCAGTTTGCATACGGCCTCTTGCTAAAAGTAGCCTGTACCAACCTTAAATTGTAGAATCAGACACCTTTGCTTTGTTGCAACATCAACTTGTAGTGAAAGGCGGCCATATAATAATTTTTGTTTTACTGTTTGTTTTTCTATGGCATCACTCATCATGGAGAAAATTTGTCATTTAACTTTTTTTTACTCCTATTCATTTTTTGTATGTTACACGAAATAGTACTATGTTCTTAAGAAGATTCAATCTTAGGGGCGTAAGAATTTGATCTTACAAGCTTGATAGATATATATATACATTTGGTAGGTTAATTTCTGGAAGTGGAGGTTGAATAAAGGAGGTTAATTTCTGGTAGCTTGATAGATATATATACACTTGGGTAGGTTAATTTCTGGAAGATGAGAGCAACTGAAGATAATAATCTTCATTGAATAGTAATTCATCCATATAATAATCATTATTACACGAAACTTATAAAAGAGCTGATTAATCCACTTGTTCTGATGAAGCGTGTGCGCTCGTACAACCTCCTTCCTTAGGAATGCACTTAAGCTCCACTTATATATATGCCACAGACCAAGCAGCTTTGACCAAAACCCCTCTTTCTTAGTCTTCCCAATATCGCCGCCTCGTCCGCTTGGAACCACAGCTATCGATCTACTCTTTTTCAGCCCACCACCACCTATTACCATGTGATTTCCGCGTCAGCCCCAGAAACCGCGTGATTAGAGGAACAGCGGGAGATATGATGAAGATGAAGCTCAGAAGAATGGAAGAAGGTGAGAGGAGGAGCATGAATAAACACCCATCATATTCATACTCTTATTGTTTTGTGATTTACATCCATACAGACAGTATCTCAGACAAGCCAGGCAATTTGGTAGCGTTGCTCAAGATCTGTTTGCATTTCTATCCACTGGCTGGGCTGCCACACCATTTTCATCTTCCCTTCCCTCCTGCTGCTGCTGATGCAAATCCAACTCTATATTCTCCATATATAGAGTATATTCTTTATTTATATAGAATGTGGATAGACACCACGCGTGTTTCTTCCATGATGGCTTCCTCATGTGTACGTCATTCTCAACATCAGAGTTGGCTGTGACCAGATCTCAGCCGTCCGATTCTACGATCCGAGGTTATTAATTGTTTTGATTTTTGAGGGAGAGTGGGAAATTGGGAACGCGAAACATGGTCAAATCTTACAAGGTCCCTGCGTATGGCGTGGGGCGATTGAAAAGTCAGAGAAATAGAGGGCCTGGATGAAGTAAGGACCCACCAGAAATGGATGCATTCCTGGTGGTGACGTGAATCGTTTATCAGACAAGGGGACACTGGAGCCAGCGATAGTGTACGTGAGTAACCATCTCGAGCCACGCTGGAATTTATTTAAAAGTCGCCGCACGTGGATTGGTGGTGGGTGGTTCGAGGATGAGAAATTTGTACTAATTCGACCCACGTGGGATTGTCTCCTAAATGGACGACCGGGATCAGCGGGAGACGGGAATGTGATGAACGAGGGGACTGCTGATTCTTAATTCTTCATGTCCCAAACAACGCAACTCTTCTAGTTTAGGAGATGATAACACGTGTGTTTGATCATTGATGGAAAAAGCATGGTTGCTCTGAATTTACGAATCATTCCTCGAATTCTTTCATTAACTTATTAATTACTTGTTGAAAGTGTGTCCCAATTTTAAATTATAATTGAAAAAAATGTAGTTTAGTGTAGCTCAATTGTGATCAATACATTCATGTAGTGTAATGTGGGAAGAGATTGAAATTTGGTGGATGAAGATAGTCAAGCTACAAAATTATTCCCT
The DNA here is from genome assembly GCA_016808115.1 of Tetrastigma voinierianum. Taxonomy (NCBI): domain Eukaryota; kingdom Viridiplantae; phylum Streptophyta; class Magnoliopsida; order Vitales; family Vitaceae; genus Tetrastigma; species Tetrastigma voinierianum. Next base: position 94,337 of record JAEQBH010005686.1, read on the forward strand.
ATTTGCATGACAATAAGTGTCTTGTCGATTTCCCAAAACATAATATCTTGCATTATACATGTACAAATGTATAAACAGAGAAGAGGCTTATACTTTATGTTCACGTTAGTTACGTTCACATTCACGTTCAGTCAATTGATTGATCTCCATCATTCCATGTCAAAAATTATCTATTACATGATATTTTAGCTTTTTATAAAAAATGAGAAATTAAAAGGAGATGTCTCGATCTTAAAAACATTCCATAAAAAATAAAAGATATGACCTCAAAATCTTGGTATAGTTATACCTACTTTGATAATAACAGGTTTACCTTTTGGCAAATCAAAATCTCTGTTTAGTTTTGTCTTTTATAAACTTTTTTAAAAAGCCAATCAAATTAGCACTAACTGATTTTCCATGAATTACTAGTTGTAAGTCAGTTCGGTGACATGTTAACCTTTGGGTGAAACGTGAAGTAATGGTATTTTAGTCTCTTCACTTCATGACTCTTCCCATTCCATTTTGACTGACTGAACCTACCCTTCATCTTTTGTCTTCCAGTTTCTGTGTGAAGAGCTCATTGCCGTGGACATCTGTTGAACATATTAACATTGGTATTGCCAATGGAATCCAAGTCAAATTGGGCTCTTTCCACTAATATAAGTAAAAGCAAACATAATTATTTAATGGGAAAGTCTTGTATTGGTCATGATCCAATAATTTAACATTAATTTTCTGAAAAATGTACAATCCATAGATTTACTTATCTAATATCGTTTCATCTTTGTTATCAAAAATTACCAACAATGTATATTTACTAATGTTCCTCTTTAATTGGTCAACATATTCATTATGCGCTGTTGTACTAAAAATAACATGATGATTTAGAAAACCTAAAGTATTGATTCATTTTGTATTCACATCGTTGTAATCTTCTGTTATGGTTCTTTATTATACTTATATTTGTTGGGTTGTATCTATTAAGTTCACTTATTGATATCAATGGTGGGGCAATATATCAATCAGATTTTTTTTGCCCTTAATTGCATATAGCTGCATTCTCTTCCCTGCTTACTATTTGAGCCAGGGTTGTATCTGATAAAGTTCCACTTATTGATATCAATGGTGGGGCAATATATCAATCAGAATTTTTTTGCCCTTAATTGCATATAGCTGCATTCTCTTAATTGTTGTTTAAAAATGGTTATCATATGAAAATAATCCTGTCATGTTATACATAAAATCAAAACTATGAGACCTATGAACTTTTAGAAATGTCCACACTGTTGGGTAACCCGTTATTTTATATAAATTTAATTGTGTTGAGTTCAAACATTCTCAGTGAGCTTTCCAAGTTTTCTTTTATCATTATATATCTTTTAGTTATAATTGGTGAAAAAGTATTGACTGAGAGGAAAAATTGTTGTAGGACCATGGATGGACCTCTCGCGATTGCCGATGCTGGTTGTGGTAATAATTGAATCTCTGCTCAGTTGTTTGAAATATCACATTCTGCTGAAAATAACCTTGGAGACATGATCGCACATCAAATTGATCAACGGTTTCGCGATTTTGGTTTCCTTTACCTGTTGGATTTTGTCCTTCCGCAGCCCACTGATTACTTTTTCAGTGTGACTGATGTTAGCATGAACTCGATGAAACTGCCTTCTTGTGGAACCTTCCAAATCTTCAAACATCATAATTGAAGATTGACTCCTACTTTCCACTCTGGAAAAACTGTAAAGAGCTTGATGTCTTACGATTCACCTGGACCATAGTTGATTTTTCCAAACTTGCGGTTCCAATTGCTGCAGAAGTGCCTGGACAAAGTTGTGGTGAAACTAAATGCCGCGCTTGTGAGTTCTTCTGGCCAGTTGTCAGGATTTACATATTCCGTCTGCATACAATATGCAACTGATTTTTTCACAAAGATGTAATAATAATCAATGTTCCAGTTTGATAAGGCAAATTGACCTTTTAGTACTTGGTAGATACGTGATGTTTTCCTAAAAAGGACGGGAAGTATATGAAGTCCTGAAAGAGTTTATCCAACTTCGAATCCTCTGATTATGATCACTCTAGGTTTATCCCGTCATTAATTTTAAGGCAAACGGGTGGGATTAATAGAGGAGTGTGCAAATTAACTCGGACAGCTTATCCAATGGTTATCCATTGGAATTCCCTCTCGAGGTTTATCCGACCTTGAGTCCAAGGCCTGTGGGTGGGATTAATCAAGTTACCTGCAAAAAAATGGAAAATCGAACAGGTAGTAATAGAATTGGAAACAGTGAATGAAGCATCTTAGGTAGGAGACTGAAATTGTCAGAATTGACTATTTTGGGTGGAGTCTTGGTGCCTCCGATTACATAATGAGGTGTTTCAGGCTAATCAGCTGAACGAATCAAACCAAGTTATTGAACCCCACCCCAAAGGGCCCCACCCACGAGTCCTGTGAGATTAGGTTAAAAATTAAAGCCAGTTTCAAACAAAGGGGCTATCATCTTCAATTCATTTCCAGCACCACTGTGTGCAAGGTATGTCTCAACAGTCTCCAGAGATTGGACAAACAGATCAGTCCTCCCCCGCGTATTTATGAAGCCTCAGCATTAGCAGTATGATACCGTGGTCACAATACATCCTCCTCATATTTAGATGACTTCTCAATAATTTTCTTTCATCATACCTGTTGGACACTTGAAACTTTGCATTGCTTACACCAATTTACAAACAAGAGACAAAAGAATGAACAAAGGCCCTTTGTGAACAACATCAGCATCAACCAACCCCAACGCGTCTCAATTCATGTTCCAATATCCATTTCACTTTCTCTTATTTGGTTTGTTCTTCAAGACTCAAAACTTGAGTGGAATTAGATATTAGTGACTATGTGGATTGTGATCTCTAAACTTAATAGATGTGGTTCAAAATCCAGAAATTGATAATAGCCGTTGGGTACAAAAATTAGGCTCGCGTGACGAAATCATTAATTAATTGCTTTAAAGATAAAACCCTAAATGATTAAGGTTTGAAGTTTATAAATAAGCCCCTATTTACATTAAAACACACATTTATATTCTTTCTTTATCTCTTTCAGAATAAAAAATTAGGAAGGGTTTCTAAGATAGTAGTATTGACACTGTTTACATCTCTAAGGCTTTTGTTATACATTTATTGCTTCATCCCGCTGGTAAGGTTGGGGGTGGGGAAAACAAGAGATAAATCCATTTCATTTCATTTCATTTCATTTCATGTGTTTTGTCAAGTTTTTGGATGTGGATAGTCAAGGATGGACATGGGACCCAGAATAAAGTTACTCCACTGAATACGTAGTGGGGCTTGATGTGGCAATTGATCAGGATTGAAATGTACTTCAAAACATTGGGTGTCAATCGTGGGGGACCGGATTCTTGATCACTAAACTAAGCAGATGAAGATGGCGTCCAATCCGCTAGCAACCTCCCACCCAATTCTGATATCACCATGGACTTCATACACAAGAATGAAATCTATAAACATTCAGCATAAAACCATCCTTAAAAAGATTAATGGGGAGAGAGTACAAGGAAACCCATTTTGAAGTCCCACTGACCTTTTAGTACTTCAGGCCCAATACCCCCAATTGCCAGCCCTCTCTAATCTCTGAACTTTACATTTTTTGAGCAAGGCCCCCATCATGCACCATTGCATGACATGACATTGAAAAGTAAGTGAATCCTTAGCACCTTATAATCATTTTTTTTTCTCGTATATATAACCACTTCCTTTTTTCAATGATGGTTTCCCACATATTGGATGACGTAAAATTTCTATGCATGCACGTGAACGAAAAGTAATATTTCATTAATAATCTTTCAAATTGGTCGGATTTATAAATGTTAAAAAGGTAGCAATACATGCATATAGTACGAAGAAAGAAAGTAGGAAAAACTATGCCTCATTTCAATTTATTTAAAAAATTGGGATTATCAGACCTAACATCAATAGTAAGTCCTATAATTTTAAAAATATTTGATAAATGTCCAACAAATTTAAGTACGATAATAGTAAATTTTAAATACTACTTGATAGGGTTTGAAAAAATGGGCTCGTAGGCCCATTCGCCAAACCCAATGAAGAAGCGGCGTCGTTGGGCGCTCGGGCGCCGTCTTAGGTCGGAATGGGGGCCCCGTCCAGCGCGGTACGGCGATTATGGATGATCGAGGCGCGTCACATGTCATCCATTGATCACGTCGATGAAATAGAATGTCTCAGATAGCGATATTGACCCAAATCCATCGATAAAGAAATAGGGTAATCACAGATAGCGTGTTATCCACGCGAATCATAGATCACGTCAGCGAGGAAATAAAATAATTACATGATATAACGAAAACCATCTGCCAGTCAAGCGGATCCACGATAAGGAAGAAGGATAATTACAAATAAAAGTCTTTGCATCGTCGAATCCGAATCTGATAAAAGCGAAGAAATATCCGTTCGATGGGAAAGAATCCTAATCACCATCAATGGGAAAACATATACTATAATGCCGGGCCACCTATCGGTGAAAGGTGCATGACACATTCGCCCTCAGCGATTTATCTTTTCTCCCGAAAGAAAGCGATTTGAGGCATCGGGCTGACCGCGGGAGAGGCTACCATAGGCGCTAACTCTTTGTTTTGCGGAGAGTCTTACGTCGGAGCTTGTAGACCCGCCGCTGCGGCAACCCTGCGCCGACCGAAGCGATCAAGAGTGCGAGACGGCCAGCGAGCCAGTCTCGACCCAGCGACCACCAGGCCTCCCGGCCGTCCGGTTGAAAAAGGCATCATCGGTTAGTATGCGTAGGAACGGCGGTTCCTTGATAAATAAGGCGATCCTCGGTTGTTGATAGGTATCAACGGAACACAAGCGGGAACGCGTCAATCCACCAAAAAGTGCGGGATCCGCCCGGTGATGCGGACGACGGGGCCGCTGGCGTTAGAAGTGTCTGGCTTGACACGAGCGAGGTGGAGGTGCTACGCCTCGCAGCCAACGATAGGAGAGTTAAGGCAGCTCACGAGGCGGATACAAGCGCCCACGGGAGACCACGGCGAAACTACGGGAAGGTCACAACTTTTCTCCTCATGAAGGGCAACCTGATCTTGACATTCCACGAGTCTTTGAAAGCGAAGCGAGTCTAAGCCCAGGAGCCCGGGGGGCCACGGACCCTGTTGACCCCTGGAGAGGAGAGCGGCCGACGGCTCTTCGGAGGGTTAGTCGGGAGCGAGAACTGTGGCGCCCCGTCCGGGGAGTCCGTTGACTACCCGTCCAACCACTGGGAGTCTCCTCTGACTGAATGTCAGGTAACGGGCATTTCACTAAAATCGGGCGGAGTCTCCTTTGTGCGGGAGCTCCTGCAGATAAAACCTGTATATAACATGTCCCAAACATGATATCATGATCCTGGCTTGACCGCTTGGGCTTGATACAACCTACTCATCAATATATATATCCAACTATATCGATAGTTTCGAGTTCAATTGTTTTAACTCTTATACAGCATCTCTTATTGTAGTCAAAACAATTCTAATACGTAGAACCATAAAGCCACATTCAGCTCTCTTCTAAAACTCAGTCTCTGGGACGAAGTAGTCTCTCATACTTGCTCCTTGTATACGTAAAGTATTATCCCTCGACGGGAGTGGCTAATGCTCGATGGTAAATCACCTAAGAAATTATATAAAACAAAGTGCGTATACGATGCTCTAAAGTAAACACATTCAAGCAAATGCATGATTCTGCCCGAATGTCCTTGAATAAATCTCATACCCTAGGGTCCTCACCAGAGCTCCCTCACACTCGCCTAAGCCTCGTATGAAATTATTATGTTTATTTGTTTAACCCTCCGATGTATATATATCAATTAGGTGGAGTCCAGCGATTGATGTGTTATGGACTACCCTCAGATGTATATCGAATTGGGCGTCTCAGCGATTGATATTTTGGTATCAGATTCTGCCGATAATTATCGTTTTAGACAACCCTCCGAAACCATTTCTCTAGACTGTCTCATGCACTCACTCTATCGTCTTAGGGTGTCGGTGCATATGGAATGCGTCAGTGCGATTAATTCCACAGTCTATACTTAGCGTACAAATATATAAGCGTGCGTATTCCGTAAAAATTAAAATCACCTGATGTGTTATAATTTAGCATTTCATCGTGAGGTAAAACTCACGTAGGCTAATAATCAAACACGAGCAATTCTACTTGAATTACTCGACCAAACATATTAATTCACAAAATTTATTTTGTGAACACTATTCAGGAATAGTGAAACGCCGATTCTTATTACGAAGGAAATCCCTGTCGTCGGTTCACTTTATGAACCCAGAATTTCATGACCATTTAGGCCCTATGCATATCTGCATACAATTTTATTTACTAATTTCACCATAATAACGAAATCGGTGAATGATCACGGGCATCCGCCCAGATTCGTCTTCCAATAATTCGATCCCAGAGTTTTGGGACCCGTCGAAGCGACCCCTCACGACCTCGATCAACTCGGCATTCATGAAATGCTAATAAGAATAAGCCATGTAGGGAAAGCCTCGCTCGGGATTTGTGAGGAAAACACTAAAGCTGTAGGGTGGGCGTTGCTCTCTCCTTAGAACAATGAGAGATTAGACGGGGTCGGATCTCTAGAAATCTAGAGAGGAAGGAGGTCGGCCTGCTCTGCAGAAAATCACCATTTAGTTTTCATGTCTCCCTGTTCCAGCACGTTTTGCCTCTTTTTCAATTTGGAGAAGAGACACTATTCCTTATTTTGGCATTTTCCTCATTTAATCAAATTCCAAACCCCAGCCATTTGTCCACTTCTTTTAAAGTTTTGACATTGTACTATATCACCGTAGTCAGTTTAAGTCGTTTATGCTAAATGCGAGCATGGCGCGTAGTGCGATGTTATGTGACTTTTTAGCATGAAAATCGTTTCTGACTGATCACTTTATACACCAAGCGTGTAAATTTTATTTGTCTGGAATTACCACGAGTCGAGTAGTATGGAATTTCGTGAGATGATTCAATGACGGTGAAATTCGTTTCATCATTAGAGATCCAAAGAATAAGTGCGGATTTTTAGCAGAAATTACAATTTTGTAATGATTACGATTTTGCCATTTTCCGAAATTGAGATTATGGATGTTACATTCTCCTCCTTAAAAGGAATTTGATCCGAAATTGGAATGATCACTACCTACAACACATGCATATGCTTGTTATCTCTACCATGCATGTAAGCTAAATGTCAATATTTAAGCGACTAAACCAGTACCTTCATCCTAAACAAGAAGGGATAGGTGGCGAACGAATCGATGTCTTGCTCACGTTGACTCCTCCCCTCCATAGTGCCGCCATAGCACTCTCACTAGCCTCACGGTCTTGCGTCGCAAAACCACAGTCTGATATCAAAACCATATTAGTCCCTCCTCAGAAGGTCATCGGTCTTCAGCCTCAATCACATCCCCAATCTACCACATGAGTTGGATGCAGGTATACTTCGAAGCATGGAGGCGTGAAATTACCTCGTGGACACGACATGCTTTGTGATAGCATGTCCGATGCAGCTATAGTGCCTACCTCTTAATTATCTCGAAAGACCCAATGAACCTCGGCGATGGCTTCTGCGCTTAGACGATACACTCTCTCTGAAATCACCTTGAAGGCGTGATCCTGACCTCGAATTCTAAATTCGACGTCGTACATGCATAACTCTTCTGATGGCTAGTGAGAGAAGGCGTTAATAAATATCGAAGCTCACCTTCTGGAGGTGTCTTTGTAAGATCTGGACCCGGTGATGGGCTCTCTCTCGGTCCAACATGCGATGATCCACATGGCCTCCCTTATAATGCCTCATATGGTGTCATTAATCCTGCTTGCTGATACTTGTTGTTATCGTGGCGAATTAGCTGAAGCGATTGCTCCTCTACCCTTAAGATGGATATCTGTGACGTCCCCTCCCAACACTGTATATAATCCACAGCTGTAACCTACCACAATGCCACTTTGTGTATGTAATGGCGCCGAGTCCCTTGTCCCGTGATGTCAATGGACGTCAACTTAGTCCATGTCGCCAGATAGCATCCATATCTGCAGAACCTTCGCGGCAATGACACCAATCTGATTTCGAAAGGGGGTATCAGATCTAGTCACTCAGGCTCCTATCCTCAACTCTAAGTCTCGTGATGCTGACCGTGTGTTTCATCTCGGGTAACATAACTCTTCGACACATGAGCCTCTTGTTCATCTGAAATTTCGGGATATCTCCTGGGTCTCACTTACACCACAACTCCAGAGATTCTCACCTTAGGGGATTAACGGCCCCTTTTCTTTACTTGACACACTTTAATTACTCTTTGTTTCTGATTCGAACTATGAGTCTTGAACAGATGATCCTAAGACAAACTCATTGCTCACTAAGAGTGGTGAATGATCGTACCGTGCACCCACGCAGGCTCGGCTTGTGTTCTTTAGTGCACCTGAAACGCATTAATGCCATCTTTATGACGCGATCAGGGGTCCACCAGCGAAGCGAGAATCTCGGAGATCTCACTCATAATCCCGGAGCCTATCGGGTCAACTCTCACCATCTAGGGAAAGCGTCTATTCACGGCTTCCTCTTAAGGCCTTAACCTCTAAGCCCCGATTCCCGAGTCGTGTCGGGTGCCAATGACCATTAGGTCGATTATTAACAACGGGTGGTACATCAGCTCATCCATGTCGAAAGCCCGACCTCGATAAGCGATATGTCTACCACCACAAGGTCCCATGCGGCCATTTGTGCGGCTACGATATGTCACGACTTGACCGCACTTTGGCCTCGACATAGTCTTCTTTGGGAGTGCTTGTATACTTCCCCGGCGGCGGGTTCCTCGACCGTACTAGGGTGTGAAAGAATGGTAGTATACTCTCTGTTCGACTAGCCGGGCTGTATTTATCTGCTTCAAGTCTTGATTAGTATGCCTAATTCTATTCAGCGTAGGAATTATGGTCGTCTAGCATTGTAATGTTTGTGGAAATCCACGAGGTCATCTCCTCGAGGACGGTCTTACTTTGACCAGTCAATAGGAGCTATTCCGCACAAAAATTATGATTTAAAAAGAGAATTGTAATGTTGTGTTGTTTGGCGGCTGAGCAGTTGATTGGTTAAATGTTTAAACTAGAAGACCAGTGCAGGGATTTTAGGGTTCCACTCGCCGATCGAGGTAAGTCCCACCTCTTATTTATAAACTCATCTAGGAACCATTGATAAATGGTCTTCGATGTAGAGGATTTGTCTTTAAATGCTATTTGGAAAATAAAGATGACGAATTAATACTAAACACTTGTTCTCAATTAAAAGCGAACCCTTAGTTAGCATTATGATCCAGAAGCACGGCGTGTCTGCAGAAATATCTGATTAACACGTTGTAATTTGCCCAATGAAGGATTTAAAACCTTTCTACAAGTGATGTGCACAATCCATTGAAAATCAAGAGGAATTGAGGACTTTACCTTGATCGAGGTGGGATTTCCAAGTATGATCTCAATGATGGTGGTTTTAGAACTCCATAAAACTTGTATGAACAATTAAAGTCGACGATTAATCATAAAAAGCAGTGCGCTCGCTCGGAATTGACTTCAATAAGCGAGAATGAAGAATATGGAATCTTGGGTTCAGCGAATAAATATTTATCTTTGAAAGATTACAAACTCTTGAATCAGAAACTTCTAAAAGAATGGAAATGAAATGTGGATCTGAAGTTAACTCAAAAGCGGAGAAAACTCTTATTCTATCAAAACCTAAACCACACAAGTGAAGAACTAAAAAACTAAAAAACTAAAAAGAGTCGAGCCCCTATTACTTGTGTCCTCCTCCTTTATAGCCCCCTCCAGTGATTTTCCCATTTTGGTTTGTTGTGAGAGTGCCCTCGCGATGCGGATTGAATTCTTGGACAATTCATGAGTTCCATGCGGTTATGCAGGGTGGGAACTTTAAGTTCTGGGTGGGAACCTCACTCTTTGATGATTTTTCGGCAAGTTGTCTGGGTAGGAACTTGGATTCTACAGGTGGGAACCTGTTCCTTTACTGATTTTTGTGAGTTCTCTGGGGTAGGACTTTAAAGTTGTCTCGGTAGAACTTGTTCCTTCTGATTACCGACCAGAGTTGTGCAGATGGGAGCTTTAAGTTCCTCTGGTGGGAACTTGTCTGTAGTGCTCGCACTTGCGGGTTCTCGAGGACCGTCATTTTCACCCACATCCTGCTTTAGCCATGTGGCTTCTAGGGCAAACATCCTTGTGCACTTACGTTTTAAACTGAAAGACACATGAGTCGAAAACACGAAGAGATTAGAAGTACCTGTTCTTGTGCGAATGTGGGTAAATTGCAGTTTGCAAATGTGCTAGATTCTATTATAATTATCACTCAGATGTGTATTAGTCACACCCCGACACCTCCATAGATTACAGATTTAGATCGAACTACCCACCTAGGTATGAATCTAAATAGTATTTCGATGCAGATTCAAACTTTGTAAAGTCTCAAATAGCACTTATGGAATAGAGCATTTCACCCTTTAGTATGCACGGCATGACTCCATTTATGACCACATTCTTACACAATGAACATTATAACAGTAACACAAAATTGGTTATTCAAATAAGGATTATGGATTTAAGAATTGTAAGGTAGTCATGCTTTATGATGTTTGTAATGATCAAAATAAGGTAGCGATCATATAACGCGCCTTTGCCGCATAGAACATGTAACCCTGCGTATAATATCGAAAGACGAAAACATAAGTCGAATCAAAGAGGTCTTAAGAGTTTGTAATGGCTAGTGGGCTAAATGAAAGAAAGGTGAAAATCAAAGCGGGTGTTGGCATAACATGGCTGGAGTCTGCTACGTGCGACACACCGCCTGTGCAGCTAACATGACTATGCGTGTCGTCCTCATCCCCATCGGAAGAGAATCGTCCTCGTCCACCACGGTCGTCCTAATTCTTACGATTCTCCTCTAAATCTGGGTAGCATATGTCGCTGGCTCCCCACTGAAGATGTGTCCTCGAAGCTGGAGGCGTCGGTCAAGTATACCTTCCCGAGGATGCACTTGAACCACCGCCGTCAGCGTCATCCCTCTTCAAGGCGTGTGCTCATGGAGTCTTTAGGTGTAGGAAGTGATTTGGGAGAATGCGAAGACAACGAGGAGGCGTGGTCTAGTGGAGGCGCTCGTCTCGCCTGGTCTTATTTGTGATCTTGCTCCTGCTTTAGGTATCACCCTCTTTTCTTTAAATGTTCCCCTCATCCCTGGCTTCTTCTCTGATACTAGTCTGAGTGAGGGAAAAGCGGAATATCTTGGGTTTATATGACGAATATTGTAAAACCCTCATCGCACCATATGACTAGTGCATAGTCAATGAACTTCAGTCTATAACCTCGTACAACAAGCCCGAATCTGTTCTTTCTTGGGAGACTTTTCACAACCATGGTAGAATCTGATTGTGAATGATCTTTGTTCCTGAAATATTGGCTTTAACTCGAGCGAATTCTTGTTTATAAAATCCACTCATGGAGTGCAGGACGGGTGCACATGGCCTCGATGAATAGTGGGCATGAATCGATAATAGCCCAGTGGATATGGCCGATCCATTGGCGTCGAGGCGAGGAATATAGTGCAAGGCATGTGCTATCGAGTCAGGAGTGACACGAAGCTGCTTTCCCATCACTGAAGTTTCCAATACGGAGTCAACTCGCTGATTTTCCTTCAAGTTGGTGTAGAACTCCGAACTCTGAAGGTAAGTATCGCGATCAAGGAGTGCCTGAGGAGTGCATATTTTGTTCTGAGATGATACCTGATGGATGAAATAAAAGTGTTTCAGATTAACGCCCTCTACGCTGACCCTATTTGCCATTACTGGTCCATTTCTCAGTGCTCATACCTCGAGTCGCCGGCAAACATAGCCTCTATTTCTTCATCAACCTTTGTCGATAATTCCTCACTTTACTACGAAGAAGGATCGACTTGTTCCTTTTTCTTTTCCTTTGGTTGAGAAGCATGTCGGGCTTTCTCTTTTCCTTTGCTTGGTCCATAGAGAGAGCCCCGGATGCCTTCCTCCCGGTGTTCTTAGTACGTGCCATGGAAATGGCGGTATTAGCTATCTCTTGACCCTGGCGGCCCGGTAATCATCATGTCCCAAAACCTGCCTCGAGCAACCAGGGTGGCCTGTGCACATCGGATGCGATCTCCGGCACGTCTCGGCGAGGACCTCCTGACCGGCAATCACAAAATAGCATCACCGTCGATCAAGCAAATCCATGTATAGCAGAGAGAAGATCAACAATGCTAGTAAAAGTTGCGGGGCTTACCAGCATCGAACAACGATTTGAATGTGATCGAGCTGGTGGAAATATTTGGCAAAGCAACTGATCTTGAGAAAGCTTGTGAGAGGAGGCAAACGACTAGGGCTCTTCTTGTGGTTAGGCAAAAAAAGCAAATGGAATATGAAGAGGCGCCAAAATTTCGGTTTAAAAGCCCTTTCTGCCCAATTCTCGACGGTTGTCAGAGTAGAGACTTTAAGTTCTCTGGGTAGAACTTTCTCACTATAATTTTTGTTAAGTTCTCTGGGTGAGACTTTAAGTTGTCACCGGTAGAACTTGCTTCAAAACTGATTTTTTTTAAATATATATATATATATATATATATATATATATATATATATATATATATATATATATTTTTTTTTCACTTTGGAGCAGTGGTGCGTATCGTCTTGACACAATTATTGCCTTTCATCAGGTTTTTACGCATGTTCACTTTTCTCTTGTTCAAATTCACTGCTGTTGCATTCGTAGACTTAGTGCGTAATTCTCATTCTTAGGATATCTTCAAACTCTCATGAGAACCACTTTAACATTTCCATATCCAGTTCTAGGGTTGAATAAACTTGACAACTTTAAGCTCGAAATGGGTGCGAGGATGAGACAACACAACTCCCACAATTATGCAAGCCAGCCTCTAATCATTTCCAATTATACAGATGTTTCCATAAAGACTATAATTATGAAGTTAACATGACAAACTAAATTGATGCACAAATGATAATGTAGTGAAGATCGGAGGAGAGAATTTTGGCCATAAGTATTGGTTTGGGTGGCGGTAAAGTAGGTAGAATGCAAGGGACACAATTCACGAGAAGAACACAAGGCACATTGTATTGCTTGTTAGATGTACATGCGATAAGATGATGTGGAAGTATATGAGATCGCGGGTATATGCAGTGCAGTGAAACATAATACTCGAAAGAAGCAAATTTTGAAAAATTTGACCCGAACATACTTGAGCCCGTAGTTGTTGACCGGTGTACCCTGCCTGACGAAACAAGCATTGTCCTAATGCATTGAATAGTGTACTTACGAGTGGAGAATCACGAAACAAGAGCCCAATGATTTTTTATTTTCTATGTTATTAAAAAAAAAACAAATGAAATAAAGCAAATGAAGTAAAAACAATAAAAATAGAAAGCATGAACAAAAATAAAAGCAAAACTATGTACAACAAATTGAGAATGATGTTACTTGGAAGGAGAGTTTTTGTGGTAGGCGTCTGCCAAGTCCACCGGTCTGCTCGTGAGGAGAGAAATGCTCAAGGGAATGGTTTTGAGGCGTTGACGTCACCTTGAAGGAGTTCCATTGTCGGATTTTCAATTTCCACGAAACTCGTATGGATAAATCACTCAAGATGAAAGGGCGATCAGCGAAGCGGAGCTTCGGAAATAGATCTGGCTTGAGGCGCCTGTGATACTTTACGATTGGGTTCAAAAGTTTTCTGGCAGCCGTTGTCATGGAATAACTGGCGTCTTGTAAGTGCAGGGCTTTCATACGATTCCCTCCATGAGTTCTTCAAGTTCATTTAGGCTGCGATAACCATTTGCCCTGCTTGAGTTAGATCGAATTAAAAGTTCGAATAGCCCGGTAAGCGGTGTTCCATCTCTGGCGATAATAAACATATAAACTAGCCTATAGGGAGACATACGAAGCAGTTTTAAATCGTGCGGTATGCCCCGAAGAGCATCGGAAAGGCGGAGTGACAATCTTTTTTCGATTAGACTGCCGTCTTTTCTAAAATATGTTTTATCTCCTGATAGCTAGCTCGGCTGACCATTGATGCACGTGGGTGGTAAGCCGTGGATACTTTATGGGTGACTCCATATTTCTTTAATAGATTTTCAAAAGATCGATTGCAAAAGTGGAAGTCCACCATCAATATTGCTAGGCGTTCAACGAGAAAAATGTGTTCCTTTATAAATTTCAAACAACCTTATGGTCATTGGTTCTCGTTGGAATTTTCCAACCCACTTAGACCATGATCAACGGATAATAAAATGTAGAGATAGCCACGAAGGGGAAAAGGCCATGAGTCAATACCCAGCGGTCGAAATTTCGATGATTAGAATTGGGGTAAGAGGCATCTTGTTAAAGTTTTGTGACCCCTCTAATTCTTTGGCATTGAGCCTGAGAGTTTTGCGGAAATCAAAGCAGTCTTTAAATAAGTGGGCCAATAAAACCCGACACTTGAATCTTGTCGGCGGTTTTCGGGCGGAGAAATGTCTTCACGAGGCTTGGTGGCGAGAAGTTAAAATCTCACACACTCATCATTAGGTACACATCTCCTCATTATTTGATCTGGGACAGTATTTAAATAGATGTAGATCATCAAAATAGTATTTCTTAATATCACATCAAGAATTTCTTTTACGTTGAGAGAAGTCCATTGGTGGAATCGGCGGTTACTAGGTAATTCACTATGTCGGCATACCATGGGTAATGAGCAGGCAAAGTTGTTCATCGGGGAAAGCTATCACCTATGGGTATGCCATGGGAGTTGGATACGGAACTAATCGAGATAAGTGGTCGGCAACCACATTCTCAACCTTTTATCTTTAATGGTCAAGTTGAATTCTTGACGGTAAAATCACTGATTAGGTTTAGTATCATAACCAGAGAGCGAATCTTGGTACACATGATCTGTAAAGATGGTTAAGAGCCAACAATATATGACCTAAATTTTTCTAGCCAAGACAACATTCAGCTCTACTACTGTGGTTGTGTAATTGGCTGAGCGAGTCTAGTGTCTTAGCATAGTAAATGACAAAGCCTTTGTCCTCCTACGTCCTATACTGACCCTATACCGTAATCACTAGCATCGCACGTGATCTCTCAGTGGGAGGTCCCGATTAGGAACCGCATGATTGAGTGAGTGACACTAGCATGTTTTGGGCCGCAAAAGCGGTGTCACGAAGCTGTGACCATGAAGGGACATCTTTAGCAAGCAAAGTACGCATAGGGCCGAGTATGGCAAAATCTTTATAAACCTTCGATAAAAACCGGCCTTGCGAGAATGACCTTATGTCTCTAACACACTTAGGAGTAGGGAGGTTGGAAATTAGTTCAACTTTGGCCTTATCAACTTGGAATTCCATCTTGATACAATGGCTCAAACAATTCCTTGTGTTTACCATGAAGTGACATTTCTCCCAATTTAACACAAGATTTTCTCATGACACCTCTCCAAAACCTTCGTAAATTTTCTAAACGACTCGAGCGAGTCACCAAGCGAAATCATCCATGAAAATCTCAATATGATTTCTATCATGTCACTTTGAAAATTCCATCATGCATCGTTGGAAAGTTAGAGATTGCATTGCACGATCCGAGCATCTTCCTAAGGCGAAGGTACCAAAGGGCAAGTGAATGTAGTTTTCTTGATCTTCCAAAACATCTCAATTTGGGTGTACCACACAGTACCCATCGAGAAAACGATAAAATTCATGCCTATGACTCTCTAACATTTGATCGACAAACGGAAGAGGAAAATGGTCTTTCTAGTGCCGCATTAAGTTTCCTATAATCATGCACACTGCATCTGAGGTGACACGAGTAGGAATGAAGCTCATTATTTTCATTGCTTGCTCTGTGACTCGAGACTTCTTCTAGGAACTACTTGTGTTGGACTAACCCACTTGCTATACGCAATGGGTAGATAACCCTGCATCGAAAGTTTTAAAGCTTCCTTTTTCACCACTTCTTTCATTGTGGGTTCAATCGTCTCTTATGGTTGCCTAGAGTTTGGCAATCCTCTTCTAAGTGAATTCTGTAGCGTAGAGATCAAGGGGCTGTTCCCTTAATATATGCAATTAGTCGACCCTAAGCCGATCTGTGGGTTTTGATATTTAAAGTTGAGTTTCTTGAGTCCGTCTAATGAGGAAGATATGATTCTTTGGAAAAGTGTCCTGCTCCACAGAATGCATATTTAAAGGATGTGTTGGTAAAGGTTTGAAAACAAAGCTTAGGATTTGCTTCTCCTCAGAAACAATGTCTTATCCTCATTTAGTACGCAAGGTTCAAATTTAAGTTTTACTGTTAACTTCAAATACATCCTTTATGCTCGATTATAGGTGGGCTTCGACTGATGTGGTCGCCCCATCATCGGTCGGTGACGGACATGACAGAAGGATCATCATGTGAAACATTATCAGGTATTTTTTGTACCACGGTCGATCATATTAATTTCACATGTCATGCCCATCCCCGTTCCAGCTGATTACATTGATGTCGGATTAACGATTATGTTCCCAGATAAGTGTCCTTTAGGCTTTCCTTCTGATGTATAATGGCATTAGCGATTCTGCAGAATAGTCGACCAAAATTCACGGGAGCCAGGTTCAGCAGTTCTACGAAATTTGAGTGTCAAGCACCACAAAATCGACAGGGAAGTAAAATTTGTCCACTTGGACCAATACATCCTTCACTCCCTCCCAAGATTTTCGCATCTACGATCGACTAGTTGAAGGGTGATGATGGTTGGCTCTAATTCTCTGACTCCCCAAGTCACGATATCTTGAATGGGCAACAAATTAACACTCGCCCCCAAGTCCACTAAAGCATGTCTGACTTTGGATTTTTTTACTACTATAGAAATAGTAGTTCTGAGTCTTTGTATTTTGGGGCGAGTTGTTCCGAATTAGGGGCGTTGATTGTTGATCATGAATGCCTCCTTTATTGACACCTAATTTAGTTTCACAGGTATAAATCCTTGAAGCTAGCATAAGATGGGATTTGCTTAATGACATCTAACAAAGGAATAATCGGTTTGACTTGTTTGAACAGCTCATAAATCTCCGAATGGTTAGTGTTTCTTTGAAAGTTGCTCGGTCTATGAGGGTATGGAGGCGGAGGGATATGGTTGGACTGTCTTCCTCGATTGATCATCTTTGCCATACAGCAATGAGGACATGAGGTGTGTCTGATTTTTCATCCTCATAGCCCGATTTTCACTGTGAGACTCTTGTGATGATTCCTTGGTTGGAATAGTTTTGTCAATTACCTTACCATGAAGGGTGACAGCCTTACGATTCTTTCGAGGTACCCTCACTTTGGAACCTAAACTTCCACACTATTTTGACCTTGTGGGTTTTGGATGGGTTGTGATGGAAGTTTCCCTTTCTCCTGTTGAAGGTTACCTATGGACGAAGTCAACTTGGTTATCTGTGATCTCACATCATTCAGAGTAGTTCGGAGTTATGTGTTTGTGGATTATTTAGGTTTTATTTTTCGTGTATAACTATATCTTGGAACTTCTCTTATGTGGAGGTTGGTAAGACTGTGAGTTTGAATTCCCTTGGTTCGGTGGATAATGACCTTGATTGGAATTTCCTTGAAATCCTTAGGGCTTGAGTTTTGAAATGGAGAATGGAATTTGGAAAACCTTGGTTTGGATAGTGAGGACCTTGGTTGTAGCGGTGGGTGGTCCTCCCTCATTCCTCCGGCTAAAATTAGGATGCTTGCCACGGGATTATAAGTTTTAGTGTAGGAATTGAAGGTTTCCTTTAGTAGTTAGGGGCGTTGGCTTGTTCAATTTGAATAGCTCCCTTAGCTTGAGGAAGATTGAATGAGTTAATGGTCGAGTGTGTAGGGTCATCGCGGATAATGCATGGCTCCTCTCTGGAATCCATTTAGTGCGAGGAGTAGTGGGGCACACTGTTTACTCATTCACCTTTTTCATCTCTATTGCCTCTAATTTCCTTGTTAAATTTGCAATTTTGGCTTCTGACTCATCATTCTCTCTTAGGTGGTGGATTATGCCGGTGGATGTCTTATGCACTCTAGCGGTGTCTAAAGAGGTGTGTTAGTCTCCCAAGTTCGAGCATTCTCTGCTATAGTGTCAAAAAGTTGAATTGCCTCCCTAGCACTCTTTTCATAAAATTCTCCTGCACACGTCATTTGGATGTATTGTTTATTACTTAAAGACAATCCTTACGATGCAGAGAGTAATACCTGAAATTTTCGACATCTAACCCATGATGAGGATATGGAGGAGATCCTTATATCTTTCCCATACCATTGCCGAAGGGTTCTTTGGCACCCGAAAAGTTACGAATTGCTCGCGTGAGGGCATTAGTGCGTGCGGGAGGGAAAAACTTATTGAGAGTGCCGTTATGTTTTCCCGTGTAAAGATTGAATTAGGTGCAAGGGAATGGAACGATTTTGGCTTTCTCCTTTAAGCGAGATAAAACCAAGCGGATAATGTGGAGAGAGGAGCCGGTGGAGAGGAATGCACTCACAGAGACATCTCAAAATCCCTCATGAATGAGTAAGAGTTTCTCGAGATTCAGACCCTTGGTAGGCAGTGAAAGCCCGGGATCATTTTCATTTCATCGAGATGATTGGCCTCATCAGGAAGGCGAATACAAGAATTTGTTGTGGTCCTCTGAGGTTGCAGAATTTCTCGAAGGGTTCTTTCTACGTTGGGCAAAGGAGCAGGGGGAACTCTATACTGATTTTGCTGAAGGTTACCATTTCCACCTCCTAGCACTGGGTTTATTTGGAGCGTAGCATTGCCCCCATGTTGTGGAGGCTCATAGAGTCCTTGCTGATTCTCAGGATTATCCATTTGAGGTAAAATGTTATCTTGAGACACTTGGCTTATAATGGATTTCTCAGGGTTTCTAGGGGATACAGTTCTGACTAGTCGGTGTTTCTCGTTGCGAGCCCAAATTGACATGCACTACACTAACTCGATCCAAGAAACACTTACTAAGATTTCTCACTAAAAACAAAATAAAAGAAAGTGGAGAGCGTCTCCGGTGCAAATGAATTACGTTCCTCTAGCTCTCTTCAGATCAACTTGGTTAGTCGCCACTCCCCGACAACGGCGCCAAAATGCTTCGTCGATTGGTGTGCCCTGATTACATTCCCCAGCGTAGGAATTATGGTGCGTCTAGCATTTGTAATCTTGTGGAAATCCACGGGTCATCTCCTCGAGGGGAAGCGGTCTTACTTTGTTGATCAATAGGAGCTATTCCCCACTAAAGTATGATTTAAAAGAAAATTGTAATGTTGTGTTGTTTGGCTGAGCAGGTTGATTGGTTAAATGTTTTTAAGCTGAAAGACAGTGCAGGATTTTAGGTTCCACTCATACGATCGAGGTAGTCCACCTCTTATTTTATAAACTCATCTAGGAACCATTGATAAATGGTCTTGATGGAGGATTTGTCTTTAAATGCTCTTTGGAAATAAAGATGATATAGTAATACTAAGCACTTGTTCTCAATTAAAGCAGACCCTTAGTTGGCATTATGATTAAGCACAACGTGTCTTAGGAAATATCGTTAACACGTTGTCAAGATTTGACGAAGGATTTAAAACCTTTCTACACAAGTGATCCAATATTACCGCAATCCATTGAAAATCGAAAGATGAATTGAGGGACTTTACCTTGATCGGGGTGAGTTTCCCCCGTATGATCCCAGCAGTAGTGGTTTAGAACTCCATAAAACTTGTATGAACAATTAAAGTCGAAGAACGATTAATCATAAAAACAGTACCTTGCGGTAATTGACATGGCGAGAATGAAGAATATGGAATCTTTAGGATTTAAAGCCGAATAAATATTTATGCTGAAAGATTACAAACTCTTGAATCAGAACTACAAAGAATGGAAATATGAAATGCGGATCTCTGAAGTCTAACTCAAAAGCGGAAAACTCTTATTCTATCGAAAACCCTAAACCACAGAAGTGAAGAACTAAAAAACTAAAAACTAAAAGAATTGATTTGTGCCATGTCTCCTCCTTTTATAGCCTCAATGTGATTTTCATTTGGTTTGTTGGCTTGAGAGTCGCCCTCGTGCGGATTGGTCTTGGACAGACCATGCAAGTTCCATGCGGTTGTGCTAGGTGGGAACTTTGGTTCACGGGGTAGAGCCTACTCTTGTTGATTTTCCGGCAAAGTTGTCTGGGGTAGAGACTTTAAGTTCTCTAGGAAGAACTAATTCGCTGTAATTTTTTGTCAAGTTCTACCGGTAGGACTTTAAGTTGTACCGGTAGAACTTGTTCACTGCCAATTTTTCAGCAAGTTGTGGGGTAGGGCACAAGTTCTACCGGTGGAGTGCTGTCTGTGATCTTTCTGCTTTTGCAGGTTCTCGAGACTTCGTCAAGCTGCTCACCCATCCACAACACTTCATATTAGCTTCGGGTAAACATCCTTGTGCACTTAGGTTTTAAAATCGAAAGACACCACTTGCAGTACGAAACCTGAAGATATTAGAAGTACCTATTCTTGTGCGAATGTGGGTAAATTGTGATTTAAATGTGCTAGATTCTATTATAATTATCCTCCAAATGTGTATTCGTCCTTTGTCCAAAGCCACAGGATCCCTTTGTCTGCAGGGCAATCTATCTCACATGCCCGATCTTGTACGGTCACGAAACTCGTGTGAAGAAGTCTTGCTTCTTCCCAGCTAGAAGAGGTGTGTCTCCCTCTTCTTGCCAGCACTTTCATCAGGAGTGCTCCCGATCCTGCGATCTCTCTCTATGGTCGGGGTCGTCCCAGCCATGGAGTCCATGTCCGTGGCGAAGTCTATGATCACGCCCGAATGGACAACTTCAGCCCATTCTCAAATCTCCTGTAATACCCAGCCAATCCCAAGAAACTACGTATCTCGAAGATTGACATTCAGTCTCTCCCACGAAGACTACGACAAACTGATCTATATAAGGTTGGAACACCCTATGCATGAGGTCCATGAATGCCGTTGGCGCATTCGTCAATTCAAAGGGCATCACTGTAAACTCAAAGTGCCCATAACGCGTCCCTGCTTAGCGCATGGGATATCTGTCTCCCACCCAACCCTCAATTGATGGTAACCGGTCGCGAAGGTCTATCTTGGAGTAGACCGCCTCCTCTGTGATCAATAAATCATCAATCCTCGGCAATGGGTACCGGTTTTGATCGTAACCACATTCTTCTATGGTGTGGAGTCGAAGGGTCTTGCCCTTCTTCTTGAAAATAGAGCCCAGGACGCCCGTGGTGCGAAGTGTAGTCGATGAACCCCTTGTCCAGTAATACATAGCCCGGACTCACGAGGTTCCTGCGACTCAGTGGTGCCATCCTATGCGAAGTCATAGAGATGGGTGAATCTTAGAGTGTAACTTCGATCTGAAGTCTACGACCCTACGTGGAGACCAGTCGGGTAGCTCCTCACGGAAAAACATCCATATGCTCATGAGTGCTACGAGGTGGATCTAGTCTGGTCTCTCCTCGTCCTCTGGAGTAGGCTCGCTAGCCAACCCGCTAAACATCCCACGACATGAACTCGTATCACATGCAGGGGCGAAATGTCATGCTTGTCCCCTGAGTACCCACTTGCTTGAGTGCGAGTCCTGGCGACATAGGCGGTAACCCCTACGCTCCGCATTCGATAGCGACCTTATGGTTGTCGGTAATCCATCCCAGATGACGCCGAACTCGACATGTCCATGATCCTCGGGTCCATTAGGAGTAGAGTCACAGAGATCTCAACCTTCGCAACCTCGACATATGTCCATTTATTCTCGCCCAATCCACACAGGGAGAACTCACTACAAAGGCTCCACTCTAGTCTACAGGGGTCACGCATTCCATGATATTTAGAGGCCTCACTCTCTAGATGGAACACAACTAGTCTAATCACAGTAGTGTGTCGAGAGGTAATCTCTCCATAGCCTCTAACACCTTCGTTACATGTGAGCCAGTAGTGCGCCACCATCGGATCTCACTCATCCTGTGAATGTCGGAGGATGATGCGCCTAAACCTGCGGAGGTTACTAGGATCTCATGGCTACACCTTTCTGGCCCAGCACGTGCGATAGCAGCGCTGCAATACCTGACCTCAACAAAGGCGCTATGAATCTTGGTGGTGCGACCGGTACCACTGTGGAGCGCCCTCACGTCCTCGTCCTCGAACCATATATGTATTTGGAGTAAATGAAATGAGAATCGTTAAATTTTTATTTGATCTAATTGCTTGATGCACATGCCAATTACTAATAGGGCTTGACAACCATGAAGCCCGGCCAGATTCATTTCTAAGTGGCGCTAAATTCCAACCACTCAATTCATTTATTTGATAAAATTCTAAGCTCTCTTGTTCATTTATTATCGAATCCTGGGTGTAGTTCATACCCTTAGAATTCACTCATATTTTCCCATACGCATTACACAATGCATATAATTTCCTACGCAACAATCGCGCAATAACAATTCCCATATACATCATATCGTGTATATGTCCTTCCACGCAATTTGAAACATAAGATCACGTGATCGAAACATGCAGCATTCATTACGTATCTCAAAGGGTGTAAATGCAGCTCCGAGACACTATTCATACACAGAATCAGTGTATATTTCAAGTCCCTGCATTCATAAGCAATGCAAGACCATTTATCCAATATATTAATTCATATTTATCAACAAAAATTTTATTTTCGAAAATTTCATTTTTTTTTTCAAAATTTTGTCCCATTTTTTTGATTTTAATTTAATTTAATTATTTTTTTTATGCTATTGAAAATCACCAAAAAAATAAAAATAATAATATATATATAGCAGTATAGCATATATATATATATATATATATATATATATATATATATATATATATATATATATATATTTTTTTTTTTTTTTCATTTTCAAGACACCCAAATAAATTTATTAAAATTTATTTCTATTCCTCATTTTTTCTTCTCATTTTCAAAGAGCTCTCATACTCTATATGCTCTTCCTACCACTCCCAAGAAAATTTTTAACCGTGAGTTTTAGTTATTTTTCTCGTAAAATCGAATAATTTTTCCAAGCCTACAAACCTACTCGTTTCAGCTCAAAACCAAGTCAGCCCAGATTTTTTTTAATTTTTTTTTGAACTTGCTGCCCGTAATTTTTCCTTAATTCATTTTGCCAAAAATTTTTCTCAACCAACTTGTTCTACACTTTAGTTTATTCATTCCAAGTGCTATCCACCTAAGCACACAATCCAAACGTTGAACACATGATCACACATCATTCATGCATATTTTCACACAACACCATCAAATCACACAATCACACACCAAACACATGCATGCAGTGTTCTAATATTTATTCCGTGATTGTCTAGGTACCCACATACCTAACTCTAACATCAAGCCACCAAGTGGTGATGTTTCTATCTCTTAAGACTATGGCCTTAGCCCAAGTTCCCCCAAGCCCTAAGTATTCGTATACTTAAGCCTCCATACTGTCGCGACGCCCGATCCAGGCTCATGCTGACCACCAACTCATGGACATTGTGGAATGCTCTGATAACCCGACATTTTTCACGTAAAATCAAAAGAGCCTTTGTAATGTGAGCTCTACCCAAATACAAAACCTGAGGAGTAACTCATTCCAAACATCAATATCGTGAGTACAAATAAATGGCCAGCCCATTACAACACTACTTATCAATATATATATTCAACTATACTCAATAGTTTCCAGAGTTCAATTGTTTTTATCTTATACAAATATATATTAAAATTAAAACAATTCTAATACATGTAACCATCAAAACCACATTCCGCCTCTCAAAACCCGCCCTGTGGACGAGCCTTCTCGCACGCCTTCCGTACTCCAGAAAAATAGCATCCTCAACAGTAAGGAGCTAATGCCCAAAGAGTGGAACTACCCTGGGGTTTGGCTATTCTCCACCTAAGTGCATATGCAATGCTCCAGTAAACACACATTCAAGCAAAATGCATGATCCTACTCGAATGTCTAATCGACTTATCTCATACCCCGAAGTCCTCACCGACTCTCACACTTGCTTAAGCCTCGCATGAGAATTATTATGTTTATTCGTGGGACAACCCTCCGGGCGTATATATATCAATTGGGTCGCCTCCGACGACGATGTTATATTTACGGATCTACCTCCACGTGATATCAATCGCAATGCCCCAACGATCGATATTTTTAAGATGGACTACCCTCCGATAATTACTACTTTAGACAACCCTCCGAACCATTTTCTCGATCTATCCTTCATGCACTCACCCTATCGCCTTAGGGTGTCCCAAAGGCATATGGAATGCATGATGTCAATCCCATTACAAATTTATGAATTACATGCAAATATATAAACATGCATATATTCACATAAAATTAAATCACACAATCATGTTATGTAATTTCGCATTTCATCACACTAAAAATTAGCTCATGTCATCGATCAAACACTTGTTAATTCTACTTGAATTACTCGACTAAAA
Source organism: Tetrastigma voinierianum (assembly GCA_016808115.1). NCBI lineage: Eukaryota > Viridiplantae > Streptophyta > Magnoliopsida > Vitales > Vitaceae > Tetrastigma > Tetrastigma voinierianum. The sequence goes on from JAEQBH010005686.1 coordinate 118,924, forward strand.
TACATTAATTCACAAAATTTATTTAGAACACTATTCCTGAATAGTGAAACCCTGCTATCATTCCCTAAAATTAATCGTCTGGGCTCACTTTGTGAACCCGAATTTCATAAATGAGTATTTCCGACTATATGCATAATTACAATACAATTTGTTTACACTAATTTCACCATAAATAATCCTAGTGAAATCAAAGGGACAAGCCACGACCGGTCCACTTGAACTAAATTAATTTGAATTCGGGTCCCAAGTTCTTGATCGATCAAACGGCCCCCTACTACCAATCAACTCAAACATTAAACAAAGTACTTAAATAAAGAATAAACCCAAGTAGGAGAAACCTCACCTTCGAGTTTGATCGAAACTTCCTAAAATCGAGTCCAAAGCATCTCTCCGCTAACAACCTTCTTCGTCTCAAGAATTGACACAGATCTTCCAAAATCTGCAGAGAAGGAGGTCCTTCTCCCCAGAAAATCACCATTTCGTCGCATCTTCTCCCTGCTCCAAAGACGCGCTTACTCTTCAATTTGGAGAAGAGATGAATTATATCTCTTATTTTGGCATTTTCCTCATTTAATCAAATTCAAAATGACCATTTGTCCCTTCTTTCCCACTTCGCATTCGCACTCATCTCGGTCCATTTCATCATTTCTCTACTCATGCCACTTATGGCACATGAGTACGTGTTATACGTGACTTTGTAAAGATAGAAAATCGCTTATTTGAGACCCGATACGCGACGCCCTCAAAACGGTAAATTTCGACGTTCCTAGACCGACGCAGCTAGATTTCACGAGACGATTCAAACGGTGAACTGCCTTCATCCGAGATCCGAGAATGTAAATTCAGGATTTTAATGTAAATTACAATTTTGTAAACTAAATTACGATTGTCTTTTTCCGTAAATTGGAATTTCTGTCTTACTGTAACTACTACCTCAAGAAGGAGCAGGAGAACAATCATGGGAGAAGAGGTTCAAGAGCCTCTAGCAAGAGCTCAGCCGTGTGAAGGAGGTAGACAGGACGCTGGCCATCGACACTATGGACACTCAAGTATTAACAAATCAGTCACCACTACCGAGGTGCTTCACTTCCCTCTTCCAAAGAAAATTCAGATGCCACAAGTGGAAGTAGATTACGGTGTCGTAGATCCACTGATCACCTCAACACTTACAAAAACCAATGGAGCTGTGATAGATTGCGACCAGGCGTGCAAAGAGCTTTCATCACATTAAAAGGCCTACCTTTGCCTGCTTTAATAGGCTTCCACACATCAATCTCCTCATTCAGAGAGCTTCATCCATTGCGCTCGCCTCTACCTAATAAATGGACGTATAGAAAGCTGCTTATCATCTCGCCGACCATCACAGAGCTCGCAAGAAAGCCCCCGAGGGTCTTATGTCCGTAGATTCACCGCCGAGTCTCTGAAGGTAGATATACCCGACGAGAAGTTCGCGATCACCGCATTCATTGTGGTTGGGATTAGGGTTCAAATGAAAAGACTCGATGTTTTCCATCCCCAAAACCCTGCCAAGTACTTTACTCAAAGTGCTCGCAAAAGCAGAGAAGTACATTAATCTTTGTGGAAGCCCCCATATCTAAGAGAGTGGAGCCCTCACTCTACTTGGGCGGTATCAAACTTCTCGACTAAATAATGGCCCTCGCTAAAGAGACAAAGATCGAGTGCAAAGACCCACTTACTATCATAGCCGTGTTCGAGAGGAGTTTAATAGAAATTTTGAGGATGAGAAAATTAATCTTGGCACTAGTAAATCGCAGCCTTCTAAGCTCCGCCCTTACTTCCGTGCTCATACTATAGAAGTTCCAAATGTAATATCCGATGAAGCAAGTGTTACATAAACCGTAGACTCCTGTGAAGGTCGGATGAAGTGTGCCAGGAGTCGAGCGAGTTCGGACATCGATATAAGCCAAAATCAATAAAGTATGTGTCTTAGCATTTCGTCATGGAATTCAATTCTCACAGAGCTCACCGAGAACACCCAAGCACCGATCGACCCACCCATCCGAGAAACTTTCCAGACAGCCACAAACGCATTACAGTTTGAGCCCCGCTTAACCCCCGACCTCCTAAAAGGAATAGACACCAGCAGGCGCTAGATCTCGATTCCAAGCCTCCAATCAACGAGGTCAATATGAGGTCAGCCATAGCAAGTCTCAACCTCGCCATCTTCCAGAAACTGACCAACAGGTCTACAAACACCCCACCGGCAAGAAGACAAATAGAAGACACCCCTACTTGAGGCTAAAAGCAGAATGATCCTTGCACTTTCAAAAGGTACTAGATTTTATTGAAAAGTTCGTACGTCCAGTCAAACATATCCCAAGAGAGAACTCCGAGCCGATGCTCGGCAAACTAGCGATAGCCTTCACAGAAGACCCCAGCTTCAACACCTATCGAATACCTCGCAGAGCCTTCATTGATCTGCGGATTTGAAGTCAGCTTCAACTCCGTCCGAGCCAAGCTGATGACCCATTCGTGATTACATAATGACGGACGTCACCCCACGACCAAAGAAGTAGGCTAAAATCGTGGACGAGAGGTCGTACTTAGGTTCACTAATCAAGGGGCGGGCTTGTACGTAGGTTTCTTCACACCCATCCTTAAGTGCATCGCGAAAAGACATCAACACGCGCTAAGGGAAGTACACGGCTGTATAGCGCGGAAATTGATATCGAGCTCTGGCATTAGCGCAGGAAGGTCTTAAGGCGGATACACGTCACAATACTCGTAGAGACGCGACGATCTAGTCAGAGATGCAAGATCTTCTGTGATATGTTAAGATCTCTACGCCTCCCATAAGAGCCTCGACATCAATTACAAGCCACCTACTTTTCCAACAGCGGGGGTTTCGATGATATCGACCTCTCGCCTCTGGAAGGGTCAATGTAAATTCATCACAGCCATAGATTATTTCACCGGGCCGGGCTAAGGCCGAACTTTGGCCACAATCAAGGTGAATTAAGATACGCACTTTGTGGCAAGCCATCATATGTGCTCGTATCCCAAGAGCCTGCATCGTGACAATGGAAAGCAATTGACAACGCCAAGTTCGTGGATTTCTTGTGCCGAGCCTCAATTACAATATACTATCCCTAAAGACATTCGCACCTAATGGTCGTGCCGAAGTCACCATCGAACCCTTACACTTACTGAAGACCAAATTGGAAGATCTTAAAGGCAAATGGTGAATTCCCTCCCCCGAGGTGCTACTGCCTACAGGACTATGTGCAGGTCATCAACCCTGAAACCTTATATTCACCCTAGCCTTGGCACTCATGAGTCCTCTTGTCGGTGTAGGGTTAAAGTCCTCAAGGATCGAAGTCACACAAAGTGGAACACAAATGACGAGGCTCTCCGTCTGACCTGGGACCCGATGAAAACGAGCAGTTCTAAGGCGCACCAGAGGATTGGTCAGAGGAAGATTTAATGGTACTACAACCAAAAGGTCAAACTCTGTGGAGCTACATGCCAGTGACCTAGTCTTGAAGAAGCCCCGCCGCCAGCGAGGTAACCCAGCGCACGGGAAAACTAGGCCCCCAACCGGGAGGGCCCCTACATCATATCCCCCGCGCCATCGACGGCACTACGAGCCCACTGTAGGAGGGAAAATTTAGCATCATGCTCTGAATGCTAACACCTTAAACGCTTTTATCAAGATCTTTAAGCCAGAATCTTAAATGAAGCATTATCAATTTTCAGATGACGATATGAGCGCGCATCGTTATTTTGTTAGACGCCTCAAACAAATGTACATATAATGCCTTAAAAATACATGCAACGTAATGAGAAAGTCTATAGTCATAAAGAAAAGTCTCTCTTTATTCCAATCGTATTACATTCAATTACTAATCAGAGGTTGGCCTGTTATGACTGGAAATACATAGGCTACAGCCTCAAAAAAAAAAAAAAAACCTCAAGAAGAAAGAGGAAAGGAAAACGATGAAAATAAGTGTATTAGCGGCAAAGGTGGAAAAGAGGAGAAGAAGAGTAAAGAGATGGAAAAGAGGAGAAGAAGAAAAAAGGATGGAAATAGTTTGTGCGAAAGGAAAGAAAAAAAAGGAAGAAAGGAAGGGAGAGAGAATGAAGGAGAGGGAGAAAGAGAAGAAAGGAGAGGAAGAGAAAGAAGAATAGAAAATAGAGAAACCGACACAAGAAATGTACCGCCCTCTCCGACACATTCCTAGCCGGTTAGGAATAACATGACTTACAAAGGGGAGAGACTAGGAAAACACAACTCTTACAAGCAGAGGTCCAACAAAACGAACTTAATATTCTAAAGTGATCCCCTGGGCGAAGACGATCGCTTCGACGCTTTCCATCTCACAGAAATCTCAAGCATATCACCGAGTGGCAGTATCTAATTCGTACACAAGAGGGTTGAGCGGAATCAACAAAATTCATATCCTGTTTTCATCACGAGTCGCTTACCGCAGATAGCCGCCTTGTGGTCGAACACGGATGGGTTTTCATCCTAGGAATGATTTGCCATGTGAAAAGGTAAGGCTTTCTATTTGGATTTTGGATTTGTTTCAAAAACAAGGTGAGTAGTTTGAAAATTGAATAACTGTGAAGACCGGGAAGTGATGTGTGAAAAGGTAGCTTCAAGATTTAGGGGTCACTAACTTGATAACATGGTAAAACAAGTGTCCCCTGCTTTATCCCCTCGCATTATGACAAGCAACCTATAGTCCAAGCCATAACCTGATCTTGTTTAACTATCAAACCTAACCCTAGAATCACCTCATTTTGAGTCAACACTGTAACATGCATCTACAACCCTTTCGGGCTTGAAACCCTAACATTCAACACATCATTTCAATGGCTCGTGAAGGCCATCTAGGAACCACAAGACATCTAAAGAATAAGTACAGATCAGATCCCAAAGCATGGTGGCATTGCCAAATTAATAACATTAAATGGATGAATCTAGTTTGAGAAGACATGAGCTATAAATACAAGACGGCAAAAGCAGATCAACACATGAGGACAACCTCAGAATCGCCCACAACCAAGCTAGCTACCTTCCTCAAAGATAAAAGATGCTTACCAAAGATCTCAAATACACCTCAAGAGTGGTTGTTTGGTAGCCTAGAAAATGAGAGAAAGAGGAGAGAGAAGAGAGAAAACCAAACCCTAAGTGAAAGTTGCCAAGATATTTACATAAAATGAAAATTTGTGCTAAATGCATTGGTTCCCAAGTTAGCTTCCTCTTTGGGTTACAAAAACTATGGGGGTTTATATAGGCCACCCAATGTATGAAAAATACAGTTCCTAACATTTTGGCTAAATATCGACAATAAGTAATACACCAAAATGAAATTATTGTATTAATTACAAAAGTGATTTATTGAATGCAGAGATTTGCTAGCGTAGTGGCCTCACATAAGAAATGTAAAATCGCTAATGCAGATAGCGCACCGTAGAATTTCGCTAGCATCGCAATTTCGCTACCAGGCGAAATTTTTAGTGATAGCGAATCAGTATTTTTCGCTTAGGAACAGTAAGGTTAGCGAAATTTTGTGTCTAGCGAATTTTCACAATTTCGCTTAGGATCATAAATTTTCGCTATGATTGTAATTTTAATCCCAAATAAATTTTCGTAATCTTAAATAAATTCCCTGAATTGCTGATCTTCACGCATGGCCTACCGTCTCTATATCGGCACCAACTTTTATCACTTTGCCTTTCATTCTTTCTTGATTTTCGTATGTTTGATGGTCGATGAATGGGTTCAATCTTTCAAGTGGTTTAGCATATGTCCGGGAGCATTGAACTTCAAAGTACGCAAAACCCGCGAAACAACCAAAAATAACCTCTAAACGACATAAGGATACTTAAGTGAAGACTCACTAATTGGCATAATCACATGATTAGTGCGCAAAGCACTCAAAACCTATCTCGATATAGGGCTCAAAATAGCACTTTGGGTACTAATCACACCCCCAACCGAAACGCCGTTATCCCCTTAGCAACGCAAAACAAAAAGGAGATGCATGCATTGATTCTCAAAGTTTATGATTCAAAAAAGGCTTATGTACATATAAACAAAGATTCTTTAAACTAAAAATTGACATCAAGTTTTGAAAAACCGCCTATGAAAGAGCCAAACCATACAAGAACAATTTCAGGTCAATATTGGCTCCATGATTCTCAATCGAATTTCCACCAAAGTCTAATGGTTCTTTATGTAACCGGGATCGGTTTCAATAAATCTCGTAAAATCAGTCCCTTCCCCCCAACCTAACACCGGCATGGCCTAAGTCGTTGAACAACCTAGATACTCGATAGTTACGCTCATTTCTTTACTTGACTAAATTGTGGCAATGCTTAAAATTCGACTTCACCAAAGTCCGTAACTGGTCCACCGATGACTCCTTAACCACCAAGGCTTGGTGGCATCAAGCCAAAAGATCATCATCACAAACTCTACAGTTTCACCCGAACTCGAATGACTTTTCGAAAATCAAGCACCTACAAAACGTTAAACTCTACCTATCCACCCATGTAATCTAACACTAAATCGATGACTCCCAACCAATTGCTGGCTTAGGCATCTGGTTTCAAAGGCTTTCACATACACCCCACTCCGACCGTGTTCTGGGTTTCAAGGCAAATGTCACGACTTTATTTTTCTTTATTTTCTTTTCTTTTGTTTTTTCTTCTTTTTCCTTTCTCGAAGACTACATTGGTCTTCAAATGTGGGTAACACAAACCTATCCTATTGCCAACATGCCTAAGGCCATTTATGCAAAGCGAAAGGAAGCAACTATCTGGCACACCCTATTGAAACAACTGTGTGCAAGTAGAATTAGCTTAAGGGAGAAATGTTCAATTTGAGTACGTCGGAACTTCAACCGTCCAAAATTATTTCCAAATATGGAATTTGTCTTCGAACATAAAGGTGACAAAATGTGGTTTCAAATTTTCCATTTAAAGGCAATTCATAATTGTCCAATCAGCTAAATTCAATCGCCCAATCAGGCACCACCGTCTAATCAAGCACCCACCGTCTAATTGGCAATCCAATCTGTTCAATCAAGCACCAATTGTCCAATCAAGACAAAAACGATTACATAAGACGGAGGCCAAAAAGTATATGCAAAAGGTGTATATATACGAATAGCTTTTGATATAGCCAAAATGGCTAGTACACGCATACCAAAGTTAAACATACGTAAATATCACGCCTTACTATGGCTAATACATGAATCCTAATCAAAAATTAGTAAAGTGCTTGATAAAGCCGGTAACTATACAAAATCATAAAGAAACCAAACCACCCTCACCGCCGTGGTGGTGGTGGGTCTCCGTGGATCATTGGCCGCCGTGAGCCAACACATCCACGATGCGACACAAGTGTCAGAGTTCTCCTCCGATCCCGAACACGAGGAAGCACCAGCAGTCATAACTGGCCGCAGCATGGAGTGACACCAGCCAACCTTCGATCCCGGGCCGTCTCGTAGCCGCCAATGAGCAAATAGCATCCATCACCCAGCCTATCTGCCTCAGTCAAGGAACATACCAGTGAATGGGCGCAAAGTAAGATGCGGCCAGCGTGACACTGCAACACCGAAGGTAGCAACATCGTGGGATGAGAGACAGGGGGACAGATGCGAGCCGATTCCTCCCCAGATTCGGCCCGGGGGCATGCATATCGTCTCGTGGGAGTCCTCGCCACCCGATCCGGTGATCTCCTCCCGGTCCCGTCACGGAGGAGGAAAGATACGTGCATGGTCACTGGCCCAATGACGTAACCAGAGGGCATCGAATCCTCCTCCCCAATCCCCGCTCCTCCGTGAATCCCAAATGCTCAGAATTCGCAAGTAGTAGTCTCGTGACAAGAATGCAAGACTCTTACGAACTGTGCCCCTTCCGATGACCTTCTCCTCGAAATGTATCAAGGAGGTCATCATCACCGGGGGACTAAACCAATATCCTCCGAGATCCGTGAAAGAACCTCCCAAGACGCTACCCTCCGTCAGACATAATGTTGCAAATGGGAATGTCGGTCTCGCCAGGTGGTCAATCAGCAAAGACCGGCGCTGAGTCGCCCCAGCAGGCACGCCCCGGCCGCAGGATGTCTCGCCGCCAAGATAGCGAATCCATCTCCGCCGAGGTGGGGCGGGCCTAAGCTCCATAAGATAACCCCCGACCGGGCTGGGCAGATACTGTGCCCCAAGTCGCTGAAATATCTCGCGCTCCGAGGACCCGGGGCGACTCATCTATAGAGAACTCGGTCACACGACCACCGCTCCCGAGATGTCATCGAGCGAGCAACCGCAGCACACCCGGGCACACTGCCTCGGTCGCGAAGGCGCGAGGAATAGTCCTCAATCAACCCGCTGTAATCCCCGAGTCTGGATCACCACTGGACGCTAGAATGACTCATGATGAAAACCCTCGAATAGTGCAAGATTCCCTGAATCGGGGTGCCCTACTTAACAACCCGCCCCGATCCCGAAGCAAAGGATAACCGAGGCGATGATGTCGCTTCAGAATGACGCGCCGAGACGGGCGGGAGGTCGGATGAGGATGACTACTCCGGCCTGATGTGCGGGTCGCTGGAGCGCCGACCCTCCTGGTACCAAGGCCGGGTATGTGGATTCCGGCCCGGTCCCATCCGTGCCCATCGCCGAAACCCCGAGGCTCACCACGCTTCGGACCGGCATGGTACTTCGGCCGGATCGAGCCGGAACTGGGCCCGCTTGCCGCCCGTACTAAATCTAATTCGGTGTCGGGAGTACGGACGACCCCCGTACGCACTATAACTCGTAGTGGGAAAAGAACACCGGCAGGCGTAGTCGAACAAATGCAACCAGAGCACCGCAAAGGGCTGGATCCGGGGCTCACTGGCCGACGACGAGTCACACCGCAAAGATGACACAGATAAACCAGGTTCATCGTTGTGGGACCAGTGGCACCGGACGGCCACGAGTGCAAAGAGCTCCACCGGTGGTTGCGTGCGCAACGTAGTGGCAAAGTGAGGGCAGCGAACTGGCTACTAAGGGTAAAAGTGGCAAAGGAGGTGCAGCTGAACGACGGTGGTAAAAGCGGCGGAAGGACTCAGTGGCTCCCAAGCACGATGGTCAGGTGGCACTACAGCAAAGTGCTGGCTACGAATCCACACAGCGCAGCTGAACGACTGTGGTCACACAAGCGTGGAGGCCTGTGGTCAAGCAGTGGCTAAGGCTCTGAAATTGCAGTGTAAGGTGGCTCCAGGATACGACAGTAGCGAATAGGGACTACGGATGAGCCTGAGGGAGGGGGAAATGATATGAATTTGAAAGCCCCTCCCTCCTTCTTTCTTTTATAAGCCACCGGCAAACCCTAATTCAATGCAGCGGCTCCACTCCGCTATAATAGCGAAATTCAAATTTTAAAACCCGTTCACCTGCAAATTAGATTTTCAGTATTAAAATATTAAAAATAAAAATTAAAAATATTATATAATATATATCTAATAATTTAATATATTCAAAAGAAAATATAAAATATATAATATTAAAACTAAATTGCTCAAGAGGGAAAACTGCTAAATAGGGAAAGTTTCCAAAAATAGAAAGTTACTAAAATAAAAACTATTAAAATTGACCAAATTAACACAAAAGCAAAATTATTGAGCTGCAATTTGGCTCAGAGAACACTAAATCAGCTCAATTTTACCAAATCGCTTCAAGGAGGGTCAAGGAGGATGATCTCTCAAACTCCCAAGCAGCTGGTCCGAGTCGAACTCGTGTCGATTTCCCATTGCTGAACGGTTTCTCACCGAGGGATTCTGAATCGGTGCAATTGCCCTACAAAGGTGTCATGGTAGGACCAAAACACTCGCTTCACCTGGGTTGGCTATATCCTGTAGTCCCGTCATTCACTTCCCCGCATCTCGACACACCGAAAGACACATCATTAGTCACTGATTTTCACTTTCCATTAATTTGTGTCATGGTTCAAATGAAATATGTTCCAAACTCAAGGTCATGCTACCAGCGTGTTGCATGGACTCCATTCCCAAGAATTGATGATTGCATCGTCATGGGCTAGAAATGGTCTTCCTAGGATAATTTAGCATGATTGCCCATTTGGTAATTGGCTCAAGAAAGTCAAGTACAACAAAATTCACTGGTAGTAGGAATTTTGTCTATTTTTACTAAGACATCCTCAACTATCCCCAGTGGATTCTCTTCTACCGATCCATCTACCAATGATAGTGATATTGAGGTTTAAGTTCACCCAAACCTAACCGCTTGTACACGTAATACCTAAGTAAAGAGGTTCACACCGGCTCCTAAATCAAGCAATGGATTTGTTCATGCAATTCCCACCAATATTGGATCAAATTGTGGGAGATCCCGATCCTCAGATTTGACAGGTTCGCTGGATTATGGCACACTGACTTGTTCAGTAAGAAATGCCTTTTTCAATACTCTAATCCTTCTTAATTGTGCAAAGATCTTTCAAAATTTTGTATAGGCAGTACTTGCTTGATTATGTCCAAAAGAGTGTATGTTAACTTTCACCTGCCTTAGGACTTCTAAGATACCCGTCATTGATGCCTTTTCGCTTCTATGCCTGTGGGAAATGGAGGTGGCATGCAAGGCTTCATTGAATCCTCCCCAGAAAATATGCCCTGCTCCACCTCTCCGTTCTCGGTTTCTTCAACAAAGTTCGGGGCACGGGCTGATCAACCTTCCACTCCCTCAGGTGATTATAGCCTTCACCTCATCCATCTCGAATCAGTTGGATGATCCTACCTTCATGGATCCTTTCGGTTTGTTAATCGCTTCGGGGAAGTGAAACCTCCTCTTCTCAGACTTAATATTGTCGATCTTTGTGATTGAGTTCTGTGCTGTTTAATTCTTTGTTTAGATTGCTCAAGCCTCCATCTATTCTCTTGTTCAAAGTAGTAATTTCTACAAGATCAACTTTTCAGGCGCTTGCACATTGATCCCTTTGTTTCCACAAAATTACCCACCACTTTACTCAAATTTAGGGATGGCTTGCTTTACAGAGAAGAGGATGGTGGTCAAGGTGGTTGAAAGGTGGAAACTAAATTGTTGTCTTCGGGGCACTGGGGTACATAGCAGGGGGATTGGCTTCCAGAAAGGTTAGTGGTGATTCCTCCAATCGAATTGTAGGTATTTCCCACAGGGGTATCAGTTGTGTGCTGTATCATTCCCACAAAGAGATTTGCACATTCTCGACATCAAATCCTTCATCAAGGCCATAGGACACCGTTTCTACCTGGATGTACAGAGATTGAACAGGCAGGATCGCTTGCGCAGGATTTTCGCCACCGCCGCACTTCATGAGCCTTTTTCCTTCAAGCCCTCCACCTTCCCTAGCTAAGGCCTGGGGAATTCTAATTTTCATTTCACGCCCTCCACAGTCAGATAAATCCCTCCCTAGGGCTAATGAGGGCCTCAGTGTTTCCATTTCCTGGTTTGGTTCATCCCAACCCCAGTTTCAATACATAATTCAAGAAATCCATGGCTTCACTGGGTGCTGCGTAAAATCTCCCCACACATGGTTTCCAATAATCGTTTGGCCATGAGACATACCACCATAGAAGTGGTTTACCAAGATCCATGTATCAAAACCCATGGTGTGACATGCACCGATAGTCTCCATAAATCTCTCCCGAAGATCGGGTAAACCTTTCACCATCTTGAGCTTTCTGCAAAGTGTAATTGTCTTTCAAATCACTGGTCTGATGAAAATCAAGAATTTTAAAAACTCTCGTCATAGCCTCACCTCAATTTCTAATGGTTCTAGGTCTCAAAGGAGTTTAGCCAAATCTTGGCCTTGTCTCAGTATCATGGAAATGCTTTACCTTAAGCAACCATGTCCATCATTCCTTCCTTAAAGGTAGTATACTTCAAAACTCAATATGGAGCAAGATGGATTCATTTTCCATACCATGATATGTGGGGAGCAGGGTTCTCCAAGTAAGGCCTCATCGCAACATCTTCACAGAGGTATGATGCGTGAGGGGGCACTAACCTCCTGTGGAGGGTGGATGGATCCTCAAAGGTTCTATAGGCGCTTGGATTCATTGGGGTACCGCTGACTCGCTGTTCCTGTAGGGGATCCACAGCCACTATGTGGCTGATCAGTGTACTCACATCCTTGTAATCTACCCGTTATTCCTCTATCCCACTATATAAAACACCTCGTTATACAATTCTCGTGAGACAACAAAGAGCACCAAACAAACTTGCAAAAGGTTAAGATTAGCTAAAATAAAACTCAATCAGATGATAAACAAAAACAGAAGTAGGTTGTATCGCAAAGTGATGAAACTTGCGCCATCGTAATCGGGTTACAAAAAGAGTTGGGTGCGTTACCTTTCACTTGTGATGTTGATCACAAGTACACTTCAACTTATCAAACGTAGGTTGGCACCATCCCCGGCAACGACGCCATTTGATTCGTGCCACAGTAGGTTGAGCGGAATCAACAAAATTCATATCCTAAGTTCCTCCTACTGCCGTAGTCAAGCTACTGCAGTATAGCGGTCTAGGGTCGAACACGGGGATGGGTTTTCATCCTAGGAATGATTTGCATAAGTGTGAAAAGGTAAGGCTTTGTTTGATTTTTGGATTTGTTTCAAAACAAAGGTGAGTAGTTTCAAATCATCAATCAGAAGACTGAAAGTGATGTGTGAGAAAGGTACTTTGAAGATTTAGGTCACTAACTTGATAACATAGGCAAACAAGTGTCCCCTTGCTTCATCTCGCATTATGACAAGCAACCTATACCCAAGCCATAACCTGATCTTTGTTTAACTATCAAACCTAACCTTAGAATCACTCCTATTCGAGTCAACATGTAACATGCATCTACAACCCTTTCGCTTGAAACCCTAACATTCAACATCATTTCAATGGCTCGCAAAGGCCATCTAAAGAACCACAGCAGACATCTAGGCACAAGTATGCACCGTATCCTAAAGCATGGTAAGTATTGGCCACAAATTAATAACATTAAATGGTATTCAACCCTACTGAGAAGACGTGTTTCATAACACACTGCAGTATCCAACACATGAGGACAACCTCAGAATCGCTCCCACAACCAAGCTAGCGCCTTCCTTTAAAGAAAAGAGGTTTAGCTACATCTCGAGCTGTCCCCAAGAGGGTTGTCTGGGTAGCCAGAAACGAGAGAAAAGGAGAAAGAGAGAAACTAAACCAAGTGAAAAGTCGCGAAGATATTTACATAAAGTGAAAATTTCAGGCCAACGCATTGTCTCCTGCTAGCTTCCTCTTCGTTACAAAACTATGGGGTTTATATAAAGCACCCAATGTATGGAAAATACAAGAAAGCCTAACATTTTGGCTAAAATAAGGGACAAGGAAGTAATACACCAAAATGAGGCCTGGGTTTCACATTAATTATAAAATGGATGACAATGCAGGAGATTCTATCTAGCGTAGGTGGGCTCATTACGTATTAAAATCTCGCAGTAATGAAATCAAGATTGAGAGATAGCTAAATCGAGAATCTCCCCCGCTTAGGCACTCGGTACTACAATTTAAAGTAAATTTCACGTTAGCTTAGCGAAATTTTTAGGTGATAGCTGAAATCGCATTTTTCTCGCTTAGGAACAAAGGGTTAGCGAAATTTTTAGGTCTAATAGTTCTCACACTCGCGATGATTGCGAAATTTTCGCTATGATTGCGGCTCGCAATCCCAAATAAATTTTCAATCTTAGCGAAATTCCCGGAATTGCCGATCTTCACCGTACGGCCTACGCTTCTATATCGCACTAACTTTTATCACTTTGCCTTCATTCTTCTTTTGATTTTCGTATGCTCGATGGCCGATGAATGGGTTCAATCTTCATGGCTTCTGAAGATATGTCTCGATATCAACTTTCAGCACGCAAAAACCCGCAAAACAACCTAAAAAATAACCTCTAAACGACATAAGTGGGATACTAAGAAGACTCGAACACTTCAATTGGTATGACCGTGATGATTAGCAAAGCACCCAAAACCCATCGACATAGTGGCTCAAATAGCACTTTCGGGCAATTAATCAAAGATCCAAAGTATAAACTCCATAGCAATGAAGCTCATTTATAAAGCGTTGAAGCACTCCCGAAATTCAAGGCAATCAAGCCAAATTCCTCCATAACCTCAAAGATTAAAAGACACTCGCATCTTCCAAGAAAATCTAAGCTCAACACTGCACGCAACGACTCGGGCCGACGAGCCCGACCACCCACTCCAGCCACACCCAAGAGTCGATCGCCCAAAGAGCAGTCAGCCTTACAAGCGCAGCCACGCCCTGAGCCCAAAGAGCTCACTGACGAGCCTGACCACCCACTCGTGCCATGCAAATTCCTAAGAGCTCGCCCAGCCTCAGCTATATCGCCCACAAGGCCACAAATGGAGCCTGTGGAGCTCACTTTGACGAGCTTGACTACTCTACCTCAGCCACGCAGCCCCAAGAGTCGATCAGCCAGTTATATCGCCCACAAGGCCCAAATACCGAGCCCAAGAAATTCACTTCTGATGAGTTCACGACTGCGAGGTGCCATGCACTTAAGAGATCGATCACCATGCTATATCGCCCATTGCTGGCCATTGAATGAGCCCAAGAGGCTCACTCTTTTAACGAGTTCACTTACTCCGCACGCGCCGTACGATCCCAAGAGTCGATTAGGCTCAGCAGGCCATTTCACATACACAAATACTGAGCCTGGGTGAGTCACTTCTGACGAGTCTCGACGATTTCCGCACAGCTATGCAAACTTAAGAGTCGATCACCAGTTATATCGCCCATTCAAGGCCTTAGCGCCCTGAGCCCAAGATCCCCACTTAACGAGCTTGACTACTTTAATTCAGCCATGGAGCCCAAGAGCCTGATCAACAGCTATATCGCCTCCACAAGGCCTCGCCCGAGCCCAAAGAGCCTCACTTCGACGAGTTCGAGTGATTTCGCACAAGCCATGCAAACTAAGAGAAAGATCACCGCTATATCGCCTGACAAGGCTCACAATGAGCCGAGCTAAGCCACTGACGAGCTCGACCACCCACTTTGTGCCGCAGCAAATTTAAGAGTTAGATCACCAGCTATTCAAATCACACATTATCACTGAGCCTACACTACTGACGACCTCGACCATCACTGTGCCATGCACCCTAAAAGTCGATCACGCCATTCCCAATTAGGAAGGCCTCAACGCCCACGGCCCTTCACAGCCTCAGAGCCCCAGCCTCAAATCTCAAACAGCCAAGGCACCCACGGAGCCAAGTAGCTCAAGAGCTCAACAGCTTAGTCCAAACAGGCCATGCAACCACAGAAAGCCAGAGCTCAAGAGCCCAAGAGTCACTCAAACAAAGCATGAAGCCACGGAGCTAAGTAGCCAGAGCCCAAAGATCTCAAATTCAAATGTGCCATGTTCCTAAAAATCTGGCCTCAGCCTAAGCATAGTGTTCTCATGAAGCCTCAGCGGCCCAAAGCTCAACTGCTCAACTCTACATCCTAGGAGCTGCTCGACTTAGACGATGTAGCCAAGAAATCAATACAATAATAAGAACAAATACCTAATTGCAAACAGAGACAGTAAGGTAAAAGATCATTTATTATGAGTGTGCTTACATATGTCCGGGTCCCAGCCCAAAGAAAATAAGTAAAAAACAAAGATCGATGATCATAAAATCGGCAATCGTGCATCATGAGAGTGGTGGGTGAAGAAGGGAGCCGGGCCTCACCCAAAAGTCTGGTTCTCCCGCAATAGCTGCGTGAGGGATTCCTCAGCCTCCTCGTCGCTAGGAATGTCAAATTTGAAGTCCAAGACGGGGTAGGCATTAGTAGCTTTCCTCTTAAAGGCTAGCCACCTAGAAACCCATCGAGTACAGGCCTCATCCCTCAATCTTCCTATAACTTCATCCTGCTGAGCAAACTGTGAAGTTATTTGTCAATTTAAGGTCCCCAGTGTTCCCACGGCACTCCTCAACAGCGTTCTTCCGAGTTTAGCCGAGGCCTCACGACGAGCCTCATCCAAAGAGGCTGCCGCCTTATCGCTAGCTCATCTTTGACCACACGCAGCCTTCCTAGACCGCTACCGCCTCGGGGATGAGAAGCTCATCCCTAACCATCCAAGTCTGATATCGGGCAGACAGCCATCCTAGCCCTAGCAAGTCATCTTGTGCAACCCGCAACTCATCCCGAACCTCCGGCTTCGGCCGCCTCAAGCTCGGCCCCACCTCTACCCTCAGTTCCCGAAGACGGTCAGACGTAGTATGCTTCAAATCGACGGCTTCCACCGCTCCCTCGGTCATGACACAGACCTCGACCCCGCAGCCTCACCGTCAGATGTGAGGGAAGCCACCTCTGTAAACCCTGGCCGCTGGGCATGACTCCTTCGTTTAGCTCGCCTTCGCCAAACCCTTCAAACGATAGAAGCACCGCCACATCCAACAGAATCAATATCCAAACGGCATCAAACACTCAACCTCAAAATGGAACTGATACGATGCATGGAACCTCGTGAGCTACCCTGAGATAGAGCTGCTGGGTCTTCATCAACGAAGAAGACGCCGACCCCAAGATCGAACGAAGAATGGACGAGACACATGTAGTTCCGGCATCGAGAAGCAAGTGAGTCGCCATCTCTTCCACTCCCCGAGTCCGAGTCCTTCCTCCTCAATCTTTCCGCCGAGAAGGTGGCCTAAATACTCTTCGCTGGCGATTCCAAATGCTGATGGGTACGACTCGCCAACGCCCCACCCGAGGGACCTGGCCGCGAAGCACCCGCACCCGGGCCGCGGAACTCAAGATTTGGTGAGCTCCCATCCGGAGAGACAATGCCTACCCGGCTTCGACATGGGTAGACGGAGAAGATGGAAGACGCCTCACCCCGAACTCCTCGCCAAAGCTAACGGACTCAACCAGTCCGTGGTCTTCCGTTTCACACTCTGGGGCTTCCGAGACAACGTCTCCAACCGAGCCAGAAGCTCTCCCTTGGTGGGTTTGATAGCGGAGGGCCCGATGGGAGAAATTTTCATGGTGGAAGGAGGCATGTCCCAAACAGATGGCCACCCAGCCTCAATGACAATCACTCGGATCGCACCACAGAAGCAGAGATCCACTTCATCGCCGTAATGGCAGACGCGCATCGCGCGCCATAGATCATTCGAGTCGAGGTGGCGTAAGACAATGGAATGAAATGCCCAATGAACTATAAAATGTTTATACAAACAAAATAATACTTACGAGACTTCGGTGGTCCAAGCAAAACGGAATTTCATCATTGTCCTTTTCGGTCGAGTGGCTATAGGCTTCCTTCACCGCGTCGCGACAGCTAGAAAAGTGACCCTTCCAAAGCCTGCAGGGAAAATTATATTGATCTGAACAACAAGAGATGCCAACCGTTTCCAAAATACTCCGTGAGAGCAGACAGAGGAAGCCCTTATGCTTCGCGCTAAAAGATAAAGGAACAAAGCCATAATCGGGAACACTCAAGTCCCCCGTCCCTAAAGAAAACCAATAGGCCAACTAAAATACCCCAACCATCAGTAGAGCCGAAGGACACATTTGGCACGGCAGAACCCCTTTCATGAAGCGGATGCAAAGGAAAGCGAAGACCATTATTGAAGGCCACTTCAAAGAAACACATCAGACTTAGCAATTTAAACCACATAGGAGGTCAAAACGTCAGGGGACCACACTCGAACGCCAAAAGGAGGTCGATAACGTCTAGCAAAGGTGGCCCCATATGAGGGACCGACCTTGCTAGGCCCCACAATTAAAGCATGCTGAACGACGGATTTTAGGTATTCTGACCCTCCATGATATTTAATTAGGTCTACTTTCCCCTTACCCTTGTCCAAGGGAAAAGGAGGCGCCCCTGGGGCATCTCCAAGTTCAACCCAGGTCGAACGATCGGAGGCGCCGCCAAATCACTCAAACCGCAACAAATAAGAGTCACCCCAATACGCAGAAGAAGAGCGAATTCGCACTCCATGATGAAAGCAAATGGTAATGAAAACAAACCCTGCCAACCCAAGCGCCTCGTCAGACGGCCGAAAAAAGACCAAAGGAATAAGGACGCAGTGGTCCCAGGAATAAAACTAAAAGCTATCTCAGAAAATGTTTTTCTGAGAGCAGTACAGGTTTCAAAGACTAAGAGCACACAAGACAGAGGAGGTCTCAAGGAAGAAACATGAAACCGAGAAGGAAAGATGAGCGCTTAAAACCAAAGAGTCATCATTATCGAAGATCGATGATGGCACCTTAAGTCTCATCCAACCCAAAATTTGTTACACTGGAAATCGTGATCCGATACTAGAATGCTGATGTTCCCGCCTACCACACCGCATTAACAAGGGCCGGGGCAACTGATAGGGTCGGAAAACGGCTCGTGCCCACTCCGCCAAACCCCAAAGCAAAGAAGGCCATTGAAGAGCTCTGTGCCTTAGATCGCAAAGATAGAATGAGGGCTCAATCCACGGCCCAAAAGCCGCTATGGATGATCGAGAAAGCCCACATTCTATAAATCAAACTAGATCCCATCGATAGGGGAAATAGAATAATCCCCGATAACGTAATCAAACTAAATCCCATCGGCAAGGGAAATAGAATAATCCCCGATAACGTGATATTCGCAAATCCAACTACATCCCATTAACAAGTGAAAATAAAATAATTCACGATATAATACCATCCTACTGATCGTCAAGATCCTCAATAAGGAAGCATGATAATTCTAATGAAGCAAGGTCAATCAAATCCGATATCGATAAAAGCAAGAAATATCCCGCCCAATGGGAAAGAATCCTAATCACCATCCAACTGGGAAAACATATACTATAAATACTGTGCCAATTTATCGAAGGCACGCAACACATTCGCCTCCAAGGGGGCCATCTTTTCTCTCGTAAAGAAACCCGACGGCGATCGAGCGTTGCACGCGAAGCCCCTCGCTGACTCCCCTTCTTGTTCGCAGAGGAGTGCTACGTCCAGAGCTTGCGCACCAAAAGATCACAAAGAACCCTACTTCAGCCCCGATGATCCAGGAGCCTGCACTACCCACGTGAATTT
Source organism: Tetrastigma voinierianum (assembly GCA_016808115.1). NCBI lineage: Eukaryota > Viridiplantae > Streptophyta > Magnoliopsida > Vitales > Vitaceae > Tetrastigma > Tetrastigma voinierianum. The sequence goes on from JAEQBH010005686.1 coordinate 137,989, forward strand.
CACCTACTGGGGTGACCTCAAACGCTCCAAATTTCGGGATCCTACAAAAAGATCATCACTACCATATGTGTTAGATACAACATCATGACTAATATAAGGTTTATTAAAGTCGTATATACCTTACCATTTCTCTAATATTTTTGTTTACACTAAAAATAAATTTTTGGGCCTAAATAGTATTTAAATAATTTTTCAGCCCAATTGGTAGTGGAATAGACCGAATAAATGTATCAAGCTCAAATCGAGCCCAACCCAATTTGATAAAGTCCAAGCCCATGAGAATCAACCCATGAAAAGGTTTAGGGACATTTCTAAATTTTTAAATAATTTGTCAAAGTTGTCAGCTAAGAATATTAAGACTTTGTCTCAAAAGTAGAATTTAGAGAAGACTTTTTCTCCAAGTCATGACATGACAGAATACGTGAGCAGTTATTGAAAGTGGGTAAAGTTATTCGGGGAACAAGACTTTAGTGGAAATATGGACAGTTATTGGAGAAAGTAAGTTGATGCAGTTACTGAGAAATGTCTATAAAAGGAAGACTCGATATCGGAGCAAATGACCGAATTTTTTACAATCAAGGACGAACTTTCAAACAATCAAAACCTAGCAAGGACTTCCAGTATTTCTCTTATTTTTCTACAAGTTCATGAGCCATCTTTTCCATATTCTCAGCTTAGTTTTATATTTTATGTCCAAGTATTTTGTTACTTCAAAACTTTCTTGCATTTCATTTTCAGTCTAATTCTACAATGAAATTTGTTATCTTTCAAGCTAGTTCGTACAACTTTTCTCTTAGCTTTCAATCCAGTCTAATTTTTCAAAGTATTTTCCGCTTAGATTCTAGGGAACTATCAAGGGAACTAGGGAATCCGGTTTTCACTTGAGCAGAAGTTAGATTTCGTCGTAGTTTCAGTTTGGAAATAATATAATTTCTTGGCACGCCCATGCATTCACAACTTTCCATGCTTTTTGTATGGTTTGGTGAATTCTACTAAAAAGTCCATCGACAAACATATTTTTTGCACGCTCGATGAGACACATCTTTGTGAAAATCCACACATCTTTTTGTTTTGTTTTTATAGTTGTGCATATTTTACAATGAGACCAATTTTTGCTGAAGAATGCTACCAAAATTGAAGAGTAGAACAACTGTAGAGTTTTTGGACTCAGGATCTGAGGCTGCAGAAGCATCATAAGAAGGAAGAGTTCCAACCCTGGTGGAACATATGGAAAACCTTATGAATTCTTCAGTACAATAGTAGGGGAATCCATCCAACAGCCCTATTGAACAAATGGAAGGAAAGGTGTAGGTAATGTGAATGTGCCTATTATTTTCTCTAATAATTTTAATCAATTTCAGAGTCTTATGCAAGAAATAAAGAGCTGAGGAATGATCATGACTGCCCTTATGGAAGAAATGAAGCAGTAATTTCAATAAATTCTGGAGAACCTTAGAGAAAGGAGGCAACCAAGGCAGGAAGTTTCTTCTAAGCATAAAAGGCAATTTTCTAATGAACTCGGGGGCAGCATTCTGAGAACATGCAAGAAGCTGGTAAATTTCACCACTCACCTATGCAGGCAGAGATATACTTTTCTCCCCATAGGAGAAAGGGTGGTACTCTAGAGAACGTAGAAGGGGAAAAAACTAATGCAGTCATGGCCACAGGATCATGCAGCTGCCTACAGGAGAGAATGGCAATAAGGGACAAAAAAATCTCCAACTTGTTATGCAGCCACCTCTACCACCTGACCTAGGAAAGAAGTCATGTCTATACGCACCGAGCCCAAGATATCCCATGGCGAGACTCCAGGAATTCATTGTGAAGGAGAAGTTCATCACTTTTCCTTAGGATCACCAGCTCCCTAGCAAAGATGAACTTAGAGGAAAAGTCTATTGTAAGTATCACAACTCCTGGAATCATAGTACTAATTCTTATTGGAGTTTCAATGATGTTATTCAAGACAAGGTCAACAAGGAACTCACGGTGAATTTTCTTGAGAAAATGAAGTCATGGTGAAATTCTTTGGGAAAAAAGAAGTCACAGTGAAGTTCTCTGGAGAAACGAAAGTCACAGTAAATTTCCCTAGAGAAAAGGAAGTCATAATGAAGCCCCTTAGAGAAAAAGAAGCCATGGTGATTGATGAAGATCTATTTTCACTAGCAGCTTCAATCAACATAACTGCTACTAATTCGAGGGCTATGCTAAATACAAAGAAGGTTGGGAGATTTTCACCAAGTGCCATGGTAAGAAAAGTATGGTTTCCTAAGCAATACTTGACTTATAAAAATGACTTGGAATCAAAAGAAAGAGTGTCTATAGCCAAAGAATGGAAAAATAATGGAAGATATTCATACCATTCATTTGAAGACTCAAAACATGAGGCAAAGAACAAGAAGTTCTCTACGGAAAATAATGTTTCTCCAAAAGAGAGACATGTTTCTCCAAAGGAAATGGGCATGAATGACCCTTTAAGAAGGAAAATACCCCAAAGGTTTATAGTTACTCCTATTATCTCACTTGTACAAGAATGACATGTGGTACAACATAAATTTTTTTCTCAAAAGCTCACTAGAATTAGAAAAATGAGAATGCAGAGACAAAAAGCCATGGAGAAAAGACAACTTCCTGGAGAAAGGCTGCAGGGAAAGCCAAAGGAGGCAGAGAGTCTTAAGGAAAAGGGGATGCCTAGTTTAGAGAAAACCAAATAGGGAGGAAAAGTTACAGAGAATGTTGAGTCTATTTATAGTTCAAACGAAGAAACAAATTTGGGAACTATTCTGATAGGTACAAATCCTCTTTTCTTTGAATTATTCTATTAGTTCTCTAACTTTTCTAGCTTTCTTCAAATTAAAAGAAATGGAGGAAAGCCTTGTAGAAGTGAAACATAAACAACCTATAAACAGATGAAGACTGTCCTTTACAAGGGGATTATTATTGAACCTTCTAAAGAAAGCAGGCCCCAAAATGTGATACTTGAAAAACCTATTATGGAAATGACAAAAACACATTTAATGTCAAATCTACAAGGGGAGTTGCACAAGAGGTTCATAAACAGGAAATACCTTAAACAACATTTCTCTACCATGTGGGAGAGGTTAGGCATCACCCAAAGGATTAGGCCGATCCTACGGCTCATAAAGGCAGCCTAAAGCAAAAATAATCTTGAAAGCAAGGAGAATTGTACTGAAAGGGACTTGATGGGTTACTACTCAGATGCTTATTCTTCCTAGACAACATGGAAGTGATGAAGCAAGTTCATGAAGGGGTTTGTGGAGCCCATCAAGCCGGGATAAAAATGCTATGGTTGATTAGGAGACATGGCTATTTTTTAGCCAACCATCCCAAGTGACTACATCAATTATTCCAATGGCTACCAACAATGTCAAAAAATTTTGGTAGCATACAGAGGATCCTTGTTGTGGAACGCTACTCAATTGTGACACCATGGCTTTTCAGAGGATGAGCCATGGACTTAATTAGGGAAATCTACCCAGCTTCATCAAAGGGACCCAACTTCATCTTTGGTTCTACAGACTACTTCACTAAATGGATGAAGGCAGTACCCTTGAAGAAGGTAGAGTAGAAGGATGTGATCTAATTCATCAAGGAGCAGATCATTCATAGATTTAGAATTCCTCAGTCCATTACAATTGACCAAGGCACCATGTTCACTAAGGATGAGATGACTTATTTTGCAAAGGACTATGACATTCAACTCATCAGATCCACTCCCTTTTATGCCAAAGCAAATGGCCAGGTAGAAGCTTCTAATAAGGTATTGATAAGCATCTTGGAAAAGATGTTGGAGTATGATCCCAAATATTGGTACATAATTTTATCTTGGGACCTTATGGGCTTATATAACTTCCAAGAGAGATTCTACAGAAGTAAGTCCTTACTCTCAAACATATGGATAGGATGCAGTGCTTCCAATGAAGGTGGTAGTTCCTTCTCTAAGAGTATCAAGGCAGAATGACCTTAATCTTCAAGAATACAATGAGGCTGTGATAATGGAACTTGAGGCATTAGATTGGAAAAGATTATAAGCATTTGACCACATCATGATCTAGAAAAAGAAGGTCGCTCGGGCCTACAACAAGCGAGTCAGAAGAAAGAGTTTTGAAGAAGGGGACTCTGCTTGATGTGAAGCCGCCATCTGCGCAAAGCATGCATAACTAAGGAAATGGTCTCGTAATTGGGAGGGATCATTCAAGGTTCACCAAGTATTGCTCAAAAATGCCTACTGGCTAACAAGCCTTGAAGGGGAGCCACACAAAAGGTTCATCAATGAGAAGTACCTCAAGAAATACTCTCCCACAATGTGGGAAATTTTGGACATTGCCAGGAAAACTAAGGTAGGGAATGAGGAAATAACAAACAAAATAGGTCCCATTGACCATTTTGGAATTAGGGAAACTATTCCTAGTAGTTACTTTGAGTGATACAATAAGTTATTTTAGCCACTCAAAGCTCAAATCTTTTGTATTCCTTAATGTCATACTTGTTATACCTTCAATGTTTTATGAATAAATGAAGTATGTCTCTTGACCTCTTTAATCCTGGGTAAGTAGATACAAATCTTTGATGAGAAGGTAAAGTAGGCTTTGGGATCCCTATTCATCCTAAATAAAGGCTTTTCTCTAAGAATGGACTTGTTGTGTCATCAATTCTCCAAAAGTAGGTTCCATGACCACTTTAGGATTGGAGAAATATGGAATGACCTAGTGATAAAGTGGCTTCTTGGCCATTGCATTCGCCAAGACATCAATTTCAAGGGTGTTCTTGTTGTTCCTCTCGATATTAAAAACCTCATAAGCGATCCCATATGTATGAGACCGGGGCCTGATAGGATTTGAGGCAATAAAGTTTGCCTTTGGCCACTTCACCTAAAAAACACAATCTTCTTCAAGATTCCTTACTGATTCCCCAAAGAAGACTTCTTGACCATCTCAAGATTGGGGAAATAAGAGCGAAAATATCCGAGTGAATAAGGTAGGCCTCTTAGTTACTTGGTGCACAAATTTCCCCAAACAGAACACCTGGACAAGTTCATGATAGTGTATCATAATCACTCTAAGATTAAGGAAATAAACCCTCATGTTGAAAGTGAGTTGTGTAGCCACTATACATTCAAATACAAGATTTCTCTAAAGAATTGGACTTGTTACATCATTGCACCAAGTGATAGGTTATCCCTTGGGAGAAAATGGAAGAAATCGGGGCAAGAAAAACATGAAAAATCAGTGAGCAACAGTTAACATCACGACGTTGCTTCTTCATGTCGCGACATTGCATATTCACGTCGCGACATTACATCTTCACGTCGCGACGTTGCTTCTCCATGTCGTGACGTTGCTTCTTTACATTGCAACATGATAGAGAGCATGAAATTGTTAGTTTTAGAATGAAAATCAAGCAAATTGATGGAATAATTAAAAGAAAACATAAGTTGTTGAGTCCCGCATCTGGATAATATCGTAGCTTAATAAGGCACCTGCCGACAAAGGGAAGTGCTAATGTGGGATTTAAGAAGAAGAATAGAAATGTCGAACCGAAAGTAATGCTATGATGAGATAGCTCATTGCGACGAAGGTGCTCGCCGTGATAAATAAACCCTCGTCACGACGAAGCGAAGTGCTTCTCCATGTCATGACGTCATGCACAACCACAGTACCCTGTGGAGAAATTTGCAGTGTGATCGCGACCACATTATTCCATGGTCACGACTATGACTCGAAGAGATGATTGATGGTTATGACTCAATGGAAGGGAGAACTGCAAGTTTGAAAGAAAAATTGGCAAGAGGCTTTTCGCAAGATACTCTTGGCTTCTTCACCTCCAATCTAATTTCGGGTTTGGGCCTGCTCTCTTCTGGGATAACCACATCTAAAGGTGTTTCACTGAGCCTCATGATGAGAATGAGGAGAACAAGAGGGAATGAAGCCTTTTGGACATATGGGATGTTTTAACACATACAGCCATGGTCCATGAGCCATAATCAGAGGCGGGGGCATACCAGACGCCCCAAAACCCGAGGGTCCGTTTGACTCACCACAACTCAAGGAACATTTCGTGAATGCCTGCAACCCGACATCTCTCACGAAAATCGGGTAGAGTCTCCTTTGTACCGGGAGCTCTACCCATAGACAAACCTGTCCCAAACAATTCAATATAATCCAATATGAGTACAAATGGCCACTTGGGCCCATATACCAATGCTCATCCAAATAATCCCAACTATATACCATAGTTTCAAGAGTTAATAATTTACTTTTATACAAATATATATTAAAAGTTTAACAACATCTCTAATACATGTATCCAACTAAAACCGGCCACAACCCGACTTTCTTCAAAATCGCTCTTACGAAGAGCCATCTCTCGAGCGCCCCGTATTCTAAAATAATATCCCTCGATTGCAGGGAGTTATCGCCTAGTAGTGGAACTGCCCTGGGCTGGCTGGAGCCTCCACCTAAGTGCATATAATGTCTAAAGCAAAAACATTCAAGCAAATTCGTGGATCCTACTGAATGTCTCAATGATCAACTACGCCCAGAGTCCTCACACCGACTCCTTACACTTGCCTAAGCCATGTATGAGAAACACTACTTCAAACAAAGGTGTTTGTTTTTAAATGTGACAACCCTCCCGATATAAGTAAATTCGACGAATTCGATAATCTATTTGAAGGGACAACCCGATGTATATCAATTGGGCCGACCAATGCATTGATAATTTTTATATGGACTACCCTCCGATATCGTAATGGACACACTCCGATAATTATTATTATTAGTCAACCCTCCGAAACAATTTTCAAGGAAACCCATTATACACTCACTCCTATCGCTCTAGGTACCTAATGCATATGGAATGCATGATGCCAATTCCAATACAATTCATATAACACATGCTAATATATAAAACATGATATACACTAACATAATTAATCCACACAAACAGGTTATGCAATTTCACAATCCGTTTCACCAAAGATTAGCTCACATGGGCTAATTACCAAAAACGAGCAATTCGATTTGAATTACTCAACCAAATACACATTTTCTCACAAAAATAATTTGTGAACACTATTCACGTGAACAGTAAACCTACCGATTTACCGCTCACTCGCCACGCTCCAACACTCCGCCCACTTTGGGAACCCGAATTCCATGGCCATTTCCGGCCTCATACACATCATAATACATGATTCATTTCATAATTTATGAAACAACACCCAAAAACAGCCCCAACACAGTCACGGGCTGTCCATTTGAGCTCCAAAATTTTCACACTCCGGTCCCAAGCCTTGGGGACTTAATCAAACAAACAGTTCACCAATTTCAAACCACAACTAAAACATCATAAAACACTTAAACAAAGTGTAAACTCCAGATAGGGAAAACTCCTACCTTACTCGAAATATCGAAACTCCTCAAAACCTGAGCCCACGCCGCAGGCCTCTCTCGCGTAGAACTTTCCTTTTGCTTCGACGACCCGACTCGCCTGACGCTCGTAAAACCTAGAGAAGTCTCTCTCTCTCACCAAAACACACCAATTTAGCCATCGTAGGAAATTTCCTTCCAACACGCTTTGCCTCCTTTTCATTTTGGAGAAGAGACACTATTTGCTATTTTGTTTTATCTAACTTAAGAATTCCCAAAATGACATCTATGTCCCCAAGCTTTGGATTTTCGACATTTGGCACTATCTCGGCCGTCCATTTCCATCATTTCTCTACTCATGTAACTTATGGCACATGAGTACATGTTATATGTGACTTTTTGTCACATCAAATATAGTTTTACGGCACCCGATACTTGCCAACAAAACGGCAAATTCACCGCTTAATTCTGACGGAATTCGACGTGTTAGCCAGATTTCACGAGATGCTTCCATTCCAACCCAGAAAACTGGGCTTCATCATCCGAGATCTGCAGTATCAAATTTGATTTCAATTTAAACGATCGTTTTCAGCCTTTTCGTAAAATTAGAATTTTAAGTCACACCCCGATTCCCGGTCCGAATTCGACATGGATCCGAACTCATCGGGTGCGACCATAATCGACTCTTTACCTGATTTTTTTCCAAGTCGACCTGTAATTGCGTACATTCCACATCTTATAAATGTAATTAAATTATCAAGTATACATATCAAAAGAACTACTAAATGAGTGGTGTTTCATGATCTATACACCTATACCGAGTCCCTTTAACATTTACAAACCGCACTTTTACATTTACAAATCGAAAGTAATCTAACCACATGTGGTGAACCCTTACAAGTGTGTCAGCTCCACCCAGATGCTAAGTCTTCAAATGTCTTCTCCTATACCTACAAGGATTAAAACCCGTGCTAAGCTTTACGCCAAAGGGAAACATATGTTCTATGCATATGGCCACATTTAACGTATAAAACAATAAATGTATAATATAATTTTCATACTTATATTATGAACTTATACAAGCCTCTTATAACAGTTTACGCTACATCTATCTCCTGGGAGGAGCATGTAGCCGCTCTTATGCAACTTAAGCTCAGAACAATCTTATGTATATTCGGGACTCCTATAGGAGCTACAGATCTTATCCTTATTCATAACTTATACTTCTAACATAATTATATTTATCTGGACTCCGAGGAGTGCAATCCTATCCTTATTCGTAACTTATACTTCTCTAATGTAATTATGTTTATTCAGACTTATAGGAGTTATGCACCTTATCTTTATTCAGAACTTATACTTATAATGCACTTTATGTTTATTCGGACTTTTAGAGTTACAATCTTATCCTGCGTAGGTACCCTTTAGGTACACTACAAGGTCATACTTATACCATACTACTATACTTATACTACTGAGATTACACTTGCTCGATGGCATTCGTAGTACTACAGAGATATTACGGAACGTATAATGGTATTGCGGAACTTATTCTATAATGGAAGCACCAGAAGTACTACTTGTTCAAATGTCCTAACAGACACACTTGTGCTTATATCAAACTTATCTTATACTTCATACTGAGTACCTATGGTACTACTGAAGTTTATCCTTATCCTAGGCTTATACGTAGATACCCGTAAGGTCGCGTAGATAGACCGTATACGTATACCCAGAGGTACTGGCAGAAATTAATCAGATACGGAGCAATTCGTAGGTACTTCGTAACTTATATTTATACAGTAGATACATTGTATTCAGACTTGTACTACAGAGCATTGGCCGGTACAAAAGTACCCGTAGGTACTACGTAACGTATTCATGGGCACAGACTTAGGTACTACAAGACTTATACTTATTCTTGTATTTCGGATCTTATTCTTGTACGAAGGTACCCATAGGTACGATACGTCAGAACATATCAGAATCATATCACATACAAAGTCGACGACTTATACGTATACATTTCGCATATTTATGCCAATTCTATGTTTTGAAATCCGATCACAATGCATACATACACCGGATTCATACAGATTCGTAACATATCCAATAACAAACAGACATTCGCTTAAATCATAATCATATTCGTGAGTTACACTTTGCTCGGAGTGCACCCGTAGGGTACTAATGACTTATACATGTTTTACCGACACGGAGTACCCGTAGTACTACCTAACTTATACTTACTTTATCGATACCAGGAGTAACCCATGGGCAATTACGTAATCAATTTATCTTTTACGGGGGATACCTTATACCAAGAGGGGCACTTACGTGAACTTTACTTAGATAGGAGTACCCATAGGTACTACAAAATTTGATCAGATACGGTGAGGCCCGTAGGTACTACGTAGAGCTTAATCAGAGATGTGGAGTACCCGTGAGGTACTAGCGTGAACTTATTCAGACAGAGTACCCAAAGGTACTACAACGGTGATACGAGAGTATATCTCGTCTTACTCTTATTCTTTATTCGTAGTCTTATCATATAACTCGTTGCTTGACTTCCTAGACCAAGAATACTGATGAATAGGACACAACACACAGCACCAAGATACTATATTAAGACTAAGTGTCGTAGTCAAAGCAGGATTGCTCGAATATCAATCAGGAATGCCGTAGCATTAATGAGGACAGGAGTGCGTGAGCACTTGGCGGTGACAGATTTAGGCACTTACTGTGAGTACCGAAGTACTTATCAGAGTGCTGAGCACTAATCGTGAGTAATCAAGTATTAATCAAGAGTGCCGTGAGCACTAATCAGATCTGAAGTACTAATGGGGAATAGGAGCACTGTTAGGGACAGGAGTGCCGTAGCACTGATCAGAACGTCCACTCATTCATTCTTTGGTCCTAGGTAGTCATATCATCATATGTCTTTCAGAAATCATAATGTATCTTAATCATATTCTGTGATCATGACATATTGCTTTTCATGTTCATGTTCATATTTTAGTTCACTTTCATATTTCATATACTTATCTGGGAATGCGTGTATTCCGCACATCGTTCATATATTCTAGTCCCTCTATGAATCTATTTTCTTAGAAATTTGAATCGTTCAAATTGGATCATCCAGAACTAAAGTTATGGCATTTTTTTATGTCAAACTAATTGATTCAGATTTTACAGAGATAGTTTAAATACTCATTTTCCAATTCTTGGCTCCATATTTGACACTGGTTCTTTGTACACCTTTAAAGTTAAGGTGCTAAGGGTTTATTCCAGCTGGAATCATGATTCGGTGCAAGACTCAAGATCTTGTCGAAACAACTGGACTACTCTATGATCAAGCGAGTACGAGGGAATTGAGAAGCACATGGCCCCACTTTGAGTGAATTTTTGGGCTACTTAGAGTCATAATTAGGAGGTAGCTATTTCTATATGTTTAGTTCTCCTTGACGTATATTTTAATTAGCCACTTTAATCACTCAAATCGGATAAGAAATGAGTAAGTTATGGCTAAAATCAGCCCCGAGTCAGAAACAGAGACAACCGAGGCGGGGGTGTCTCCGTTACATGTCTAACATGTCTCCGGTATGTCAACCAAAAATGACGGAACCAAAGGTACGAGTACATGTTCAAGGTGTACAGTACATGTCACAAAAAATGCCGGAATGTGTATGTTCTCCCTGCTTCTCTATACACTCATCCATGAATCAAAAACACATCATGAATTCACTCCCGAAACAACTATATTATAGGTTATAACCCATACATAAACCAATTATAAAAGTTACTTAGGGTTTATTTATGGCTTACTTACAGATACCATGAATCCTCCTGAAATGAGGATTTCATACCAATCTTGTGCCATTTTAAATTTTTAGCAACCTTACTTCCAGAAAACTTTTGGTTGGGATGCAATCCACATGACCATAGGTTTGGGGCAAGCTCCTAGCCATACAAGTGCGTGGACCTTCACATAAAACTTGAGAATTCCATACAAAATTCATACCAAAGTCAAGCATCCATACAAAAACTCTTAGTTTCCATACCTTTTGGCTCCTCCATTTTCTTCCTCTTCTTCTCTCTTCTTCCCTTTGGCCTTCACGGCTTGAGCTCTCAAATGTGAGACCAAAAATGAGACATTTTTATCTCATTTTCTTTTTATATTAAATTTTTTCCTTTTATTGCAAAAGGTCCCTCCATGTTGACTATTTGTGTTCGAGTTCCCAAGGTGTATTTGGCCCATAGTCTTTTCAAATTATGACTTTTAAGCCCCTTTTTGGACTAATTACAATTTGTCCTTAAGTTTGTAATTGAATTCTAGTTTAATATTTTGCATTTAACTCACAAAACATTTAAATTATGCTTACAAAATACCCTAAACATGTCAAAAACTACTAGGGTATATTTTGGGGCGTTACATCTCGGGTCTTACATTCTCCCCTCCTTAAAAGGAATTTCGTCCCGAAATTCTGGACAATCTCAACAAATCACATGCATATGCAACATGCACTATACCATGCATGTAAACTAGTCACTTAAGTGTTAAACGACTAAACCACGTACCTTCATCCCTACACAAGAAGGGTAGGTGGCCGCATCATGTCCTTGCGCTCCCACATTGACTCCTCCATTCCATAGTGCCGCCATAGCACCCTCACTAGCCTCACGGTCTTGCGTCGCAAAACCTGATCACGGCTATCCAAAATGCACACTGGTCCTCCTCCAGAGGTCCCATTAGGCGTAGCCTCAATCTCCCCAATCACCATGGCTGGATGCGGGTATACTTCGAGCATGGAGGCGGTGATACCTTGTGGATTTGAGATCTTTGGGTGGTAAAGCCAGGCCAGTGTAACCCGATTACTCTGCTCCGAGTATCTTGAAGGAATGACAAAGTATGTCTTCCATAAACACCGAACGGCCATACGCAGGCATCACCTTCGAAGACATGATCTCGACCCCTCGAACTCACCAGGGTTGGCGTCGTACATCAGCATAGCTCTTCTGCCGCTCAGGCGTGAAGACCGTTAATGATGTCAAAGCTCACCTTATCGAGGTGTCTCTGTGGGATCGGGACAGGTGATGGAACTCTCTCCGCCTCAGGTCTAACATAGAGTGAGCTGCATGGCCTCCCGGCCACAATGCTCGTGCAATTTTCCATCGTGCTACTCATGTCGCCCCATTGTTGTAGGCGGAGATTCCACTAAAATGATACTCTTCCCGACTCATGATGATGATCCGGGATGCATGCTTCCATGGCATGTCCTCTAACTTTTTGTATTGTCCTCTGAGTGACCGTCTATCGAGGGTGGAAAATTTGTACTCATGCGTCGATCGTGTGCACATAGCCTTTTGGAAACTCTTTACGAGATCTGCGTAAACCTCGGGTCCATGGCGCCTTGGATCTGAGGCTCCATGTGGCGGGACTATCTCTCAAATGTACAGCCGTGAGAATCTTCAATGAGAAGGTCATCCTTACGGCTAGAAAATGTGCCGACCGTGGTAGGTCTATTATCACCATCACAGCATCATGTTTTTACCAGCGATTGTGTTGGCAAGTGGTCGAAAATCCATCGTGGCGTGCTCCTTCCACTCGGCTATCTCAGTGACTGACGACCTGGCGGCCGTTCGTATAACACCTGGCGACATGGAACATGATCGAGACAAAACCTATAATGTCTCCTTCATCCGCTCGATGTCTTGTGATGAATCCACGGGTATCTTAGTTTTTGGATGCCGACAAATCGAGCGGTGAAAATTCCTGGGAATCTCTTCTCTCGAAGCAAGGTCGAATGGGAACCACTGCGAGATCCTCTATGCGAAGACTACCATGCGTAATGGATGGTCCGACCCTCATCACTGTGCTTAGTACATTGCGGGTCACGATGGACATATCTCTGCGTCTTTTGACAGGACTCAATCATACGCTCATGACGGTGTAGTATAAACTCCCCGAGCCGCGTACCTTTGGTATCTGCGGCCCTAGCGTCGATCTCAAAGCATCGCGCTCGGGGAAGCTATACTAGCCAATGCTCCTGTGGCTTTCGGCGAGTGCATCGGCCCGCGACATTTGCCTTACCGAGGATGTCACAGTGAAGTCATAATCCTTAGGAACTGTCGCCTGCGTTGCCTCGTATTGAGGGTCGGCTGGCGTGAATATATACTTGGACTTTTATGATGCAGTACACCTCGAACTCTGTGCACCGTGAGTGGCAAATCTTAAGAAAAATGAGACTAGGCCTTGACTCGTGTCGTGTGTGGGGTAATTCTTCTCATGATTCTTCAGTTGGTGCCAGGAACCATAAACTCTTGCCCTCGGTGCATCAAAACACATCCAGAGTGGCTGAAGTTTATCACAATCCTTTGTGTACCCACGTCCCCCAGTAGTGACAATGAGATAGAAATTTGAAGTAAGTCTCTCTTGACTCACAGAATGCCTCCTCATGATCATCCAGATCAGACTTGACCTCTAGTCGACCTTGGCATAGGTCTTTGTAACTCAGGAGAAATCCTCGATAGATCTCTGCAATCTTGGCGATCCCAGAGCTACGTATCTGAGGCGACTTGATTCTCCGATGCATCCACGGCCTCGACTTTCACGGGTCATTGACCTCTGATGCGACCGCGTGTCGCAAAATCTCGCTTGATGGCGGCTCGCATGCCCGGGCAAGGCGTATGGTGTGGTCTCTTAATTGTAAAGCGATCGCCAGTGATACTCATTGCTCCTCCATTTGGAGTAGATCAAATGTCATCCCACTTTGAGGCACAAAATGATCTAGATAGGTTGGAATCATATCTGCATGAATCTATGAATCTTGTTGGGGCATTAAATCGATCAAAGGCATCACCGTAAACTCAAAGTGCCGCCAACGCGTCTGGCGTCTTGAGGATATCGACCTCAACACCAGGCTGATGTGTGGTGAAAGGTCTATCTTGGAGTAGACTAGGTAACATACCATTGTCAAACAATTAAATAATCCTTGGCAATGAGTGCAGGTTATGATAGTAACCACATTCATTGTCGATAATCAGTACTTGATGTAAGAAGTCTTATCCTTCTTCTTACACTTAAATAAATGGGCTTCCATGATGTAGAAGTATAGTCCAGCCTGAATTTACTGTCTGTGAGCTCATATAACTAGACTGAGGTTCACTCTGACTAAAGTATTGGTGCCATCTATGCAAAGTCTTCAGATGGCGTATTATAAGTGTAACTCAATGCAGAAGTCACAACCTTTTGCGGATGCAGTCCGGGTGGCTCATCACGGAAAAACATCACATACTGCACCTTCTTAAAGAGGTAGATCTAAGTACAGTCTCCTGTATAAGTCATATACAGGGTTAGGCTGTTGTGGCCTTGTAATTATCCACTGACACTGGACTATTACCCTTTGTCTGCGAAGCGAGAATCTCATCATGTCTGATACCACTGATGAAGTCATTGTGGCGATGCCCTCTAGTCTGATTGATAGGCCACGTAGGCGTCGTGATCCATCCCATGATGACGCCAGACTCGACATGTCCGCCAGTCTCGGGTCCTTTGTGGTGAGTCCAGGATCTCGACTCATGACCACGATATATCATCCCTATTCTCGCTCGTCACTCTGGGGAGGGCTCATCTGAAACCTCTGGGGTCCTCGACCTCACAAGCGACTCACATCACATTGATGCGTGATGGATGAATGCAGGCACGAGTCAAATAACATAGCGGCGAGATAGTGACGTGCAATATGGCCCGGTGGTCTGGCGGCTGACTGCGGTATACTAGACCTCTGCCTCCTAGGGCAATCTTGTCTCATATGCCCAAGCTATCGGCAGAAATAACACATCATCTGCCCTGCCTAACTAAATGTTCCATCGACCTTGAATCGCAGTGACAAATACATCTTGATGTCCTTACGGCAGTCTTACCTTCTTTCGGAGTTGGAAGAAGATGGATCTTCCATTCCTCTTAATACCAGCTGTGTCTTTGGTGCGCAAATCGTCGTCTACCTTTCCCTCTTGTGGTCACGATCGTCCCGACCTGATCCCTCCTCCTCTAACCATTTGGAGGTGATGACCTTCCAGCGTTGGAAGTCGTTTGACATACGGCTCGCTATTGCACATGCATGCGATGGCGGCGGCCCGTATACAGCCTGACAAAGCCTGCGATCAAATACGAGTAATTTTGACGATTACCTCGCGTCAGATGCCCTCCTCGTCCCGCCCTCGACTAGCCATATATACCGAATGGCAGTAAAAGATTCATTATTTTCATTTCGGTCTAACTACTTGATGCATACCCGATTACTAATAAACTTGACGACCATGAACTGACCCGTTCATTTCTTAAGTGGTGTTAACTTCCAAACACTCAATTTATTTATTTCAATAAAATTCTAAGCTTTCATGTTCATTTCATTATCCAAATCCCTAAGGTCATAGTTCCTAACCTTAGCATTCACCCTTTTCCTATCGCAGCATTCATATGCATACTAATTTCTGCGCGACAACGTATGATCATAATTCTCATATTCATCATACCGTGTATATGTCCTTCCACGCAATTTGAAACACAAATCCTGATCAAAACATGCAACATTAATGGCGTATTTCAAAGGGTATAAATCTGACAGAGGACATTATTCATACCACGAAGAACATTTTATATACTATGTCCTTGCATTTTATAGGCAATGCAGACAAGATTTATTCAATATATCAAATCATATTTATCAACAAAAATTTTATTTTGGATAATTTCATTTTTTAAAAATTTTCTCTCATTTTATTTTATTTTTCAAAAATTTTATTTTTTTATTTTATTTTTCGAAAAATTTGCATTCACGAGTTGACGGAGTTATTCATAGTTCTTTGTTCCTACGTGAAGCGACCGGATGCTGATATTACGACACACTTGAGCTGCCCACGGTAGTCCACTGATACGCTGCGGTCTTGGCGGCCTATTGACCATCCCGACCACACAAGTTGATACAATTTTCTATTGCAACCCCACTTCGATACCGGCCTTGCGGCCTCAGTCCGATACACCTTGGTGTATTACGTACTGTGCTGGTAGCCTCACCCTCATGTCTGCGATACAATGGTGTATTGTGATACTACTCAGCCATTCAAGCCCACCATGTAACAATACAATAGCGTATTGCTTGACACTCTCGACCACTCCAAGCGGCCTCTGACGCAGCTCTGATTTCTACCGACTGCATTACAATTTTCCGAACCGGCTGCACTCTCTTGCAATACACTTCTCCTCTTGCAATACAATTTTCTTATTACAATACACTTTCCCTAGCCAAAACTGCACTCCAAAACTACCATGTCACAATACAATGCTTGTATTGTAGCCACGATCACTATTCAATTCTACTTACATTTTTTTTGTTTTTCATCTTTCTTTTTTCCATTTTATTTCGATAAAATGCCCAAAATACATATATACATGTTTTTTTTTTCTCACACACTATTGGAAAAATACCTAAAAACATAAGTATACATTTTTTTTTTCATTCTCTAGTACACCAAATAAATTTATAAAAATTTATTTTATTCATTTTCTTTAGTTTTACACACTACAAAAACCTTAGAAAATGATTTTCAACTATCTCATTTTTTCATTTTATTCTAGACCATTTTGTCCAAGAATTTCCTCAAAACCTCATGTTCTCACACTAATAAAATAAAATTTATTAAAATTTTATTTCATTATCCATATAAACGAATAAATTTATTATAATTTATTTCATTTTATTTCCTTTTCAGTTTACCTTGTAAACTTAAAAAATTTCTAACACATCAATGTGCTAATCACTAAGCACACAATCACTCACAACACATAACAAATCATGTTGTGCACACCATTCACACAACAATTCATCAATTCACATGATCACACACAAAACACACATGCAATGTTCTAGTTTTGTCCCGTGCCTTCCTAGGTATTCGTATACCTAAACTTAACATCGAGCGCAAGTGGTGATGTTCTTATGCGACTATGGCTAAGCCCAAGCCCTCGAAGCCCTAGGTATTCGTATGCCTAAAACACGTCTGGGCGCGACGCCCCAAGCCGGGGTCGTTGACTACCCGTCGACCAGCGAGAAACACTCGTGAATGTCGGGTGCCAAACATCTACCGAAAATCAGGTGAGTCTCGCTGAACCCCAATATGAGTACAAATAGCCACTTGGGCCCATCTATATACCATAGTTTCAAGAGTTAATAATTTACTCTTATACAACATATATTAAAAGTTTAAAAACATTCTAAAACATGTATCCAACTAAGCCAAAACCCTGGCAAGCTTTCTTCAAAATCGGTCTCTCTGAAGAAGCTAGTCTTCTCGGCCTTGTGCTTGAAAATAATATCCTAAGCGGAGTGAGCTATAACCTAATAGTGTGAATACTCTAAGTGGGTTACTCTCCGCCTAAGTGCATATGCAATGCTCCAAGTAAACACACATTCAAAGCAAAATTAAGAAGTCCTGCTTGAATGTCTAAATGACCAACCACGTCAGAGTCCTCACCCAGACTCCTCACACTTGCCTAAGCCATGTATGAAGCACTACTTTCAAAACAAGGTGTTTGTTTTTAAATGTAGACAACCCTCGATATAAGTAATGGACTGACTCCGATAATCTATTTAGTGGACAACCCTCCGATGTATATCAATTGGGCCGACTCCGACGATTGATAATTTTTATATGGACTACCCTCCGATATCGTAATGGACACACTCCGATAATTATTATTATTAGTCAACCCTCCGAAACAATTTTCTCAGGAAACCCCTTATACACTCACTCCTATTGTTCTAGGGTGTCCCAATGCATATGAAATGCATGATCTTCGATTCAATCTGATTCATATAACACATGCTAATATAAAACATGATATACACTAACATGATTAATCCACACAAGCAGGTTATACAGTTTAACAATCCAGTTTCACGAAGATTAAGCTCATGATAGTACCAAAAAGCGAGCAATTCGATTTACTCAACCAAATACATTTTCTCACAAAAATAATTTGTGAACACTATTCACATGAACAGTAAACCCCTCGGTTTGCGATGCGGCCACTACCGACATCGGTTACTTTGTGAACACGAATTCCCGTAGCCATTCGACCTCCTTTATACGAAACAATTCATTTCGCAATTTATGAAACAACACACCAACTTGACCCCAACCACGATCCACGGCGTCACGGGCCATCCATTTGGCTTATGGTTTAGCTCCGGTCGAGTTTTGGGACCGATATTTCAATAGTTAAGCGTAAGCCGGCTCATTGTCGTAAAACACTTAAGCGAAGTGTAAAACTCCGTAGGATAAAACCCTACCTTTACGGAGTTTGTTGGAAACTCATCAAAACCGGGCCTGCGTGACCTCTCTGCGTGAAACGACTTTCCTTCTTGCTCACAATTGGCGTCCGGATCTTGAAACCTAGAGAGAAGTCTCTCTCTCACTCTAAAAACACACCATTTTAGCCACTGTAAGAAATTCCTTCCCCAGCACATTTTTGCCTCCTTTTCATTTTGGAGAAGAGACATTATTTGCTATTTTGTTTTATCTAACTTAAGAATTCCCAAAATGACATCTATGTCCCGAGCTTTGGATTTTCGACATTTGACCTTATTTATTTAGTCAGTTTTAGTCGTTCTCTCTTTTCGTATGACATGGCTGTAGTCGTATTATATGTGACTTTTGTCACATCGAATATCGTTTTTCATTTTAGATACCGGTACCTCGAAAAGCAGTGCAAATCAGTCTTGGTCAATATTGAGAATTGGCGTGTTATCTAGATTTCACCAAGGCGATTCCAGCGGTGAAATCTGTTTAGTCATCGAGATCTAGAGAATAAATTTTGGATTTTCGCAGGAAATGACCGTTTTCCGCTTTTCAAAAATTGGAATTTTACCAAGTCTTCTGACAATTGTTTGGTAAATCTTTGAAATTTAGTGATTTATTAATAATTTTGTGACCTCATTGACATTAGATATGACAGATTGATATTAATGAATGAATATTGATGAAGAATCGAACTGTGAGATGGGTTCATGAAAAGAATGCGAACATTTATGAATTTTTTGAATGTTATCGAAGTTGCTGTGAAAATTGAACTTTGTCTTAAAAGGTAGAAGATGGATGAGACTTTTCTCAGTCGACCTTGATAGAATCATTGACGATTATTGATGGTAAAGTTCAAAGTTGTGAAAGGCGCGTCTAGGCGTAGGTACACCTGATTCGCGGTGCGATGCCTGTATGGCAGGCGACACCCTCCACGGTGCGGTAAGGTGTCAAGGCGGGCGTCTTGTCTTGCTCGAAGCTCTCCAAGTGTGCCAGCTGAATCTGCCCTTCCCTTCTCTCTTTCTTATCCTCTTCTTCCCTCCTGCTTGTTCTTATCCTCTTTTCCTCCCCTTCTTCTTCTTCTTTGTTTTTTCATATTTTTCACCGGCGTCAGGAATGCAGGAACAAGGGTTCCTCTTTTCTACAACTCACTTCCAAAACGACGTTGTTTGGTCTCTATACGACAGAAAATGACGTCGTTTGGTTTTTTCATTTTTTTTTTTAATACAACTCAAAATGACTTCGTTTAAAGCTGCCATAGTCCAAAATGACGTCGTTTGAATAGGACCTGCCTAAACGTCTTTTGGATAAGTGACAGCTTATCAAGCTGTATTTGTTTTGATTAGTTGTTTGGTATAAAAAAAAAAAAAAACTTATGATGGCTAAAAACGTTATTTTGGCCCCAGAAACTGTATTTCACAACTCCAAGCCCTCCAACCCCGATTTTTGCTCTATTTCCAATAGAAAAAAAATACACCATAGCCCTCCCAACCTCAATATCAACCACATTAGAAGAGAAGAAAAACCAGAAAAGCAATAACAGTAGCCAATAAATTGCTATAAAAATTATCTAAAAATACAAAAACTCTAACATGAAGTCACGTGTTTATAATGGTTGATGAAATTGTAGATGATATTTGATAATAAATATTGTTATATTTATATATATTTGAGAAATATATATATAAAATATAAGGTGCCTCTTAGATGAAAAAGTCTGCGCCTAAGACGTGCCTTGCGCTTCAAGGCTCCAAGAGGTCTTTGAGTCTTGGTGCGCCTTACGCCTTTTACAACTTTGGATTAAAGTTACTTGGGGAATAAGACTCTAGTGGGGACATAAGCAGTTATTGGAGAAAGTAGGTTGGTGCGGTTACTAAGAAATGTTTATAAAAAGAAGACTCAACATCAAAACAAATGATTGAATTTTTCATAATCAAGGACGAACTTTCAAATAATCAAATCCTAGCAAGGACTTTCAGTATTTTTCTTATTTTTCTACAAGCTCATCAACCATATTTTCCAGATTCTTAGCTTAGTTTTATATTTTATGTCCAAGTATTTTATTACCTCAAAGCTTTCTTGCTTAAATATTTCATTTTCAGTATAATTCTATAATGGAATTTGTTATATTTCAAGTTAGTCCATACAAGTTTTCTCTTAGCTTTCAATTCAGTCAAAATTTTCAAAGTAATTTCCGCATAGATTTTAAGTAACTGTTAGGAGAGATAGAGAATCTAGTTTTCGCTCGAGGAAAAGTTTGATTTTAGCACAGTTTTATTTTGAAAATAATATAATTTCTTGGCATGTTCATGTATTCATAAATTTTCGTATTTTTTTTTTTGTATGTTAGGGTGAATTCTACTTGATAGGGTTTAAAAAATAAGGCTCAGGCCCGCTCGCCGGGTGAAGAGGCCGGCCAACAAAACACGCGAGGCCCTCCTTCAAACCCAGGAAGGAGAGGCGTGCCAGCTGAGAAGGCGTTGAGGAGCGCTGCGCGAAGCATTCAGCCTTTTAGTGCCCGACGGGAATGAAGGTCCAATCAGCAGCCCGAAGGCTGATTATGGGAAGTCTCCCAAAAAGATAAGAAATAGAATAATCCCGATATTATATTATCCACACAAATCAACCATATCTCATCAATAAGGAAGAAAGATAATAACAACTCATCACATCAAAAGCCGGATCCCGATAAGGAAGAAGTTATCCCGAATATTGCTCTTTCTATATCCTTTACCATCCGTCACCGGTACCGCGGGAAATATCTACTATAAATACAAAGGCCACCCCATCGGTGAAAGATGCACGCATACTCATGTCTATGGTTTCTCCTTGCCCACATTCGCCCTCCTAGCGGTATCTTTTCTCCTGGCTGACTTAGGCATCAGATGTGAGGCGAAGCCCTGCGCCCGACCCCACTGCTTTATTTTTTGCGGAGGTGCGGCGTCTAAGCGCCAGCGGGCCGTGACTGCGGCGATCTACTTCACCCCAGACGATCAGGCTTTGGACATATCCACAACGGCCTTGGTCCGGCCCAGCTGACCGACACGCTCCGGCCGGTCAGGTTGAAAAAAACATCATCGATTGGCCGTACGTAGGAGCGACGGTTCATTTATAAATATAAGCGATTTCTCGATTCTGCGATTATGTCGACTTCGGAACACAAGCGAACAGCGTCGATCCACGGATGTAGGATCGCGGTGATGCGAGACGGCCAGTCCACAGCGCGTTAGAAACGTCTGGTACTTGAAGCGAGGTGGGCGCTAGCCTCACGACCCGATGCACGATAGAGTTAGGAGCAGCTTACTGGGCGGATGCAACGCCCACGGGAGACACGGCGAGCTCGGGAGGTTCTGACTTCCTCCCACGAGGAGGCAAACCTGATCTCGACATTCCACGAGGTCTTTAAGAAGAAGAAAGAGTCTAGCAAGGCCGGGGGGCATGGACCACAGGTGGCCGCAGAAGAGGAGAGGCTGCGAAGCAACCTTTCGGGCATATCGGGAGCAGAAGAACTGCGACCCTCGGCCCCGGGAGCGGGGAGCTATCATGGGACGAGTTCAGGAGCCTCCGTGAGGAAGCTTCGGTAGGTATGGAGGTAGTAAGAGGACGCTTACGACATATGGATGCAACCCAGTGCAAACCATTGAATCACCGCCCGTGTAGGGGTGTAGCTACCTTTCCCTCTGAAATTCGGGATCTTGTAAGTGGAGCGTTAGATGGCGTTAAGTCCAGTCGATCTTTCCAGCGTAACACCTGAAAACCAAATAGAGGTGCATGGGTATCAAGATCAGGTGCGATCTGAGCTTCGCTATCACCACCACTAAAGGCCATTGCCAGCATGGTTTAATAGGCTTCCATAGTCATCAATCTCCTCATTGGAAGAACTATCCATTGCATTGGAGTCCTCTCGAAATTCATTGGGGCAGGGAGTATAGAAGCCAAGAGTTATCATCATTGACCATCAAACGAGCTCGTAAGAAGCTGAGGGTCTTATGTCCAGATTCAATCTTAGAGTCTCTAAAGGTAGATATGCAGGCGAAGTTATGATCCTTTGCATTCATTCTTGGCTTAGGGGTGCGGTCGAAAGACTTGATGTTTCCATCTCCAAAATCCCCAAAGCAGCATGGTGAGGTGTACAAAAGCGAGAGAGAAGTATATTAACAGTGAAGAAGCCACCGTATCGAAGAGGCTTTTCCACTCATAAAGAAAAAAGCGGGAAGCCAAGTGACGGCGAGGCGAAGCCTAACGAGGACAAAACGACCAAGAAAGGTCTTCAAAGAAGGATGGAGAACAGTCCCCGAAAAGCCGTGGGAACCTCAGAGATGTTGCTAGGCAGACCCTCTCTCAATGCAATAAAAGCCATCCCCTCCTCGTACCATATGATGATCAAGTTCCCTACTGTAAACGGAGTAGGGATGGTTCGAGGAGATCAACGACAGCCGGGAATGCTACTCGGCATCCATGTAGCTTGAAAACGGTCGACAACATATGCAGATGGAGCTCGACATGCGTGAGTGCTGACTCGACCTGAGCCCTCGGAAGAAGCTGGGCGGTATTGTTGGATGGCGATACGAACATCCTCGCTATATCGGCTCGAGCTAGCGAAGACCTCGAAAAGCCTCCTTATCCATTTTTAAAGGCGAGCAAAGGCGTCGCCGTAAGGCGAGGCTAACATGGGAAAAGGAATTGATCCTGCGGTAATCACTCTGCAGTGAGCGTCGGCCGTCAGCCAAGCGATCAAGCGAAAAGAGGAGGGCTTCGGGAAGGCAACCGTCAGTCGGCCAAACTCCTTCAAGCGGGAGGCGTCGGGAGTAGAATATCCTGAGTAGCTAGCTAGCGTCGTGCACCGTCAAAAAAGCAAGCGGCGAGTGGCGGCTGCATCGGCGCGGACATCAACAAAGCGTGCAAAGGCGGTTTCCTACGCCGTGGAATCGACCTCATCGTAGATAACTGGCGGCCATGAACTCCCTCGGTTTATGGATGCCTTCTCGGTACAACGGTCGATTATGGACCCGGCGACCCGAAAAGACACCGTTCGTCCGCAGTGCGAGGAACTATTGTTGTCGTGTGATCAGTTTGAAGAGTGAGCGCGAGAGTATTTCATTAGCCAGGTTGGTGAAGCCCAGGATGTTCGACGAGATAAGGCACAACTATGGAGTGTACATAGATGACATGTTGGTAAAATCCACCAGCATTTGAGCTCCACGCTGGCTCATCTATCAGGGGCATTCCGGATTTTGAGAAATTCTGACATGAAACTAAATCGACCCGAGTGTGCCCTTGAGTGTCAGCCGGAAAATTTCTGGGTTTCATAGTCAACCAGAGGTGAGACAAATCGGACAAGATAAAGTTGCGTACCGACAGCCGCCTTCGCATCGGGTATAAAGAGTTCGGCGCGGCGGAAGGATCGCCGCTTTAAGGCGGTTCGTATCCGGCCAGTGAATGCGACCTTTCTTCCGAGTCACGAAGGGCCTTTCAATGGGATCTGAGAGTGTGAAGAGCATTCGACTTTGAAAACGTATTTGAGCTCTCCTCCCGTTCTAGTAAGTCCGTTGAAGGGCTCCTTACATACTTAAGCGGGTATCAGATTTCTCAGCGGTGATGTCCTCGTCGGAGACAGAAGAGCAGTCACGTACCAGGTTACTATTGCGGTCGGGCTTTGGAGGAGACGGAGAGGTACCCGAAAGGATGGAGAAACTAATCTTGTAGTAATCGCTATTTCGGAAATAAAAGCACTTGAGCTCATACCATAGAAGTTCCAACATAATGCAGATGAAGCAAGTTATAAACCGAGACATGAAGAGAGTGATGAAATGAGCCATAAATTTGGCTTGATTCGATATTAGATACAAACCAAAAGCTATGATAAAGGGGCGGAGTCTTAGCAGACTTCATCATGGAGTTCACCCTGGCGGAACCTGCTCAGAACGCTCAAGCAATGAATGACCTCCCCATCTGGAAACTCTCTGTAGATGGAACTCGAATCTGAGGAGGCCCGGAGGCGGGTCTAATCATGACCTCTCGGAATGAATAGACATTGATGCGCATTCGGATTCGGTTTTGAAGCCTCGACAACGAGGCCGAGATATGGCGAATATAGTGGGCCTCGTATCGCCATTCAGGAAGTTGACCAGCTAGAGGTGCGGCCGTCTGGCTAGTAGTAAGACAAATAGAAGACACCTACGAGACCCCGAAAATTGGAAGGATGATCCTATCTCCAAAGGTGAGATTTATTGAAAAAGTCGTATTTGGTTCGGTCGGACATGTCCCGGAGGCGAGAACTCAGGCGTGCCTTGGCAAAGTTATGCTATTGTACGGGAAGGCGCCGGTGGGGTATTTTGTCGAATGCAGGCCCTTTGTTGATCTGCGACGTGGAGGTTGCAGGAGTCGGGTCGAAGTAGGAGTTGGATGGACCCGTTTAGAGATTGTATAATAGATGGGCGTCTACGTGACACGAAGAAGCGACTAAAATAAGGGCGAGGTCAGCCAGGTTCACTAATCATAAGGGAAGCACAGCCTGACGGGTTTCTTCACACGATCCTTAAGTGCGTCGCGAGAAAGAGACCGATACGTGCTAAGAAGTACGAAGGTATATCACGAGAAATCACGCCAGACTCGAGCATTGGCGGGAAAGGTCTTGGGAACGGGGATCTCTTGGCCTACAATACTCAAAGGCATGGCCGGCTGGTCGAGAAATGCAAGATCACGCCGGGAGCCTGCGCCCAGTCTCACGCCTCCCATCGAGCCCTTGGCGTCGATCACAGAAGCCTGGCCTTTCTGACAAGGGTTTGGACATCACTGGGACCTCGCCCCTTAGGAAGGCTGATGTAAATTTCATCGTGCATCGTAGATTGCTTCACGAGTGGGTTTGAGTAGAACCTTTAGCCACCATCCGGAAGCAGAATGCGCGATTTTATTGTGAGCCATCATGCGTGGAGTTTGGTATCCCGAAGCTGGTGTGGTGTGGAAAACAATTTGTGACACAGGTCGAGATTTACGTAGTCGGAGGCTCGGGTGGGGTATTACTCGTCTACAGCATCCATGATCTAGCGGACGGTAGAAGTCACCATCGAGCCATAAGGCCGCTTTGAAGACCAGAGTGGAAGATCTTAAAGGAAAATGGGTGAATACCTCCCACAGGGTACTATGGGCCTCTGGGATGACCACAGTGTTCAATGACAGAAACCCCATTACATGCAGCCTTGGCCTTAGGCAATAGCCCACAGTCGAGTCGGATTAAAGTCCCAAAGATCGAGATTAACGTGAGTGGAGCATAATGACGAGGCACTCCGTCTAAATTTGGATCTCTTAGATGAAAAGCATTGAAGTAGGTTAAAGGCGTCTGGAAGACTACCAAAGGAAGGCAGTACTGCAACCAAAGTCAAACCCGGGAGCTACATGCCCGGGTGGTTAGTCTTAAAAAGATCACGCGGCAAGGAAGAATCCGACACATGAAGCGGGCCCCAAGCAGGAAAGCCCTACATCATATCTCGAGTCGTCGTCTGAGGCGATTCTGAGCTTGAGCGAGAGGAGAGAAATTTTATAGCATGCTGGAATCTTTGAACATCTTAAGCGATTTTTATCGAGTAGACCTTGGTTTGTAATCTTAAATGGAGATTTATCCAGTGCTTGATTAGGCCATTTTACGGGTTATTTTGTTAGACGTCACAAGCAGCTCAGACACGTAATGCTCAGAAAAATTACATGCAATAGAACGAGAAAGCTCATAGCAATAAAGGAAAAAAGTCTCTCTTTATTCCAATCAGATTACATTCAGTTACAATCAGTAGTGTCATCGATTACATCTTGGAGAGTATCTGTTACAAACGTTCCTAAAAAAAACTTGAGGAAGAGAAAGAGGGAGAGAGGAAAACGAGGTGGAAAAAGAGGAGAGAAGAAGAAAAAGGGATGGAAGGAGTTTGTGGAAAGAGGGAGAAACGGATGTGGAAGAAAGAAGAAACAAAAATGAGAGAATGAGATGTGGAAGAAAGAAGAAAGGAAAGAAAGAGAGAATGAAGGAGAAGGAGAAAGAGATGAAAGGGAGGAAGAGAAAGGAAGCGAGGAAAAATGGAAAGTGACTGAATGCTTCCCTCTCCCGAGACACATTCACAACGCAGCTAGGGGAATAACATGAAACTCGATAAAGGGGAGACTGGGGAAAAACACAACTCCTGGCTTGAGTCAATAAAAGCGAACGGGATCTTGGTGGATCCCGGCGAAGAACTGATCAAGCCCGGCCCGGCTTCATCTCGCGCGGTTGATTACGCGCACGGAGAAGGCGAATATCAGTATAAACTCCATATGATGAGTCGCCATTTATAAGAAGGCGAAGCACTTTCGAGAAATTCGCTGCGTTTCAAATTCATAATCGCATTAAAGGCCTTCGCCTTTCGAAAATCAGTCGAATGGCCACATAGCGACTCACTTTGGCAGGTTCATCTCTTTCGGTCTGACCCGCGTAGCTGTCGTCGGATCATTTCGGGCCGGATCGCCACGAAGGCCTTAAGCGCCGGCAGTGGCTGGCTTTGTGAGTTCGTCTGCTCGATTACAGGCCCGCCTTGGTATAATAAGTCGGATCGGCTCGGTGGATCGCGCGAGCCTTAAGCGCACGGGCGGAGTAAGCTCACTTTGGCCCCGAGTTCATCTACTCGGTCTGAGCCCGAACAACCCTAATGAGTCGGATCATTTCGAATTTGGATCACCATCGAGGCTATGGCGCCGAGGGCCCGGTAGCTCACTTTGGCGAGTTCATTTACTTAGTCTGGGCCGACCTATTAATTCGGATCATTTCAATTTGGATCGCCCTACCAGGCCTTAGCGCGAAGCCCGATGGCTCACTTTGGCAGGTTCATCCTACTCTGCACGGGCCCGCCTTGATACCAATGGAGTCGGATCGGTTCCGGTGGATCGCCATGAGCCTTCTGCCCGAACCATTAGCTCAGCGACAAGTTCATACACTTTCGGTCTGAGACCACGCGACTTTAATGAGTCGGTCGGCTAGTGGATCATGCTGAGCCATCGGCCTTTGGGCCCGTGGCTCACTTTGGCGAGTTCATCTACCGATACGGGCCGCAGCGACTGTGAGTCGGATCATTTCGAGTGGATAGCCCTGAAGGCCTTAGCGGCCGGGCCGGTAGCTCGCTGGCGAGTTCATCCCCACTCTGCCTTGACCACGTGGCAATGAGTCGGATCATTTCGGGGTGGATTGCCACCAAGGCCTTAAGCGCCGGAGCGATGGCTCACTTTGGCGGTTCATACCTTTCGATGCAGACCACCCTTGACCTAATGGGTGAATCTGACTCAAGCCCGGGATCGCCACAGGCCTTAGCGCCGAGGGCCGTGCTTTCCTTTGGCCAGATTCATACACTCGGTCTGACGCGCCAGCTGTGATCAGTCGAATTTCGAGAGGCTGGATCGCGCTTGAGCCTGCCCGAACCCGATGGCTCACTTTGGCCAGGTTCATCTGCGCGGGCCACGCGGCTATTAGGTCGGATCGGCTCAAGGTACGGATCGCCACGAAGGCCTTAAGCGCTGGAGCCCGATAACTCACTTTGGCCAGTTCATCTACGGTCACGAGGCCACGCGGCCTAGGAATCGGTTCGGCTCGGGCCGTCGGCCGGCGAACGGCAGTTTGACTGGCTGGCCACTCTGCGTAGCCATGCGACCTAAGAGCCTTGATTCGGCTCGGGCCATTCGGCTGAACCCACGATTCGATTAGCGACCACCGCGACTCGGGGCGTGTTACCGGGGAGTAAATTATTTCGAGCACTCGACCCCTGAGGCCTCGGCGCCGGGCCAATGACCGGCGCCAGCGAGCTCGACTACTCCCGCGCGGGCCGTGCGACTGGAGTCAGTTCATCTCGGGTCATACGGCCGAGTCGGCTCGGCTCGAGGCCATGCGGCCCGAAGTCGGTTCATTTCGGTATCGCGGCCGGGCTTGGCGGCCCGAGCTTGAAGGGCTCATTTCTCAGCCATTGCCGCGACCCGGCGAATCAATTCAGCTGGGCCCGGTCGACCGCAGGCCTCGGCTCGGTTGAAGAGCTCGGCTACTCAGCTCAAACACTCGATTAGGCCGTTCGGTTCATGCGAGAACATTGCAAAGAGCCTGGTAAGGCGAAAGTAAAGTGAAAAATGAGTATTCATTAAGGAAAAGGCTCCGTATGTCTTGGGTCCCGGGCCAATGAAAATATGTAAAAAAAAAAAAAAAAGTATAAAAGTCGACAGGGCGGGCGACGTGCACGGAAGATCGAGACCTTCGGAAGGAGGCGGACGGTGAAGAAAGGGGGTGGGCATCGACAAAATGTCCAGTGAGAGAAGGACCCTCATCCTCCTGCGTCCTCGTTGGGAAGGTCAAGTTGAAATCCGGTCGGAATAGGCATTATATTAGCCATACAAAAGGCAAGCCACGAGAAACTCATTGAGTACAAGCCTCGGCCCTCGATCTTCCAATAGCCGTCAGTTGAGGCACGAAGTTATTTGGCGGTGAAAGGTCCCCACGAAGTCCAGCGACACTCCTCGAGTCGGGCGTTCGCCAGTTGTGACCTCGTTAGCCTCTGTGGCTACGTCGACAAAGCGTCATCTTATCACGCAGGTCGTCTTTGATCGCACGCAGTTCTTCTTTAGACTCCCACAGCTCGCCTTGGGATGTGAGAAGCTCATCCCTAACCTTCTGAAGTTCATATTGGGCGGCTGGCAGTCCACGGCCTCCATCAGTGGGTGCCGCCTGGCCCCGCGGCTCATCTCGAACCTCCGGCTCGCCTTGACCAGTATCAATTGACCCGGTTCATCTTCTACGCCCCGTGACCAGAAACGCGTCATGAAGCGTGGTATGCTTCAAATCAGATTTGAGCTTCACAACCTCCTCGGTCATAAGTTGCACTTAACCCCGCAGTTCACCCGCTCAGATGTGAGGGAAGCCACCCTCGCCTTGTAAGCCCGAGCCGCTTTGGCATGACTTTCGTTTGGTTTTGGCCTTTGGGCGGAGCCAGCCCAGTGAGTAGCCACCTCGCGCAGCATAGAATCGACACCCGATACGGTCGACGGTCAGCTCGAAATGGAATCGGACACGACAAGGTGTGAAGCTACGGAGGCTGGCCTGGAGATGAGGCTAAAGCCTCATCAACTTGAGCGGCGCCTCGACCTCTTGAGATCCAAAATCGCGCCAGAATGGGCCCGAGGCTGCTTCCCGCCATGAACTAGGCATTTTGAAGCAAAAGTCCGTCTCGCGATTTCGGATTAGGATCTTTCCTCCTCGAAGCTCTTCCACCTTCGAAGGTGACCTAACCCTCTTCGTTAGGGTTCCCAGCTTGAGTAATAGGCATGACTAGCTAATGGGCGCTCAGGCCTACCCGAGGACCTTCTGCCTCGACAGGACCCCGAATGGGGCCGCGAACCCAAGGCTGTGGAGCCTTAACCGGAGCGGCGCACCCAGATCAGGACCGTGAGTGGGACGGAGAGATGAAGATGCCCCCAACTTCGGAACCTTGGCCAAAGCCTGTCGATCTTTCTCAACGAAGTCCGAGGTTTTTCGTTTCACTCTCCGGGGCTTCCGAGACAACGTCTCCAACTAAGCCAGTAGTTCCCCCCTAGTGGGTTTGGCGGCGGCGGAGGGCGAGGCGACTTTCATGATGGAAGGAGGCGAGGCCTCGAAGAGCGTGAGGGCTCGATGGGAGAAACTTTTTGTGGCGGGGAGGGCGAGGCCTCAAAGTAGCGACGGTGACCTCGGTCGAAGGGCGGGAATGTCAGGCTTGGTGACTCAGCGTGGGACGGGGAGGACACTCGGCCAACCTTGACACTATGACCTTATCTTGATGGCCCCATGAGATCGATTCGAGCGCTGAGAGGCATGTAGATAAATGCGAGTCCAGTACTGATGACCACACCTGATTATAACCAAAGCGGAAACCAGTAGCTACTTGAAGATTCGCGGGGGTAATTAGAGCCCGGAGACGCCCGAGGTGTCGTCCTTGTCGAGAGAAATTCGTATTAAATTCTGTAGCTGAAAGTAGCGTACTTCCCATGGCCTGTGAGAGAAGAGGGAAGATCGGGAAATCACGGAGGAGGCGCGAAGCGCTAGAAAAGGAAATAAAGGAAGCCTGGGGTCTCCTTGAGGCTAAAAGATAAAGGAGACGAGGTTATCTTTGGGAGCAGCCGTACCACTGTCCTAAAAGAAAACTAAGCGGGCGGTGAGATCTTGACCATTGGGGCGCGAGTTAAGAAAAGGACAAACATTGAAATCTTTGCGAAACCTTTTGAAGGAATGTAGAGGAAGCGAGGCGAATTCTCGAAGGTCGGCAAAAGCCTTGTGTCTTGAAGCACGAAACCACGTAGAATTGAGAAATGTCGGGGGGACCACCCGACGCCAAAGGGAGGTGAGTAGCGTCTAGTAAAGGTGGTACGTGTGAGGGCGGAACCTTGCTGATCTATGGTCAAGCATCTTGAAGGAAAGATCTTAGGTATTGACCCCCGGGGTATTTAATCAGGTTTACTTTTTCCTTACCCTTGTCGAGGAGAGGTGCCTCTGGGGCATACCGAAGTTCGACCATTGACGGTTGAGACAGCCAGTCTGCGGCAGGCAACAGCAGAGTCATTGCCTATCTGGCAGAGAAAAAACGGCCAGTTATGGTAGAAAATAAAGTGCCCGACCGACCACAAGCGCCTCGTCGTACTCGAGACGAGGGACGAGACGCGTGAGACCAGGAATACAACGGGAAAAGGCTATCCCAATGCAGGCGTAGAAGACCTTCTGCACAAAGGGCTGAACCTTGTGGAAATTTAGAAGGAAGTGCGAGGTACCATTAAAGAAAGCGAAAGAAAATGTCTCGGGATCGGGCGCGCAAGGCAGAGGATGCAAGAAGAAATAAAAGAAGAAAGAAGTGGGAGAAATGAAGCGCTGGCAGAAGAGTCAAATCGTTATGAGATAAATGACATGACGAGCCACAGCTAAACCATTTGGCGAGTACTGATTTGCGCTACGTCGGCGATTACGACCGCGCGCGATGCCGTTACCGCGAGGGTTAGAGAGACAGTGTTAAGTTCCCAAAATGACTCGCTGGCGTGTGGCGAAAGAGCTTGACCCAGCCCAGCAACTGGCCATTTCCTTCGCTTGGATGAGGCATACCATTGAAGCGCATTCGGGCTTCTGTAGCATTCGACCTTTTGGTGTGGCCAGAATGAGAAAGGTCCACGTCCAGAGGCAGCGAGGCCGGTGTGGGAATCTCCGAATGAGGAAATAGAATAATCACGTCTTATATTCTATCTCGCGCAAATCCAATGAATCTTATCATTAAGGAAGAAAAGATATCTTGTTCGTCAAACTGGGATCCCCGATAAGGAAGGAAGAATTATCCCAAATAAATTCTTTCTTTATATCTTTACCAAATCAAATCAAAATAATATGAAAATATCCATCAGGAATGAATCCTAATCATGTCATTGGTAGAACATCTCTTATAAATCGAAATGATTTTCAGTGATGAAGTGCGCATACTCATCGTAACACGGTCGCCCTCCTAGCGGTCATGTTCCTGGGAAAGCTGCTAGAGGCGTGGGAGCGTGCGAGCGAAAGCGCCATGACGGCACCTAACTATTTTTGCGGGAGAGTCTTGTGTCCAGTGTGACATTCTGAGCGATCTCTTGTGCAGTGATCTAGAGCCTTCATGCCAGGTCCAGTGCAGTTCAGGCCGCAGCCACGGCCAGCTCAATGAGTCAGGTTGAAAAAGCATTATCACTACTAAAATAATCCATCGACAAATAATTTTATTATTTTTATCAAATATTTTTGTAAGATGAGGGCATATCATTGATTTTGGTCTTTTTAGTAATAATTTATAAATAAATTGAGATGGATACCTCGTAACATGGTTTTCCCGGTAAAGTAACTGAAATTATTTGGTAAATGAAAATGGAAAAGATAAAAAAATAGATAAGGAGGGGTGAATGCAAAAGAAGAGAGTGATTGAACCCCAAAACCGAAACATGGGCACAGAAACGGAGGGGGAGGGGGAGGGGGCATTGTGGGTTAGAAAGATGCTTCTTGAGATGTGTGCCAGTTGAGCTCAGCTCACACGGACGACTCACTACTCCTCAAAGAGTCAAACGTGGGTGACGCCGTGTGCTTGGGTGCTTTGTGGGTCCCACTAACGGAGTTGGGGGGAGGGGGCAGTCATTGGGTCCCACCTTCCATCTCTCCTCTGCAGCTTTTTGTTTTCCCCTCCCCCTTTCCCTTTTCTTTCTTCTTTTGCACTCTGGGACAAACTGTTGTGAGCCACGTGTGTAGAGAGAGAGGAGGGGATGGAACTATTGGGTGGATCCAAAAGCCACTACTGTGGTCTTTGTCTTTTTTTTTTTCTTCCCCCCTCCCCCCTGACGTTGATTTCTTTGACGTGAGGTAGGAGTGCGGGCCCCACTTCTCCTACCTACCATGTGACCCTTCTGGGGGCCCTCCCCTCCACGCGCCTCTCCGCATTCCCCCTTCCCTCTGATAAGACCTCGGTCTTATCTTCTGATTTCGCCCACTCTTCGGATTAATAAGCCCGGACGTCAGTGAGGTGGGACCACGCGCCCTGCACTCTCGTGGGTGTGGAGTTTCTGGGTTGCGGAAGCCTCGGTTCGCCGTTGCTTTGATTGGGCCCTTTTTGTCCGGGCTCTTTTGACGTTGGGCCCCATTGAGGCCCGCATAGAAAGCGCCACTCTCGTGGGGCCCAAATCCCTCAACTGAGCCGAGTTTGGCCCAGAACTGGGCCCAGCCCTTGGAATCCACGACCACGAGTCCCTGTCCTCGAAACTGCCATCACCACATGCAGCCAATATACTCTCTCTTTCTATCTCTCTCACCTTTACCCTGTAAATCAAAACAATTTAAGTTAATTCTAATTTAATTTACTTTTAGAAAAGCTTACCAATATACAAAAGTAGTGAGGGAGAAAAACTCGAAAAGAGAATCCCATGGTAAGCATTAAGAAAAGGCGTGGTGCTTTTTTTTTTTTTTTTAATTTAATGTTAAAAATTACTATTTTTTCAGTTTAATATTAAATAGTAATTATTAATATTAAGTTATTTGATTACAATATTAAGTAAATAGGTGTTATTAGCTCTTTTCTTGTTAATACAGGAATGATGTTTACTTTGTTTTTTGGAATATGATCTTTTTCTAAATAGAAAAAATTAAATATTTTATCTTTTTTATTTAGAAATTTTTAAAAAATTTCAACAAGGAATCATAAAAAAAATTTAAAAACAAACATATTGTTTCAACAAAAAAAACCAAAAAATAAGCATCACCTTATTTTTTTTTAGGTGAGGAAACATCGTAATCCATCACCCCTCCAAGTAACGGTCCTCTTCAGTCACAAAAAAGTAAAAACAAAAAACAAAAACAAAATTACGTCAATATGTCAAGCTTCCAATATATAATTAATGTATTTTGCCATCAAAATATTAATCATAATAAACAAGTGTAAGAACCGATTGATTAATTTTAATTTATATAACATAATATTTTGTTTGTCATAGCTTGCTATGGAAGAAAATAAAAAGAAAGGAGATCAAAAACGAGTCACCGACATGTTTGAAGAGGATGCACATGGCGAGTTTGGTGCAGGGGAGCATCAACAACAAAGCACAGGGAGACGTATCCCACACATTTTACAATATTCGGCTCTTGCTAAAACCGCTAATTTCCTATGACAATCAACATCAGTGTTAGATCCACCCAACTCCCACTTGTTCTTTGTAATTAATAAACAATTTTTTTTTTTTTTAAAGAAAAATTTGGTTTTAGTAATAACTCGATTAATTTTATCTTAAATTTGTCCCGAATAATCATCAATCCGAACCTGATTTACTAATTTTACTAAGTAGGCACAAATTGACCGGAACACACTCAATTATAAAATAATGTTTTGTTGTAGTAATGCCCATTTCCCTTATTTCCAAGGCTTGGTATATGCTTTTGTTGAAGATATCATGATTGTTTATGATGGGTCTCTTCTTCCCAAGCGGATAAAGCGAAACCCAAAACCTAGTTTTAGAATCTTTGCTTCCCGAAAACCTGAATGTTTTCTCTCACAAATACATGCATATGCCCGCCCCCGTTGTTGATTATAGAAATGGGGGGTTCCTCATGTGTCTGGAAATTTTTGGGAACTAACCTAGGATCTGCTGCCATGGACCACTCCGATATTATGTTTTGTCACATTTGTCTGACACAAACCCTTATATAATATATGATTTCAACGCGTTTTATTACTAATTATGTGCTTATTAACTAATAACCCACATGGGTATGGGTATGGGTATGGGTATGCTAGAAGAAACATAAATAAACCCTCAAAGTTTCGTTTGTTTTTAATGCACAAAAAGGCTAGGCCGGTCTTGACTCATCATAACAATTTTATTTTAAGTCGGTCTCCTCCGATGCCGCACAAGAATGAATTTGTAACTACAAAGGCCGGCCGGCCGGACGGCCAGCCAAAACAATTCCATTTTTCTTCGGCTTTTTGGTAAAGAAACCCATGATAGATGCACAAAAACAGTAACGAATTGACTGCTATAGCCCATATCACACGGAATGGTATTGGTATGATGAGATCAGAGATTGATGTACTTTTTAAATCAGAAAAAATAATTACTCATCGCGCAATGTCAAATATTGACTAGGTTTTGGGGAAGAGGGGGGAAATACCAGTATGTAGGGACTGACTTGAAGAAAACAAAGGTTGGTTTTCATGATTTCTCAATTAAAGATGCTGAAAATGGTAATTTTATATTAGCTATAGAAACCCACGAATCACGATCTCAATTTTTTAATTATAAGAGAATACTTTTTTTTTCTCTTTATCTAAACTATGAGTCTAGAGTCTAGACACTAGATTTCAAATAATTGGCAAGCGAGCGGAGCAGCTCTATGGGTTATAATAACAGCATTGATAGGGACTTGACTGTTCCTTTTATTTATTTATTTATTGTTATTTTTGGGTTTTGTAATTTGGGGGTAAGATAAGTCTGATTCTGATTAATTAGTTAAACTTATATAGTCTTTCGTGTCGTGTCCCCACCCTGTATATTGAACAGCTACCAAACTGATATTTCAAAAAAGCTGAAAGGGAAAGGTCCTCTTCAAATATTTTTTTTAATATGAGGATGAAAGAGACACTATTTGGAAAATCCCCTTCACAAGCCTTTTTTTTTGGATGATCTTTAATTATCCTAAGGGAGAGGAAGATCAATACAAAAAAAATAATATACAACAGTGTGAGTTCTGCCTTCCATGGACTCGCTAATAATTGGGTCCTCCATCCTTAATGAAATTCTTTAGTCATCATTTATTTTTGTCCATCTCTTATTATCGCCTAATTTTAGCTTCTTTTTTTTTTTTTATAATTGGAATGTCCGATTAGCTTGCGCTCAACTAATTTTACCGTGACTTTAAGGGACTGAAACAAATAATCATTGTATAATGTAAAAATTGTTAGAGAGATTCCAAAGTAATTATAAAATATTATAATGAAAAAATAGTTTATTAAGTTCAATTATTTTATTAAGGAACAATATTTGAAGATTATCTCAAAATCTAAATATATATTATTGTCATCATATTTATAGGGAATCAGTGACTGAAGATTAGTTTAGTGATGAGCAAATATACATTATTCTGGATATATCGAAGTCTTGAATTTTATGAATATATTGGAAATATCGGTAAATATCGATGAATATTTTGATAAAAATATCAGTAAAGCTAAAATTAACAAAAATACGACAGTGTAAAATCTTTCATTGAGTGATAAAAAAGATGTAAATAAGCGAATATCTGACAATAAAATGATATTTATTATAATTTATGAAAATTAAAATTATAATAGTCGTTTAAAATCAGAAGATAGCCGTGTAGGCCATTCCACGTTCATTTAGTGAAGGGGCGCCATGCTAAATGAAGATAATATTCATATGAGATTTTCCGAAAATATTGAGATTAAGTAGCGAATAAAATAATTTGAGAGTTAAATGAAGAGATTTGATGTGTATGGATGAGTTTTGAAAGTGTAAAGATTTTGGTATTTATAAATTTTTTAGAGAGTCAAAATAGTCGGTGGATTATCAGTAATTGTAATTTGATTTGCTTGAACGGTTGATTTAGGATTAAAATAGTCGATAACGATATTTAGATATTTTCTTGATATATCTACGATATTTAGATATATCACTTAATATTTACACATATATCATGATGTTTATACATATCTTAAAAATTATAAGCAGCGTGCGCGGATGAGAATATAGTCTGCCGATTTTACGAAATGTCGAATTTCGATATTTGCATGTTTCGATCATTTTTATTTTTATCGATTTTTTAGCCGTCATTGTCGGTTGATAATATTATTTCGGGGCCTACCGATATTTCAATTGAAAAAACCGAAATTTTATTCCTTGGTTTCCATAAAATATGGATTTAAATACTTGATGGTCAAGATTTGCTAGATATTTTATTAAATTCGTTTTTGAAGATTATTGTGTGTTAATATTTAATAGGATTGGTACGTTTTCTTATCTTTAGTTTCCTTTAATAAAAAAAAGAAGATATTTTAAAATATTAATGTTAAACTTTTAAATTTTAATTATTAACCCTTGATGTGACATCTAAAAATTAATATATTTTGTTACAATTTTCCTTCCTAATGTGAAGTGTGAACGAAAGTCGTGTATATGAACAAACTATATTTCTCAAAAGGGTCATATCATTGTTATACATTTGTCCCCTCATTTAATTTCCAGGTCAAGTCAATTTTATCAAGTACAAATCTCATTCATTATCACTTCAAGTTTATAATCACATTTCATAAGAAAAGATATATAATTTTTTTTCATAACACTCATCTAGATTAATCTTATGATAAGTTAAGAATAGGATAAATTCTCACTATCTCTGAGAAAATTTGAAGTAATGATAATTGGGAATTAAGCAAAACTGGGTTAAGAAAAAATATGATTAATTTGGGTGTAAAAGCTAATTTTTGAAGAGAATAATAAATAGGGAGATCCACCAACGGTGGGTTTATGTTGACCAGAGGTCACCTGAGAGGGTGGTTGGGTGGAAGAAACCATCTAGGCATCTACTACTACTAGTGTGCACAAGGGCGAGCTGTGGGTCAAAAAAGGGATGCCAGACTCCAAGCAAAGTCTAAAAACGTCGACAACAACCATTTCAGTCATCCAGCTCTCTTTCTCTCTCTCTCTCTCTCTTTTTGAAACTTGAAACTTAGAAACTCGAAAGCCTTTGTCATCTACGGCAACGTCCTAGTCATCTTTTTCAGTATCAATCTGCTTTACTGTCGCCATCAACGTTGTACGTCCTTCCACGCCATCCCCCCACTTGTGGAAAATCCGCCCTTCATGTTGACGTTTTCTTCCTTCCCTTTTGGTTTTCTATTGACTTGAATTTCACGAGTATCACGCCCTCCCCCCCTCACCCACCCTCCGATGTGAATGCCAATGCACCTTCCGAAAATGCCCAAAACATTCTTTGCTTTCCATGTTTTGTATTATCTTCGTTTCCATGAGTAAAATAAAAACCATGGTTAAATTTGTCTCTAATTAAACACACTTACAACTTGTCTTGGGGGTGGTGAACAAGCATTTTATTTTTTTTGTGTAGGTATTATCTATCAATTAGTTTATTGTTTTTTATTTTTAAGAAAAAAATAATCTTATTGATTTCAATTAGCAATATATTGATATAAATATAAAATTAAAATCGTTAAAAATCATAAAGGAAGAAATAATATTGAGATCAATAACAGGGTCGGTCCTGATATTTTTGAGGCCCGGGGCGAAGTAATAAAATAAGGGCCCCTAATGTATATAATTAAAGTTCAAGTGTACATAATAAAAAAAAAAAAATGTTTGTAAATGATAGTTTTTATTAGACTTAACAAATAAAATATTTTCTGATCGAAATAAAACGTTTAATTTTAGATTAAGCATACAAATGTTCATAAAAAGCGTTGTCTTGACGTTTAGATCGCAAAAATCGTTGATAATGATGTCGGCGTGATATTTTACAATATATTTTTCAAATAATAAAATTGTTAGGTCGATTCGATGCTTCTTTGTGGCGTTAATGAGCGAGTAGGATTCGATAATTTTAAGCTTTGAAGAAACGGCACTCTAGCGGATATTCTGATCATGAAACATCGTTAATAGGACCGGTATCGCAGTTAAACGTTGGATATGACTTGCGAATAATAAACATTATATCATGATGATAAATAAATATTGTATCAAAGCGGCGATAATTATATGCATCAAAGCGATGAATAAATCATAAAAATAAATAAAATACAAAATTGTGTAAAAAATCGCTTTATTGAATAATAAAACAATGAAAAAGGTGTAAAATTATGATTTTGATCCAATAATAAAAGAAATCAAATCATCCGTTACTTAGAAAAAGACTAACAAAAAAAGGTTTAGAAAAATGAAGGGTTATAGTTTTTCACCTCGTTAAGCAACCCTTCTAACTTTCATATCTAATATTTATAAATACGTACCAAAATAAATACAATAAAGTTTATAAATATAATATAAAATGCATTATCCATTATCATAGTTTTAGAATCCAAAAGTATTAACAAAATAATTTTTTATATTTAGTTTTTATGAAAATATAAAATCAATCTAATCAAAATTTTAATATTTTTAATTTCTTAATCCTTTATATAATAATAAATAAATAAAAGAGTTTGAATAAAAACGTATATAATTAATTTATTAAATTTAATCCCATTTTATATTTTTCTCTATTTTTTTTCCTTTCGTTTTGTTCTCTATTTTACTTTTCGGGTTCCAAATAGATATAATTTAGTCTAAATCCAAATTATCTGAGAGGCTATAATTGCAGAAGTCCCATGTTAAAAGTTGTTATTAAACATGTAAAAAAATTTCATCTTTTCTTGGTTATTTTAATTGATTCTACAAAATACTGTTAAAAATAATTGATTTATATATGTAAGAATATTTATGCATAAATATTTGGTTTTTATTAAAATTAAACGAAAAATAAATTTAATATATATATATATATATATATATATATATATATATATATATATATATATATATATATATATATATATATATATATATATATATATATTAAATGTATTTTTTTAGCACATGTATTCACTTTTATTACTCTATTTTCATTGGATCTTTGGTTCAGCCGGTATCGAGGGCCTCGAGAGCAACTAAATTTTATATTTAAACTAACAAAATTTTATTCGAGAAAATAATAAAAGTATTTAAAAGAAATTGATTTGAAAACACTACCATGATTCCTTTTTTTTTAAAATAAATAAATAAATTACCATGATCCTGAATTTTATCGAGAGGCGAGGGCCACAGGGCAAACTATGATTAAATGAAGCGTGTCGATCATGCGCAGCGAGTAGTTATAAAGAGACTCTTTCGTCAACCAACGTAACACTTTACAACAAAAAGGCAGTAATAAGCAATTCTTTCGCTTAGTTTTAAGAGGTTGAAAGCGTATATATATCGTTAATATAATATTAGTATTATATTATTATAGTTGGGCCACAGGCGAGTAGGGCCACAGGCGATTGCCCCTCTGTACTGCCAGTAGGAACTGTCAAATACTTATGTCATGTTCATAAGCACATATATTTAGTATTTGATTCTACACATTTGATAACTAAAATATATTTTACTTCAGTTATATAACATACTAACGATCATTGATTTGATTCTTTGCCTCTGATTAACTATAGTTTGTTAAATTCCGAATCATTTCAATCTAGTCGCGTCGCACCATGCTGACAGCGAGACGAAGATCATGCTCACGCCGCACGATAAAGGCAGCAAATCACGCATCATGAAGATAACACTTGATAAATGCATACGAAGGCGACATTAAGCTCGAAAAAAGCATATAAAAACCTATACATTTGAAAAGCGATTTTATTGAAAAATAAAATAAAATATGTGTAGATAAGTGATTTCATGTCAAAAATGACAAAAAAAATCATAATTTTTTGTTGAAAGAAAAGAGGTTAACAGAGAAAAAATTGAGAGAAATGGAGATTGGGGTTTAGAGTGATGGCTTTAAAATAATTAGTTTCTTGTTTGATTCATTCTTTTAGTACTAACTCTCATTCATTTATAATTCATATGATATTCCTTTACGCTAATTATATTTATTAATACTGATATTCAATCGAGTATTAATTTTATGATATATTTTAATGATCATATGCTCACTTGAAGAGACAATAAACAGAGTATAGAAAAGTATGTAAGCTTCCTTTCAAAAAAAAAAACAGTATGTAAGCTATATTAATCTATTTTTCTTATTTCATATGATTATCTAAAGAAACAAGATTAGGTCAATTACGAATGGTGGATATGTGAAAGCTACAAAAAGATCATGTGTCATAGATGCTTTTTAAGATGATAATTAAGAGATCTTTGATTTGGGATAGATATTTGTACATTTTATAATCATGAGAAAAATGTCAAATCTGATAGGTTCCAGTCAAAATTCAAATAGAATTTTGTTCTTTTTAAGAAAAATAACAGAAAAATCATAAACTTACTTGATGCAAAAATCTCTTCCTTTTCATTTCTTACAATATATTTAAATAAATAAAATAATAAAGTGCAATGCTTGTGACTCTATTAACAAATATGATGCTACTCTTAGCAGCTTGTGATCACTACTAACTTAATTCATATTTCTTAGGACCCTCATGCAATATGAGCGTCATTATGAAGGAAATATTTCTTGAAACTTTTGATTAAAGAATTAACTTTCATAAAACAAACTCTATCAAAATTATATTTGACTATATTTCGTATATTAATTAGGTGATACTTCCTCTTTATATATTTACAGCTAGAATGGT
Source organism: Tetrastigma voinierianum (assembly GCA_016808115.1). Taxonomy (NCBI): domain Eukaryota; kingdom Viridiplantae; phylum Streptophyta; class Magnoliopsida; order Vitales; family Vitaceae; genus Tetrastigma; species Tetrastigma voinierianum. The sequence goes on from JAEQBH010005686.1 coordinate 179,651, forward strand.
TTTTGATCGTGGGGATATAGTGAACTGAATTATCAAGTCTCGTGTGGAACTTTTCAAATTAATTTGATATTTCATAAATAGCATCGTACTCTACTTCCACAACGAAGTTAATAATGTGATGTTGTTTTTCCTCCTTCTTCAACAAACCATTCAAACACTTAATAAAGTAAATAGGCTTATGGGATTTTCTTCATCAAATGAAAATCGAAATCTAGGTAACCAGGGGAATCTACTCATCAAAATGATAGACAAACATACTATCGTTCATTTTTCAAAGATATTGCATAATTAGTTTTTGAGATAGAAGTCAGTTTTTCCATTATTTGCTCTTACTCGTGTTATGGAATCATGCACCGCTTGTTATGCCTTGTTCATTTAGAATTTGTGAAATTTCTTTCTCAATATATTTTTTAATTTCTTTCTTCCAATTGTTGGCATTCTCTTACAGCATGCAACTTTTCTTTGTTAGTCACAAAAAGTGTATATATATATATATATATATATATATATATATATATATATATATATACCATTATTGATCATTTTCTAAGTTTTGGGTTTTCTTTGGTCAGACTTTCATATATTTTCATTAGATATATTATTTTACATCTTTTCCATCATTCTCACAAACGAGACTAATAACTCATGCTCTTTCATAAAAAAAATGACAAATTCATCCTAATTGTGACCTTTTTCAATAAAAAAGATAATAGTTAGAATTTATAGATAAATTGACTATCCAAGAAAAATAAATATTAGGAGACGGAAAAAATGATTTTTTTTTTTCATATGCATAGAGTTACCTGTCATAACTTATAACTCAATTAATTTGAAAAGCATGAGCATATAAATTATCGAGTGCTCTCAATAAATTATTAACAAATCAAGAGACCATGATTTATAGGGACCATGACTTATAGGCCTTCTGATTTCAAGATAAGTTCCATGCACGTACGTCATAATCATAAGTGATTAAATGTCATCATTGCTTTATCCAAACACTGCCTTGGAAGAAAAATGGTAATTCGGAGGCATTGATGTTTCACCACGCACCCCCTGTCATAGCCTGTGACCCTTAGGTTTAAGTATATCAACTGTCACTCATGTCCCTACATTTTAAACTTGGAATTTCAAATGAACCATGAAGAAATAATATGCTGTGAATTAATCTTATGCTATAAATTAATAAATATCCACAAAAGCAGATTCCAAAATCTCGTAAACAATTAAACAAATCCAATTTAAAAAAAGATCGCCGTTCTATTGGAGTTGGAGCCTGACACTTGCAACCAGTAACCACTGCATCTAGAAGCTACACGTGGACAATCATAATTCTAAAAAGTCACCCCCCACAAATCTAAAGCTGAGATCGTTTTAGGGCACATCTTTGGATGCCCATGCATTCTCATTCTCACCCATCACCCCCAACCCTTTTTCCTTTTCTACGCAAAAGTGGAAAAAATTTCCCTTCTACCAAACACTTACCCCTTATGCAATAACATATTATATAATTTATAATTCACTCAATCAAGCATATTTAAAGACGTTTTTCTTGGTCAAATTATTATTTGAAATAATAATAATAATAAAAAAAAAATACGATTATTCGCTGACACAAATAAATGAAAGACCCATGAATTTAAAAAATCTCAAAGTAGAAAAAGAAGGCAAAAACAAAGGGAGGATTGAATCGATGGGGTTTGGTTGTTTTGTACAAAGAATCCGAAAACATTATATATGTCATTGTGTGAACAAAGTGGAGCATGCCACCCTAGGAGTTAGCTGCCTCGAAAATACCAAATTAAAAAAAGGGGGCAAAAATAAAAAAATGAATAAAGGTGACAGGAATAATAGTTGGAAGAGAAATAATTTAGGAAAAAGTGAGAGATTTTAAATTCACAAGGAGTGGAGCAGAGAGGGAGGTTTAAATTAAAATAAGGCAACGTGTAGCACCTGAAGTGTATAAAAAAGAGGCAACAAAAAGATTCCAACTTTCCAACTGTCCTACCTGGGTCCCATCTTCCCCCATTAGTCCAAGTTTCTTACGTGCCCAAATCACTTTATGCAAAATATACCATTTTTCCGAAATGTAAATATTATTTTGTGGGAAAATAAAATCTTGTAATATGGAATTGAGATTTGTTTGGACGTGGATTCGATCCAATCCGTGGAAGAGAGGTTGAGGAATTGTGATATTACCATTCATGTCCTATTCCTTTTTGCACTTGCGCTTATAAGCAAGAGTTTGATGCCGACTGGTTTGATGCATCATGGGGCCCACAATTTTTTGGTCGGAAAATTGGGACCCACATCACATGGCCCCGTATTACGCTCCGGCACCAAAGATTTGAAAATAATAATAATAATAATAATAAAATAAAGGGGGAGCTTGACGCACGTAAATGTGTGGGGACCACGCACCAGAAAGCCAGAGTGTTAATGTATAGGCGGAAAACGGGGAGAAAAGGAGTTGGGGGAAATTGGAATCTATCTATTGTCCATTTTTCCAGAATTAAATCGGACGGCCGTGAATGTGGGTGGGGTTCATGTGGAGGCGAGATGAGTGAGAAGCGTAGCATCAAAGTCGGGAGTGGCAGTGACTGGTGAGAACTGAGAACAGAGGAGTGAGAGATGATCGATCAGATCAACAACCACCGGCCAGGGTTCTGAAAGAGAGGGGAGTGGGGTCCGCAGGCGGACGTAGACGTACACTGCACACACAACGAAGCAATTGCGAGGGGAGGGGAGGGCAGGAGGGGGTGCAGTGCGCCATGTGCGCCTCTGCGCATGAGATCAGAGGAGGGGGAAGCGAGATTTGCGCTAGTTGCCAAAACCGTACGCGAAAAGAGGAAAAGAAAAAGACCATTTGCTTTTTGGGGGAATGAGGAAGAACGAAGAAGAGAAGGGGGGTTGGGGGTACGTGGCAGAGAAGCAGCGGCGGTGGGCCGTGGGTGGTGGTGAAACTGCGGGTGAACGTAGAACTTAGAAGTGATGTGCGGTAACTGGTAACTGGTAATTTGGTAACTGGGTAATAATATATTAGTAACGGTTAAGTGCTAACTTGGACGCGCATGATAAAGTTAATACGGGGGGCGAGGGTTAAGGAAGTTAGGGGGAGGGTGCACCCAAAACCAAAAAGCCTTAAACACGAACACCACCACGTTGATCCAATCATGCGGCCCTTCTTTTTAGGCCTCTTTAATCTCTTTACTCTTTAATCTTTACTTAACTTTCTCTTCTTTTTTGTCTTTTTCCTTCTGGGATTCAGCCTTTCCTCATCTCATCCCCCACTGTTTTTTTTTTCCTTTTTTCTCATGACCTTCATGCAAACGAGGTAAAACCAAGGTAGATACTATATTTATAGAATTTTGATCACTCAAATAATTATAGTCTTTTAGGCTTACTTATCTCTTACAATGAATTGACATATCCTCTATAGTTAGAGGTGATGATGCTCATATTTTAAAGGTTTCAATTCCAACAAACAATCTTTATTTTCAATTTTAAATCATTATTTATTCTTAAAACATTTATTTTTTAAAAAGAAAATATGATATATGAAATACATATATTTTTATTTAAGTATAAATATAAAATTATAGTAAATAAAAATTGGTTAAAAACCTAAAAATTTTTAAACTGATCAAGCATAATATTATATTAGAAAATAAAACAATATTAAAAAAAATTACGAAATTACATTAAAATTATAACAAAATGATAAAAACAAAATACAAAAACTAATACGATGATAAATCACCTATATAAGTTCCATTGTCATATTTATTACAATTATAAAGGACCAGCATGTTATTGGAATAAATAAGTGTTTCATGATATTATGTCAACCTATATAATTATGCATAATATGATTATAAAATATGAATCTGACGCTCATGGGAATGTGATGTTTGTTCCGAAAGTTAATATAATAGTAGATAAAACATAACAATTTCAATGATATCTTGTTCGCCTTAAAAAAAATTAAAGATAAAGATGCTCATTATACACATCGAAATGCATTAATTGAGCATTTATGATTAATGTATAGTAACGATGTTTCTTGTAGTTAATGTTTCAATTTAAGTAAATGATGTGCAAAACATCATATAATGTAATTCCTATGTTCTTTTTTTCAATTTGAAGTTATATTTTTATTTCGAATAAATTATTGCATTAATTAATTAAAATTTTAATGTTTTATTATTTAACTCCAATCAACAATATTCATTTTTAATGTAAATTAAAATAATAAAATTGTATTATATCGTTGTCAAAAATTAATTTTAATAAAAAGTTAGTTTATTTTAAATTTTTTGTATAAATTATTAAAAATATATTAATACTATAAAATTAATATATTAAAATCATTTTAGTATATATGAAAATAATTCAAAATTAATAAAATAATAAAAATAAAAATATCATAAAAATAAGTATTTTATTATTATTATAATAAAATAATGAAAAAATAATAGTATAATAATAAAATAATAGAATAATAATATAAACTAAAATGTAAGTTTCATCATCTTTATATTTAGATATTTGAATAATGAATCTCTAAATATGGATTTTAAATATGAAAATAGAGAACTATTAGAGGATGATTTTTACCTGATTAAAAAATAGAGCATTGTTAGAGATGCTTTCAAGTTGTAAAAGTAATGAGTGAATCGAGGTCCCAAGTTGAAATCCTTTGTAAGGGCAAATTATATGATAAAATTATTATAAATATATATTGCTCTTCAATAGTCATCGATTTACTAACTTAAGGATCATGTGAGATTGATCCAGATGCATTATAAAAGAAATTATTTCTCTATTGTTGTTATCAAACTTATTTTATTTAATTAAGAAAAGTTGATACGTATGGTATCTTTTGCCTTTAAGGCATGGGTCAAGTGATAAAAATGATAAGAGAGAACTTAGAGATTAGGGTTCGAATTCTTATAAGAAGAAGTAATATAACATATTATACAAAGGGATAAATAAATACAACAATTGATAAATAATTTAAAATAATAACTATTGTAACACTATTTAAATCAATAAAATATTATATAAATCAAATTTAACTTGATTTGCTAGTGGAAGAGAGCGAGGTACGTTTGGGAAGAGCTCCATCCAGACAGGTTTATGTAAGGCCTAAGTGCTTGAGAAGGTGACGTGGCAAAGATTGGAATATATAGTATGTATTGACTGCAATTAAATTAAGAGCTTCACCAGCATTAGAATAAAGCTTGGTTTATTTTAATATAAAGTATTACTGATGAATGCTTTATATTAAGCATAAATTTCCATGAATTAATAATTAGGTAAACAAAAAATTGTTGATATAAGCATCAACTACTAATTTTTGTTATTTTAATAAAAACTTAAATGATTTATTATATTTCACATAAAACAAATGTTATATAAATTATTTTTTATCTCCAAATAACGCTAATTTCATTATTTTTTCTTTTTTTAGGTTTGAGCTAAATATATTGTACATGATTCATCATTAATCTGAACATTTTATCAGTTACCTCCTCTATAATTTTTAATTATTTTTCACTCACCTTTTACTTGATTCAAAATAAGAAATCAGGGTTTAATACATTTAACCCGAATCTCATGGAAAATTGATGAAACTAATCTCTTTTAAGTATTTTGAATCAAAATTAACAGTTAAATCATATCTACTAATTAAAAAGTGAGATGCATGATGTGGACTCCAACGCCAAAAATATTTGCTAAATGGAACCTAAATGGGGTATGAATATGGAATAAACAAGTAGACAAAAATAATAACTTTGTTGAAATTCTTGGTGAGGGGGAGGGGACCCCCCCATGATGCATGGAGAAGTTCTGCTTTCAAGTGGAACGAAGAAAGAGTGAAGTTGTCCAAATTTTGAGGGATGTGTAGGCAGAAAAATTTGAAAAAAATTGAGCTTCTGAATTCTCCAAAATAATCATTTGAATTTTGAGAAGGAAATGGGAAAATTAAGAAAGTTGTGAGGATTGTGATAGGTTACAAAATGAATTGGTCAAGGTGTGATTATGAGTTGGTGAAAATGGAAACATTTCATTGAGAGAGAGAGAAAAAGAGAGAAGATTTGTGCAATACAAATGTGAGAAAGCTAGTCAACAGAAAAGGACAAAGTGCTTATCATAAGTTATAAGTTATTGGGGGGCCTCTCTTGTAAGTTGTAACGACGCATTCATAAGAGTTGTACCCTTAATTCTTCCTCTTTTGCTTAGTTGCCTTAGGGTATCTTCAATAGTTAGCAAAAAAATTAATATTTAAAGTTATATTTTCTTTCTAAATAATTTTTTTTGAGATTTAACTAAAAATTAAAAAGGGTGTGAGAACACAACGATGAAGCGTCCCAAAAGCTTTAAATTATCACAAATTTATTCCCGATTTTAAACTATAACCGGCCCAATAATTCGTCGTATATTCTTGCATTCATCTATGTCGCTTCATCTTAAAATGGAATTTCCATTAATAAATACGATATTGCTTGTGAATAGTTTCCGACTTAATGTTGCGAGAATATTGATGACTATTGTTCGTGCAATCTTTTACTTGAAGGATTAACAATTTCTTTGGAGGCAGGTTTTTGTTTGGCGTATTTTTTGCTTTTACTCATATGGCACGTCTCTAAACAGATGTTATTTTAGATTATTTATCATATCGAACACCAATGCCCAACAGTTCTGCTTGTAGAGTGATAGCAGCCCGAAGCTACTCGAATCGGCTCGGGCTCGGCTTTCAGCTTCGGCTCGGGCTCGATTCGTGAGCTAAGCGGCGAGCTTGAGCGCTGTTGGAAAGCTTGATAAATCTCGGGCTCGGCTCGGGCTCGGCTCAGCTTCGGCTCCGGGCCGTCGAGACCCATCAATCGGCTGGAGCAGGCCAGCTCACGGTCTCCGGCGAGCAAGATCTGGTCGTCAGGTGCGATCCGACTCAAGCGCGCAGGAGTGAAATGCGAGTCATTGTGTCGGATATCGATGTAATGGATCTTATTTCTGATCCGTCGGCATGGATGGCCAATCGTGAATCCTCACGAAAGCCCGGGTTAGGAAGCGTGACGTGAAAACGGCGGGCTTCGGCGAATCCACGCCTTCGTCGGTTGGGGGTTGTACCTAGATCTCGGATATGCTCGGTAGCGGAAATGGTACCGCGATAAGTAGCGAAGGTGCCGGCGACGGTATGTTCGGTGTGGATAGCGTGAAGAGGTGCCCAGACAAAGGGGGCGTCGGGAAGGACATGGATGTTAGGTATGACCCGGGTGGGTGTCGTCGGTCGATCTGGTGTCTGAATCCAGATTCTGAATATGAGGTATTGGGGAACCACTTGTGGAAGCTATAAATTTGGTGGCCGTGAGGGCCCAGACGGGTTTGTCGATCTTGAGTAGCGTGAGAACCGTCTGGGCCCGTGATCTGATGGTGTTAGGATGAGCAAGGGGATCCCGTCACCAAATCACGGGGGTATTGGGGCCCTTTGGATCTGTCTTGGACAACCAGCGCATCTAGGGCGTGGGTATGGGTAAAGGCATCGAGGTGATCGTGGGGTGGGGTTTCGGTATGGAAACAAGGGTGGCGTCGGGGTATCCAAGCAGAATGATTATGTGTGGGAGTCATGTCGTCGGGTGTGGGTATGAAAATTTAGAAGTGCGGCCAGGTTCGACATGGTGGCGGTCACGGATCTCGTCCGGCGATGGCTAATTTATGGGTGGCAGAGTGTCGTCTGCGACAGTGATCGAGGAGGAATTGGTGGCGAGCTGCAAATGTGCGTGATATATTGCGAATAGTTTCTATTGATTCTTAATGAGTTTCAACTGGCGGTCTTTGATGATATATTATTCTTTATTTAGATAATTGATTAAAACCAATCATGTTTCTTGATGATGATTCCGGGTATCTTATTTCTTCGCTCTGCAATTTCTACTTGTTTTAATTACATTTCGTAATTTTTCGATTCTGTTTGTTTCGGTCAGAATTCTGCGTATCTAGAGAAAAGGAAACAAATGTTGAAGGAGGTGGGCACTAACGATTTCGCGTCAATTCTTCATCTGACTAAGGTAAAACAAATCTCATAGAAAATTGTTTACTTAATTGATGTATTTGTTATGATTGATTACAAAAAGTTAAAAGTATATGGTGAGGCGAGAGTTGATTACGTCTGAACTTGTATGGGCTCGAGTTGGGCAGGCTCGAGGTTAAGCTGAGGCTCGTTCATATGGAAAGCGAGCTGTGAGAACGAGCGAAACTTTTTTTAAATCAATGCGAGAACTGGCGCGATTTAAGGCCGTTCGAAGGCGGCTCGAGGCTGAGCTTTCATTTCATGGGTCCTGGCACAGAGCGAAATGTTCAAAGCTCGGCGGCTCGACTCGTTACCAGCCCTAAGTTTAAGTGGACTTTAAATAATTTATTTTAAAAAGAGTGTTAGGAAAAAGTTATTAAATATGAATAACTTAAATTATATTTTTTTATCAAGTATCTTATTTGAAATTTCATGGGTGCTTGTGGTAAATTCAATACTTATTATGTAAGTGTACTTACAATTTAGCTTCCCTTTTTTTAAACAACCATTCATTTTGCGTTATAATACATTATTATAGTCCTTACAAATTTGTTTTTATTGTGATTCGAACTCCGAACCTTTTCCATTTTTATGTCCGTACGAGTTATTAACTATTTGAGTTAGGTTTTATTGACGAGCCTAAAGTTATTAATTTCAAACTTATTACTCTTATTTTATAAAATAACTTAATAATTAGAGTAACAAATTTTAAGTCATTAGATTTTTATTTTCATAACTAATATAAAGGAAATTAAATAACAATATACATTATAAAGTAGCAAACCTGATCATAGAAGTAGTTTAGGACAAATAAAAATAAAACCATAAAATAAATATTTGAGCTTAATAATAAAATAATTTATTATATTTTGATTTAACGTTATTTTTGAATTAAGTCATATCATTAAGTTATTTTATTAAATATACTTAGTTTATTTAGTAACTTAAATTAAGTTATTAAATCAATTTAAGTTGTAATCATCCAAGTTACAAATGGAGTCTTATTAATTTATGTAATATTTAATTTTATTAATCTTAACTAATAAATTTATTTGCTAAACTTTATTCTAATAACATTATAAATATATTAAATAATAATACAATATTTTTTAAAAAGGACTTGAGGATTCAAAAGAGACTCTTATTAAATGAGAGGAAATAAGTTTTAAAAATTCAGATTTTTAAAGTAAGTTAAGAGCCTGTTTGATTCAACTTATAACCGATAGTTGGTGTTAATAGTTGCTAACTGGTTCTGACAGTTGAATATAAATTAAAAGTAAGTAATTGAATATTAATTTACTTATACATACATAAATGAAGGTGAACAATCTTTTATGGCTATGTTTTATGAAAAAAAGTGCGATTTAGAAACGTGCGTTTAACAAACTGTGGTTATAAAACTGTGTTTCACAAGCCGAGTAAAGCATGTTGAGTTAAGGATTCTTGGGATGTAACCAGAATCGTGTTTATATGTTTGAAGCCAAAGTGTGATTCAAATATAAAATTATCAAAAAAAGATAGTTATTAAATGCATGTATCTTCCTTTTTGATGTTAATGTTAATAATTTTAAAAATTTAATATTGTTAATACAATAATGATAATAAAAATAATAGTGATGACAAAAAATTCATTATAATATTCAATATGAAATAATTAAAAACATAAAAATGGTTAATTTAACATTCCAATATTTGCAATTACAACAAAAACAAATAATTTTAAGATCCATTTCTTTGACTCATCAAACTTGAAGCAATAATAGTAGGGTGAGGGAAGTTTTGTAGAACGGTAAGGATACGTAGAAAAGTTTCGCTTTTATATTTGGTTCATTGTGTAAATATAAAAGTTATTTGAGGTTATTTTTGTCCAAAGAAAATAAAAAAACTGTGACGCGTAATTTCAATTTTTTTGTCGAGTGCTTGAAATGCTACTTGTTTTTTATAAAAATGAGTTTTAAAATCAGTATGATTGTAAATCATTAGATTTTGAAATCGATCAAACATCCCAAACTGGGTTTAGACTGCATCTGAGTTTCTTTACCTTCTTTGCAGTTTTAATCGTAACCCAAAACAGAGCCTATGTAACTAAAGAGAGAAAAAAAAATGGAATTTGGATATTTGATTAAGAGCATAATAGAATAAGTTTTGATATATAGCTTTTTCCTATCAAGAGCTTTTTAGTCATAACCAATAGTTAATTAAAAGTCTTTACCAAATAAGCTTATATGAGTTTATTAAGGTAAATCATGTATTAGCTCAACCAAGCACTCCCTAATTATTTTATTTAATAATTAAGTCACTTTTAATTATGATTTATAATATTAAATTACTTTACTGATTTAGATTAAATTATTAAGTTATTAAATAATGAAGTGAATTTATAAAAACACAGCAAGGTATAAAAAGAGTTGAAAATAAATATTTTCGTATAAGATATAAATTTTTTTTTTCTGTATCCATATGAAAGGATTATGTTTAACTAAAATCCTATTTATTTATGCTTAAAAGTTTCCGGTTTCTGTTTCTACAATTTTTTTTCTAATTAATGAATCAAACCCACTTTTGTTAAAGAAAAAAAGAAATAAAAACCACAGTATTTACAAATAAAATTATATTTTAGAATTTATATAACACGAAATTTATTGAAGGTGACCTTATCCTTTTCAATCTAAGTATTCTAACTTTCCAAAGCTAGGAAAGAGACCTCAAAAGTATACCAAGTCTTTTTAGGATAGGTGTGTGTATATTTTGTCTCTAATTTTTTTTTATTGTTCTGCTTTATTGAACTTATCTCTACAAATTATGTTTTAAAAATGATTAAACTCATGAATTTAGGCTATTATTTAGAGAGAATCTGTTCAAAATTAGGGAAAAATAAATGGAGAGGATGAAAACAAAAATTGGGCCTCCGAATGTGGAATTGAAGAGCAAAATGCATGAGAGAGATGAAAAGCAAGGCAATGATTATTTCACCATTACAGGATTGTTCCTCCATGGATTTTTTTTTTTTTTTAAGTTTTTCTACTAGAAATCTTATTGGGGATTGTTTTTACAGTAGCTGCAGTGAGACTTCAATTACGACCTAATCATTCCCGCCATGGCTATGAGAAACACCACCTTCCCCAGCCCCACGAGGCCACGACCACCACCATAGCCGCCGCCACCTTTCACCCTACATCACCCCCCACGTGTGTTTCTCTCCCTTCCTCTCCCTCTCTCTCTGTCCTTCTCTATCTACCCTCTCTCTTTCTCTGCAACTTCTTCACTTTGCTACAATGGCGAGGAAAAGCTTACTTAATTACATACTCCAGCATCACTTCCATTTTACAAAATTTCTTGGAGCATTTTTTGGATTTTTATTTGGGTTTGCTTCTCTTCTCTCCGTCAAATGATCTAACAGCTTAGTTCCACTGATCGGGGCAATACCAGGGAAGGGTGGGAGGTTGATCGTCGGAGAAGAAATTGCAGGACTCATCCGCGCCGAAGAAATTGTGTTCCTCCATTTTCACGAACTGGGGTTGATAGGCTTTCTGGGTGCTCCCGAGAATGGGTCTGGAGGTGGAGTCGGAGAAGGGGAAGCAGTTGAACCTGAGGGTAGAGGATGTCGGCGACATGAGGAGGTGGTGGTGGTGGCTGCTCTGAAGAACCCCAGATGAAGATATGGCGGCGGCATTGGGGCTATTATCTTCATTGAAGATGGCGCTGGAGTCGCTGTCGGAGGAACCGTCTTTCATGTCCGGGAAGACTGAAACTCTGGTTCCTCCTCCGCTCCCGCCATCCTTGAAACTATCGTCGTTGCTCAACTCTTTTGCAGTATCAGATCCGCCCACGGCGGTTTCGCTTTGTTCCATCTCCATCACTTTCACCTTCTCATCGGATTCCGACACCACCAACTCTTCTTTCACTGAAAGATTGCTTTCTGTCTTCTCTTCGTTCAGCTTTGATTTCAGCTCTCTTATCTGCACTCCAAAACATAAAGAAACCCCATCAACACATTTACTTTTACATTAATTTGACACTTCCTTTTTATGCTTTAAAAAAAAACAATTTCTGAGCACTTTTCTCTTCTCTCTCTCTCTCTCCATCCACTTCCTAAAGTCAGAAAAACACTTTGAAAATTAATGCAGCAGCATTCCATTCCCATCACACATGGTGTTGGCAGAATATCCTAATACCTCTTTGAGTAGAGCTTCATTGTCGTGTTGGAGAGCGTCGTAATTGAGCTTGAGACTTTCATAATTGGCCTTGAGGATGCCGTAGTCTCTCTCCAATTGCTTAGTCTTCCACCGTGCTCGGCGATTTTGGAACCAAACGGCTACTTGCCTTGGCTGCAGCCCAAGCTCCTGGGCCAGCTTCACCTTTCTCTCCGGCTCCAGCTTATTTTCCACCTCGAAATTCTTCTCTAAGGCCTTCACTTGGTCCACGCTTAGCCGCCGTTTCTTCTCGACGATCTGCCCGGATTCCTCCACGCAGCCCTCCTCGTCTAGCCCGTCGAACATCGTCTGAAATTCCCTACCGTAGACATGGTTGTTCCTGGGACTGTGTTCGTCTGTTACATAATTGGGGGAAAAAAATATATATATGCAGAAATTAGAAACCCACTATCGGGAAGGCCAAATACATGAGGACTGGCCAGAAAGAGAAAACCCCCAAAAAGGACAAAGAGGCTTTAAGCGGGAAAGTTAAACACTTATAATACAACATTGAAACCGCTTTGATTTAACAGATACAAACATCAAAGCCTGCAAAGATTTTTAAGATGATTGGCCACAAAGAAAAAGCATCACATGGGGATGGGGTGTGTTTGAATCTTGGAAATAAAAGCATGGAAAATAAAACAACGTAGAAAGACAGAAGGATAATTCATTTTATTAAACCTGTAGTTGGGCAGATGGCCATCAAAGCACCCAAGGAGTCCGAGCTTCCGAGTCTCTTCATAACTGAAGGAGCTGAACAAACAGTAAACAGAGATCTAAATTGGATCTTGTTTAGATGTTTGGGTTTGTTTCTTTAAACCAAAATCTTTACTGCTCTTGGCAATTTTTTTTGCAATTCTTGAATTGTTTTCTTTTTTTCACTTAAATGAAACCATGAAAGTAAGAGGAAGTTCCATAGCCAACAGAAGAGCAACTAGAACAGTGGAGGTGTATACAAATAGAGTCCTTGTGTAACCAGCCCTCTCTCTTGGCTTCCCAATCTTTCTCCCTTTTCAGTACTTCCTCACCCTCTGAACCCATCAAAGATAAAAGAGGAACCCACAAAACAAACCCCACAAGCAAAGCAATTGGAAGAAGCAGAAGAAGAAGCAGCTTACAATCAATCACAAGTCCAAAAACACAACCCCAAAACTGCAAGAGAAGTTAAACCGAAAACACTCTCTATGACTGACTGACTATATAGCCCACCTCTCTATTTTCTACATCATTGCTCAATCAATTTAAACAGCAGTGTTTGAAGGCCAAATTGCCTACGACTGTTCATCTACAAAAAAAAAAAAAACACAGGAGAGAGAAAGAGGATTGGAGTGGAACGGGAAGATCAGTAAACCCCAGCTCACAACCCAGCTGTTCTCACACTTTCTCTCTCTTTAAATAAACCCACTTGGGTTACCTTACTGGGTTAGAATCTTACTTGGGTTAGGTACACTCTAGTTTCCAAATGAAATGAACTCAAATTCACTCCAAATGCAATTTTCCCTTACCGGCTATTCCCGGTGCGCCCTCCTTGTTTTCGACCGTTTCCCCCCCGTAGATATTTTTGGATCACTGAGACACATGTAGACCTTGCCTGGGGCTAGGGTGGTGATAAGCGCAAAAGACCACTTGTCGGCTCGGCTTCTCGCGGGCTCCGCTTTAGCTGAGCTGACAGAGATTTGGTTGGCGTCAGCGTATCCCGGGCGCCACTACGGCGTGGTCGGTGCGAGTTAATCGTGATTAGTGAGGATGTTGGTTTTGCAATGGCGAGGGAGGACGATGTCAGGATTTCCAACAATTGTTTTCTTGCTTTCTTGTTAATTAATGAACATGCTTTCGAAATTTGAACTTTTTCTGTGCTTTAATTGTCATTTTTTTTTGAGTTCATGCAATGACGTAAAACGTATGTTCCAAAAATTTTCACGTTAAAAGAAGTAAAATTTCTCTGGGGGTCATTTTCATACTTTCTTTTTAATTGATTGAGTAAAGAATTAGAAACCATTGTTTGAATATTTAATTACAAATTCATTTTAAAATACCTGATCACCTAAAATTTTTTCTTAAGACTTGGGTTATCTAATAAATTTATTCTTTAAATTTGTGAGTGAGGATTTTTTTTTTTAAATTATTTAAAAAAAAAAAACAACATGATGCTGACTGCCTACCCAAATTGTGATTTGTGACTAATGAATTTGAAAGTGTATGGCTTATCCCTAGTCACAGGATCGGGGTTTCAAGCGGTAGCTAAGAAGTGCTAGTCACTAAAAAGAGTGTGTAATGGCCCAGAAACAAACACATCATGCCATACTGTTCAGTTTATTATTTTACTACAAGTTAATAGAAATCTTTTGTTTTCCAATCAGTTGAAATAAAAATGGGTATTGAAATTTAATGAAAAACCGATGAGACTACAATGAAGCCTTTAGAAGAAAAAAAACAAAACGTGGCTGAAAAATAGGTGGGAACGCTGAGACTGTATGGTATTTATGATGTTGAAATACCTCACTTTTATTCGGCCTGCCTGTTTAGTGAACAGCCACAGAGATTATCTAAATGTAGCAGCACGCAATGAAATTGGCCCAATTAAGGAATATGTACCAGAATTTCGTATCCCCCATGTTCATTCAAATGGCATTTCCCTCACTTCTTTAATCGGGAATTTCTTCATTACTAAAATTCTACGTAAAACCAAAACAATGGGGCAGCCGATTTATTGCCTACCAAAATCCTGTACAAGAAGAAGCCCATATAAACTGAATTTATTTAATACAAATGGGAGGTTGGGGCTATCTTTAAATTGCAATCGCTCACTCCAATGGACCTGACTTTGCTTGCCTAACTGAAGCCTTTAACTTTTAAGTGAAAATTTGATAAAGCTGTGGCCCTGGAATTTCCACTGCCAACACTGGCACGTCTCTACCTGAGTTTTCTGAATGAAAGAAAAGAGGAAAGATGAATAGAAATTGAAAGAAATAAACTCATGAGCATGGAAACAAGTAATAAATATGATGATGGTGTAGGAAGTGGGGGCAGTGAGGTAACAACCTAGCAGACGGAGGAGGTCCTCCTGCTGCTGCTGGTAATGGTGTCACTTTCCAGCGTCTTCTTCAGCCTTTTGAAGAGGTCCAAGGAGCTTCACCAACAAAGGGAAAGGGAAAATTTTCCTGCTCTTCTTGTTTGTATGCTCTAAAAGAAAAATGGAGATGTATATAGTTAATGCTCTTTTCAGTTTCTATCTCTAACAAATGAAGCAATCAGATGGATACAATTAGAACATTCCATGAAGCAGATGTTTGTTACCTTTGTTGTGGAAACTGAACCCGATGATGATCACAAGGAATTAGGCAATGAAGACGCATCCATCATCCATGTGGTCTGTCAAGCCAAGAGCTTGATCCTTGCATGGTGACCCTGGCCCAGTTCTGTATCAAAGTTACCTTCAACATTATTAAATATAATAATGATAATAATAACAACAGTAGTAAATTGAATAAGATTTGTCAACAGGCATTATCGTTGATTCGTTGCAGTAAATTTCAAAATTTTCACATGCATTTCTCAACGAGACGTGAGACTAGGGCCAGCAAGTGATTGAACAGTGAACACTCCAACCTGGAACTGATACCAATTCCAGCCAAGAGCTAACGGTAACCCTGACAGCATACAAAAGTCTCAGAACATATTTCCTGGTTTGATATCCGGGCATTCAAGAGGCAGATGTCTATGCTATTTGAGTTTATTAGGGACAACATTCATCCCACATGCAAACGTGTCTGGAATATGGATAAACCAATGTGGTTTGGCTAAATCGATATACCTTGGGGGGGGGGATAATAGCAGGACCCAATTCAATGCTAAGCATTTTCAATAGATTGGAAGTTATCTGTCTCCCAACAACATGGCAGGGGAAGTGAGCCCATGCTTCAATTTTACCACGAAGTCAGTAGACCGTTTCAAGTTCCATCTCTCTGCTGTGCTGCTGCGTATTTCAAATTGAAGATCTAGTAAGTTTTTTGTCATGCCAAATTCCTGAATAGTCAATTCCACGTGTTTCAACAGTTTCTAGATAACTCAAGGCATCGGGATTTCCCACTCTGTGATATGCAAGCACAAGTGGGTTTTAGCTGTAATATGGACATCGCAAATCAGACCCCACCACCATGAGTTGCTGCTCTATGAGGTGGGACCACATATATCTTTATTTGACAGCAACACGTGTGAGCTGGTTCTCAAGTTTCAACATACAGCCCCACAGGCCCCACAGGAAGGGGAACTGATGAGTTGTTGCATGTGGGTACCTGCATTCATCACAAAAAGTTCAAAATTGAAATTCGTAGTATCCATGAAAGCAGAGGGAAGAAAGCTATCCTTCATGCTCTCATGGGCAAAAATGGCCCACATAAGAAAGAATCTGGACCATTCAAACAGTAAGTAAACCATGGTCATGCCATTGGCTGAGGCTCCAACTCCAACTCCAACTGAGCTAGCTGTGGTTACCACTGTAGTGTTAAAAAGACACTACTTTCAGAGAATTAGACGGATGACTCCAATATGCCTATCCAAAGCTGCTCCATCAACGGCTCCACTGTTTTTCAGTGGACCTTTCAGGAGCGTTTCGGAAAAATTTATCTGAAGAGTTTCTGATTTGTCATAAGCACACCGGTATGATCTATGTTGTGACATACGAAAACAAAGTCTAGGGTGTGAATTCAATTATTTAAAATGGATATCAGAGAGGATCTTCCTTCTGCATGGTGATCAGAGAATGGAACAATACTAACCGGTGTGGCTGACTTGCACGAAGGTTCTGCAGGCACATTTTAGATTCACCAATCCATCTTTTTCCTTTATGGATATGTGATAAACAACACTGTAAAAGCATCTTAGCCTCTTGATTTGGGTAATTATTCCTCTTTGAAGAAACTTACAAGAAAAGCCTACACATAATGATTGAGTATCTGGCAACAATGATTTGTGCATAACCTGCAGAAAGCACAGAACATATTCAGTTGTATGACGCAATGCCTGCATTCAAATGCGTTTGGGATCAGTTCTTCACTACCTTTTACAGCTCAAGTTTTCAGCTAATGCAGCACAAAGGTTAAAATCCAGAAGTAGTTTCAAATTTAACCAATACCTTTCAATGCGGAAAACATGAATTAGATTGATTGATTTGTTTATAGCTATGAAAAAGATCAACCATGATCAGTAGAAAAAACCATTATAACCAACCCTGTTTTCCCACATGGAAAATTTGAAGAATGCAAGGAATCAAACCTTCTAGATCATCCTTTTCTTGTTGGCAGAAAGCCATAATGGAACCCAAAACCTTAACATTGCAACAATAATCTCCACCCACAGAAAGAGCAAGCTTGAGACTTTCAATCAAATTTTGGAAATCCTATCATTAAGTTCAGGCCTGTTGCAAATATTTTTCTATAAGAGGCCGAAGGAATGGACATGGTTGGTGGCAAAACTTCAATTAGTAGGAGAAGTTGTTTTCTGGTCACAATAGAGACATGCATTCAGGTATCAATTATGGGTATTATTTGATATGCTATTCCAGTCGTAGATTGAGCTCTTACAGCAATTGATCCATTTTTTTTCTTAACCCACAGAGGAAGGCACATACTTTCCAAGCTAAAACCAAATCTGATCAAAAGTGAATGATCAATCAGATAGTGATCAGATGGCTATTTCGTGCCACCCGTTTTATTTCCAGAAGAAGAGGATGGAAAGCTAAGTCTGAGTTAGATGTTTCAAAAGCGATAGGAAACCGACGTGCTTGAAAATTGCTTTCAAGTAGCCCCAACATCCCACGCTTTAGAGTGTAGGAAAGAGAGATGTCTTTTTGTTCTGGGATAGCTCCTAGAGCCTATGTATAAATGTGCATAGAATCTAACATGGGTGCAAAACAAAGAAAAAGAAAAAAAAAATGATAAAAGTAACAAATGGGAAAAGATTTGGTTAGGTGGGTGGGCTTTGTAGGGTGTAGACCCCGTAATGGTAAGCGGCTTTTCTCTTTTGCTTTCTTTTTTATGTTGTGAGTGCTGTCCAAAGGCCAAGTTGAAAAGTATGGGAAAGTAGAATCTTGCTCAAGACTTTGTTTTCCTCCCCTTTAATTAATTAAACAATTCTTGTTTCTTTATATATGTTCAAAATATTAAGGTGAAATGCAATTAGAAAAGTGTTAAAGAGCTTGGCTTATGGGCTGGTTATAATTATAGACCAGCAAATCATTCAACTTTACATAAAAAACTCAGAATTTGTTAAGTGGCACAGTTAGAAACTTAGTTTGCCAAAACTGTTACTAGACTTGAAAAAAACACTATACAAGATCACAATTCTTCTAAAAATGTTGACAATAACAAATTTAGGATCTAAAAACTGATGCCTGTGAGGTGTGAGTGACCATGTTGAGGTTAAGTTAAATAAGTTTAGTCTTGCCTCACTAAACCAATGTCAATGCACTTCTAAAGAATTGTTGTCTTCTTATTTCATCATCACTGTCTCATTAACAACGCCTTTTCCAAAGATGAATCGCATTCTATTTCCATCCAAAGAACCCACGTCGTCGCTCTTACATCTATAGTTCAAAATATAAAACTCTAAATAATCTCCTTGTGAATTGAGATCCCAGAGAATTGAACCAAACCATTGTATTTGACATAGCATTACAAAATGAATCCATGGTATCTTTGGGAGTGCTCTGATGCACCTACTTATTTTTCTTGTACTCTTAGGACTACAGTAAATGATCTGTTTTCTATTGCTCGCTGTGATAGTTTTGATTCCTCTATATGAAATATTTGCTTGGGCACACAGATCAATTCAAGTCCATTCAGCATTTTGCCCCACCCCCTAATTCCTAAGATCTATAATTGGTTTGTAAAAATATTGAATATGTGGAAGGGTATTCAGAAATTCATGCCATCACTCAAGAACTTTTCTCATGTTTCATCATCATGCAATTTTACCAATTAGCTATTGTATCTTAGGCCTTTTACCAATGGAAACAAACTTGTCTAAATGAACACTTGATCTCAGGAACATTCCTTTAAACAGGAGTCATCCCTAGATAGACATGCAATATAGACTGTAATTCTCAATGTTTTCAATCTCTGGGTTCACTGGTTTTGACTTTGATCACTAACCATCTACTCAGAATTTTGGGCCTGGAACTAAACACAAGAATGACAAAGTCATCATGCTTTTTTCACAATCGGCCCATGTCCATCAAATAATAATCCTGTTTGTCAGCCCTAAGGTTGTCTGTTATATTTTGCGATCAGTTTAATTCATTTATTTTACTTATTTATTTATTTTTACTGTTACCATTATTTTATGGGTGAAGTGATCTTCATGACAATGGGCTATGGTTGTGGAAAATAGAAAAAGATGGGAACCACCGCAGTTGAAGCACCTAAAAGACAACTTGGTGACTTTCAGGCAGGTTATGGAAGCAATTGTCTTACCTCCATAAGACAATAGCACCTTGATCATCTGCCCATAGGAAGGACTTGGTTCTATGTCTAAATATCACATGCCAAAAGATTATAACATAAAGACGGTTCTAAAAGGACAGTATGATAAACATTGTTGTGTGCTGCCTCTAAGGCTTGGCTCAAGTTGTAAATGGATGGGGAGGATTTGCAAGAGATTCCAGGTTTAAGTCCTAATGGATCAAAAAGTTATCTAATCAAAAAAGAAAAAGGCAAAAAAGAAAACATCATCTTGAGCAGTAAGATTTATTTTCTGATAGGTGTTAGCAGTAAGCAAATATTTGAGTTCTAAGGCTTCAGCAATAATGATGTGTTAAGAAAATTTTCAATTATATAAGAAGCATTCAACATTATCTTCAAAAACCACATAGTATGAACAGCCTGTATTGCACCTAGCTTGAATGCAGCCAGTCTATATTTTCTAGTATCCAATACATCTACGTAGTTACTAGTTGGTCAGTGGTTTGCAGCAAAGAATATAATTCTTGATGCCCAAAACTGAAAGGGAGCAAACACATCTGGCATCCTAACAATAGTTGATTCTTATTCATAATGTAATTCGACCGGAAAAAGGACTCTATATAATTGTTCTCAATAAGCAAACTGTACTCCTTTCTGGAAGCTCCCAAGTTTGAGGATGATACTCTTGTTTTTGGCAAGGATTCCCAAAATCAAATGGCTACATTATTAATTTGATTGGAAACGATCTCAAAATTAATTTGGATATGAGTGAAATTTTACTGATGGGAAGGATAGAGAATGTGAATAATTTAGCCTTTGAGCTCAGTTATAAAGTGGGGGCACTTCCTTCCCGTCACTTGGGGCTTCCCTTGGGTCCTTCATTAAAATTTATGATGGCATGAGAAGGGGTGGAGGAAAGGTTTTTGTAAGAGGCTAACTATATGGAAAAACCAATTTATTTCTGAAGGGGGAGAATTACTCTCATTCAGAGTACTTTGTTCAACATGCCCATTTACTTCATGTCTTTACCGCGGATGCTTAGAGTAGTTAGACTGAGATTAGAGTCGATCTAAAGAGACTTTCTTTGATGTGAGGGCGCTTTTGAAAGCGAAGGGTATGGCGCCAGGGTTTTGGAAGGAAATCAGGAAAGAAGGGGCACTTTTGAATATAAATGTGTGTTCCCATGGAGATATTAGAAAAGTGAGAGTTTGGACCGATAAGCGATATGGAAGCGTCAAAAAAAGGAATGGATGGTGGAGGTATGGGACTGTTTGGTTGAGGAGAGGGATTGGAATTCTTGTTTCTTTAGGCTTTTCAATGATTGGAAGATGGTGGAGAAGTTCACCATCATAATCCAAAGAGTAGGAAAATTATCTATGTGGAGGATAGGATGGTGTAAAGGAGTCTAAGGATGGGAAATTTTCTATTAAGTCCCTTTATGGTACTTTGGAGTCCAGAAATGTAGTTGTGTTCTTGAAGAGCACCATTTGGAGCCCTTATTTATACGAAGATATGCTTTGTTGCTTGGAAAGCTTCATGCAGTAAAGTTTTGACCTTAGATCAACAAAAGAGGAGGAAAAGGTCCTAAGCAAATAGATGTTTCCTTTGCTGTGAAAAAGAAGAGTACAGTCACATGTTAATCCATTATCAAGGGTAAGGTGTTGTGGGATTTACTCTATTTAGTGTGACGTGAGTCCTTCCTTTCTCGATTAGAGAGACTTCTTAGTTGGGGTGGTTCCTTTATAGGTGAGCACAGAGAGGTTTAGATGGCAGCACCCTTTTACCTCTTTTGGGTGGTTTTGCAGGGAGAGAAACAAGCTTTTGATAGTGAGGAGCTTTCAATTCAAGAGATAAAATAAAAACTCTCTTGTTTGTAATTTTTTATCTTAAATTAAGTTGTTTCTAGATATCAGACCTTAATCTTTAATCAACTCTTTTGATTGATTAGGTTCCAAATGAGGGCTATTAAAAATTTTGTTATCCTCTATTCTCTTTTGTTCTTGCCTTTAAGCACCTGTTGTATCTTTAAGCAGACCTTGGGCAGCTTTTATTCTTTCCATATAAAGATTTTTTGCACTTGACCTGTATAAAAGAAATTACAAGAAAGACATCTAAAAAACTACTTGCTTGAACCACAACACCAAAACTCTAAATCCAAAAATATCCTACAAACAAGTACTATTCCACAGAACCTGTCTTTGCACAAGTTATTCTATGATTTTTATTCATAAATGCATAAGGCCTATATGGTCAAAACCATAATCATTCCTCTTCTGCTAGTTACTATTCAACACCAGCTTCAGTGTTCATCTTTAAACCTCCATAGCACCTGCTTAATATTACTTTTAAATCTCCAAAAACTTTGCTTGCAAACACCTGATTCTAATGCATGCAAGGGTCTTTGAATTCAACACATTGACTTAGTCCACGCTAGCTTGAAAATGTGTACCAGAAAAAGGAATAGGAAGCAGGGATACTCCTAGGAAGGGTTAGATTACCACCTTCCCAGAGGGAGCCTCAATAAAATGAGGTCAATTTCTTTGACATCTTAATAACCAGAACCTAGATCAACATATCCTTGTATGTCAATGCTATAGGAATTCCAAACAAGTTCATGACGTGTCTTAAAGGAGAAGCTGATTTGAATGAAACCGCCTCCACTTGCTTCTCTCATTCACAAAGTCGTGACATCCTAAAGGAAGGTCCAAACCAGCAAACCGACTTAAACATCAAATCAGAACAATAAGATCCTACATGATATGTATCTTTTTTTCCCCATAACAACTAGCACGGGATAAATTCAGGGTATCAAGAATCCAGGACCAAATACCTTTTACTGGGACCACATTTCCCATCATTGTCCTTACCAACTGGGCTACTCTAAAATCTAATTTTCTCAATTGTTCCATCTGTTTTTCCATTTCAAAATGAGTAAGCTGCAATGATTTCAAACATTACATAAACCCAAAATAAATTAAAAAAAAAAAACAAGACAAATGGAATAATCACTCGGATGGTAACAGAATTTGCAAGGCATTCTTTTTTATACCTAATTTCTGCCTTCTTCAAAGCCATGAAATTTCACTTTAAAAGCACCATTATGTCAAATATACATAGGTAAGTACAAACTAGGCTTTAACCTATCTAAGGAGGACAAATCAACAAATCTTCAAATGCCAAGCACTTGGAGGATGATAAGTTTTGTTTTTTTCACTTTTCAACTAAGCAAAAATTATCAGCAATCAATGTACCATCCTCAGTTCAGCAAGGATCTTAAGAGTATAATCAATAATCATGCCTTTTCTCATACTCTCATCCAACTTTCTCTCAACTCATGCCCAATCATTGCAACTTACCTCTAGCTTCGATCTTCTGTTACGGATCAAAAGAAAACCAATCAGATTTCTAGAAATCCTACGGAACAAGAGATCCTTGATGCAAATTTGAACGAAATGGAGAGTGAACCAAAGCTATCCGATTAGATTCTACTGGATCATACATCACATTGTCCATATGGAGATTGCGGCGGACAAATAAACATCATATAGCATACTTAGACGATCGTTCCGATTCAACAAGAAATTGATAAAAACTAAAAAGAAACAAATAATTGCAAGATATATGAAAATGCAGACCTGGAACTTGAATCACTCGGAAGGAGGACGAGGAGGCATGGCGCGCGAAGATGATGAGGAGTGAGGACAGGACTGGACTAGACAGACGGTGATGGAGGGTTTTGGTTCTGAGGATGATGGAGACTGAGAAGTCGAAGAGATGAATGTCGCGGTGCGGGGAGTTGGGTTTAAATAGTGTCCTTTTTTTGTGGCGGCGGCGAACCGGTGGGAAAACCGGAATAGCATTGAGCGCCAAATCGTCCGTTGTCCAAACTGGGCCTAAAAAAAAACATAAAATAAATAACAATTTCGCGCACGTGGCAGCCTAGAGGGTGTGGTCCATCATTAATTTTTTATTTTTCTTAATCCCGCAAGGGCATCACCCGCCAGAACTCCCGCAAAACCACCTAAGGAGGCGGTCGCATAAACGTTCTTCCCACCTCTCCAACGTAATCTCAACCCTTCATTCTGCTCCCACCGCTAGTTTTGGCGGTGGAAGCCCTTTTTGGAATTGGGATCTCATCCTATTTCATCGTTGGCTGAGGTTCGGTTTGTTTAAGCCATGGCTTTCTTCAACCTCTCTTCTTCCTCAATTGCTCCTACTCGTTCACTGTAAGTTTATCGCTCTGCTTTTCTTGTTTCTTGCTACATTTATCCACTGAAATGGAAATCTTTATAGTATTATAAATTTTTATGCAATTCATGTTTGGCTGATTTCTGCTTCCCTCTAGACGCTACAATGGTGTGAACCCATTTGCAGAACACGGGTACGTACTATCAGGTTCGGTGTGGTCTTCTATTAACAGACAATCGTGCTTGAGCTTCTTAAAGGCTAATGGTCGAGGGGTAGGTGCGTTGGTATCCGGAAATGGTGGCCTTTTATCTTATTCCAACAGCAATGGAATAGTAGAAGAGGATGCTTTTTTCAATGAACAGGCAGACCAACCAGAAGGGACCTCTTTTGAGACCCTTGCCGCAGAGATAACTTCTACTACTAGTGCGTTTTTTTATAACAATGACGAATTTGATCTGGATTTTCCTACCGAGGGGTTTTCTTCAGTTGCTGATGCCATTGAGGATATCCGCCAAGGCAAGGTCGGTTATCTTTTAATTTTTTGATAAGTAGGGTTGCCGAATTTTGTAATTGGGGGTGATTTTTGCAGTTTGTAATTGTTGTGGATGATGAAGATAGAGAAAATGAGGGAGATTTAATAATGGCGGGATCACTGGTAACTCCAGATGCTATGGCCTTTATTGTCAAGCATGGGACCGGGATAGTGTGTGTGAGCATGAAAGGGGAAGACTTAGAGAGGCTGCAACTTCCTTTGATGGTGACTCAGAAGGAGAATGAAGAGAAACTTTGTACAGCTTTCACTGTGTCAGTGGTATGTATTAACATGCTTGGATGATAATTTTAGCCTTTGTCCATTTCCTGTGATGTGCATGTAGACAGAATCATGAACATTGTCTGATCATACTGGTTTAAACTATTTAAGCTATTGGTTCAGACTGTTTAAGCTATGGTGGAAAATCTATACTGGTTTAAAATATAGGATTCCTTGGCTTTATCTAATGAAATAACTTTTAACTAGTTCACTCCATTCAAAGTATGCAAACGAGGCCGGTCATGATGCCACACAACATAGTTCTGAGTATATAACATGCCCTTGCATATTTTCTTCTGCTTTCACCTAAGTAATCTTGTTTGACAATTTCTGAGTCTACTGGACTGGATGTGTTCAATGGGAAAATGGAAGGTTGAAAATATTATAATTGATCTTTTAGAAGATTCCAGTGTATGTAGCCTAATTGAATGTCTTGGTTTCTGGAGCCTGGAGTTACAAGAGTTTGCAATGCTACTTCTGATTTCTTGTTGGATTGATGATTAGAGTAGGAGCTTGAGCTTGTTTATTCTAACAATAGTTTTTGGTTCTATGCAGAAGTTTATTTAGCAATATTTGTAAATTGTCTGTTGGAATGTTTTCTACAATCAAAATCTTCTTTTGTTTCTAGGATGCAAAGCATGGGACAACAACTGGTGTTTCGGCTCATGATAGGGCGACAACAATATTAGCTCTTGCATCTAATGATTCAGAACCCCAGGATTTCAATCGTCCAGGTCATATCTTTCCCCTGAAGTGCAGGGAGGGAGGGGTTTTAAAAAGAGCTGGGCACACTGAAGCTTCAGTTGATCTAGCTGTGTTGGCTGGGTTAGAGCCTGTTGCAGTTTTATGTGAAATTGTGGATGATGATGGCTCCATGGCCAGATTGCCAAAGCTTCGTCAATTTGCAGAGGCAGAGAACTTGAAGATTATTTCTATTGCTGATTTGATCAGGTAATAATCATGTCAATACTCGTGTAAGGTACTAATTTCTAGTTAGATTAAGTTTGTGATGAGGACCTTTTCTATACCCAAATTTCAAGCAATTATTGTTGAGTTCATCAATATTGCTTTTAAGGGGGGAAATGACCAACAAACAAAGCAAAAACAAAAATTGCATATCATATGGTCATTGCTTGAAATCAGTTTTTTTTTTTTCCTGATTATCATGGATGTCCAAGCCATCTTGCTTGCACATGGATGTCCAGGCCAGGTAAATCCTCCATGGTGTTATTCTTGCAAGCTTGTCTCATACCATTAAAGAAAAACTATAAGCACATGTTTTTCTTTGCCTTTTGTTAAGCCACCAATTTGATCCAAAAGCTTAAGCCATTAGGTGATGATAGGCTGGATATGTATGTTAAACTGATTTAGGCTATAGCCCTCTAATACCCACCTTACCAGCAATCTTCTATAGGATTGGATGTGGGTTTATTGAATAGGTGAAATAAATAACGAGGTTTGAAATTATGACTGCTAAAAATTTTAAGTCGTTATATAATAGTAGGCTAAATTGTATATGAAGTAAGCTAATTTTAAGATATTATATGACAATAGACTAACATGTACATGAATTAGAGCTCAAACCCTCTTACGTTGTGCCTTACAGGCAGCTTCTCAGCTTGCATATGGATTCAACTAATATTTGATGAGTTTAGACTTTATGATCTCTTCTAAAACAAGGTCTTGTTTTGGTACCATTTTAAGTTACCAATTTGACTCAATTGCTTAACTGTTAGGCTATAGCTTTCTAACAGCCCTAGAGTTTTGATAGAGAATTAGTTCCAATTTCAAAAGCAGAAAATGCAAAAACATCGTTAGCAAGATCTGATCTTATGTAACTAAATTCTTGTGTGATCGTGAAGAATACTTGAATGATCATGGCATGAATCATGAGGGTTGGGAGTTTATGTCTCCTCTGATGAGATCCGAAAAATCTGGGATGGGGAATTTAAGAGGAATGAGTGAAGCCTCTCGTGGTAAAATTTGAATTCATTCTAGTAGGAAAATTCATGTTGTGAGAAAAATTTATCCGTGCTAGTGTATGCTTCTTGCACTTTGATTGTCATCCACTCGAAGAACGTATGAATGACGTAAAATAAATAATTATGCTCCTCCTTAATGAATGTTCCTCCTATTGGAGGTAATTTCTTCCTTAGTTATTATATGTTCTGAATTAACAAAAGAAGTACCTGCTCTAATAATTTTTACAAATTTATTAATTTCCAGATATAGGAGGAAAAGAGATAAATTGGTGGAGAAAGTTGCTAGTGCACCAATACCCACTATGTGGGGGCCATTTAAGGCCAACTGTTACAAGTCAACGCTGGATGGGACTGAGCATATTGCCATGGTTAAGGTGAGCAAGAGTCAATTAGAATACTCAATTGTTGAAAGTGTCTTTTATTTTCCTCTATTTCCTAGCACCAGTATAAGATACAACTTCTGCCATACCCTTCTATTTGAGGGTAGATTCCTGTAATTGCAATGGCAACTTGCTCCCTGATTTTTTTTTTTTTTTTTTGATCCATAAAAGTAGTATATTGAGACAAAGAGGCAGAATCCCAGTATATAGAGGGTATACAAGGAACCACGAGGAGAAGAAAGCCTGAGAAAAGCGCGAGTACGGCACTATGGCATGAAAAACTAACTTGACCAAAACAAGGGGCCATGCTAGCGAAACCACAGGCCCTCGACTTTGTAGCCACCCACTCTAAGAAACCTATAAGTGAAGATATCTCTTCACCTATGTACAATTTATTCCAACTCCATAGATTATAGACAAAAGAATGCTTTAGCTTTTGTACATCAACGATCCCATCTCAACAAAATATGATGGGCAGATTCCTCATTCCGACCATAGAGATAGCATCGATTGGGAAGGTGCCACCCCCTTCTTTGGAGCTTGTCCAAAGTTAAAATCTTGCGAGGTTGCTTCCCTCGCAAAATGTGCTTTGGTAGGAACCGATGAACCCGAATGCCGCCATTAGAACGAAGGTACCCCTCGAGATGACACTTTAGCAGCCTCGTGATCAGGAAAAGAGCATCTGTGGGGCCTTGAAGTCTTGTCTGGCTAGGGAGACCCTTTCTTTCTAAAGGGAGTTAAGAAGGGCCGTGTGATTATTTCGATCATTAAAGTCTATGTAGATTAAGTTTCTAATTCTTAGTTCGGTTTGATCGACATCGCCACTTTATCTCAAATTTATTGTTCGATCGAAGAGAATAGAAATGAGATTGTCTTCAGAAGGGCGGTTCCACACGGAGAGATCTGACCAAAACCTTATCTTAGTGCCATTGCCATCAATAAATCTCCAATTCTCTTTCACCCAGTTGGATTCTTTAGTAATCTCGATCAAATGACCAACCTGAAAATTTATAGATTTCCATGGAGGCACGACCCAAGTCTTCTAGGCCAGTACTTGGTATTATTAGAGTTTCAGTGCAGTCACATCGAGCAGAACCTCCGTCCATTTTATCAAATAAGGCTTTGTTCAAGAGAGTCAACTTTCTCAAACCTAAGCCTCCTTGCTTCTTTTCATAACAAACCACATCCTAATTAACCAGGTGAGCCTTCTTTTCCCGAGCTCCACTACCCCAAAGAAAACATCTCTGCGGCACCGATCTTTTTGAAATGCATGACACTTAGTACCGGAAAATAGACATTTGTTGATGAGAAGTGGGTTACTTCCGAAAGTGCTCTTTATCGAGGTGGAGATTCTCTATCACTGCAGGATGTTTGCACTCCATAGGGCGATTTCTTATGCATTTTTGTCGATGTTGTCCCGAATAGCCCGCATGGACTTGTGAGCGACTCAGAAGTGAGCCAGAATAAGTAGTTAGGAGGTGCCCGACCGAAACTATTCTTCATTCTTCAGTATCCATATTTTCCGCGCCCTCTCTTTTGGGGATTAGCTCGCTCTTGTTAAGATTGATTTTATTGTAAGGGGCTTAGCAAAGGGACCCGAGCAGAAGGATAAAGTTGTTCCTCTTTCGCTTCGTAGAAAATGATCGTATCATCCACATCTGAGATGAGAATCTTGAAACGATCCCTTCCCTTATTTGATGTTACGGCACGATATAGAACCACCGGCCATGGCTGCTTACGGGAAGGGTCATGAAACCTCCATTCTGGATAGAAAGGTAAGAGGAGAGGCCCGGATCTCATGCCCCTTAAGCCTTTTGAGCTGGGAAGAAACACATTGAGTCCTCTGACCCAGGCAGAAAACCTAATTTGTGGTTATACATTGCCAAATCATTTCATCCATTTGAGGCTGAGAAACCCGTGACATGATGCTATTTGCCAATTTATCTTTATCAAAAGCTTTTTCAATGTCAAGCTTGCATATCACGCCCTTCTCCTTTCACTTTTTCCAGTGATCAACGGGCTCATTTGCAATAAGAGAGGCATTTATGATTTGTCGGCCGCTAAATGGCCCAGAAGCATTTTGGGCCTCAGAGACAACTTTCCCCACCACTTTTTTAGATGAATTTGTGGCATTTATAATTGTCTGACTCCACAGAAGACTTATAGGTTTAAATCCTTTAAATCCTGGCGTCCCCTTCTTAGGGATAAACCTGGCAGCTGGCGTTCAAACTTTTATTAGAGTCATTTGCATGAAATCCTAAACATCTCCATGATTTCACCTTTGACAAAATGCGAGAAACTGCGGAAAGCCATGGAGAAGCCATTAGGGCCTGGAGCTTTGTCCCCATCCATTTCATTTATCGTGGCAAAAATCTCTCTTCTGGCATGCCGAGTTCGGCCTCTTTAAGGCGAAGTGGCAGCTGACACATACATCTTTGCTATCGGCCCGATCAGAGCCATGCACGACGGCGTCGCGATCACTACGAGCTCGACTCATGATGATCCGGTCACCGGTGATTTTTATCAGGCTATGGGTGTTCTTCACGGGAATGGGGAGTTGGCGTCTGATTGAAGAAACGGTACATTTATCTTTGCCTTGACCCAGTTTCTCTAGTTTTTGCCTCCGATTGGGTTTCCTTCAAGGAACCATTTTGAAGGGTCGCATCTTTCTTGGCTGACCTGCCATCCGTAGTCGGTACTCTGATCTCCTCCATGTCCCGATTTCCTTCACGGGATGATGATTTTATTAAGATCAATCCACCCACCCAAAAAGCCGGTCTTTGTTCCATGTCTTAAGTATGATTTGACTTCTTTAAGCTTTCTGGAATATTATAGGTAGCTAATCTCGGAAGGACATCCTTACAGAGCTTTGTTATATCACCGAAACCCTCACTTTTAACCATGTTTTGAAGCTGAAGGTATGGCCCTAAATCTCTCCCTTTCCCCACGATCCTAAGAGGAGCATGATCAAATGTGAGCTGTGTTTGCTTCAATTGAACCACATTACCATGATGATCAATTCAGTCTTAGGAAACCAGAAACCTATCCAGGCGAGCCATGTTCTGGTTTCGAAGACCCCCACTCCACGTAAAGTTGCCCCTGAGTAGAAGGAGATCAATCATTTCCAATTCATCAATAAACTTTGAGGGTGCCTCATTGGAGTAGTCCACGGTCACCTTACATTGCTTTGCTCGGATGGGGCGAATAACGTGAAGTCTCCACAGTACACAGGATCTCCCGTAACCCTCGTGGCGCCAGTTCTTCCCACGGTGAAGTGCATCTTATCGCCACTGGAGGACCGTAAACACCGATGAAATCGAACCATTTATTTGTTAGCGTTTTGGAATACATGAGGCGAGAAAGACGCCACTTCGCCTTCCGATCATCTCGGGGCTTCTTTTATCCCAGATCACTAACACTCCTCCTACGGGACAGTAGTTCATAGCCTCCGATGGGTACGGGTGCGAGACTCCTCACAGCATTTATCCGGCCCATCACACATCTCTTTGTTTCTGAGGCGGGAAAGGAGTCCGACACGGGACCTCGAGGAGTGCTTGATCACCTTCCTTTTGGAGCTATCATTCGCTCCTCGAATATTCCAGCTTAAGATCTTTAAGTTCATAGGTAAACCAGTTTTCCCCCCTTTGTGGAATTTGCTTTACCACGACTGGCCTTCCGCACCTAAGTAGTTGATGCAAATTTAGGCCCTTTTTCATCTCTCTTTCAAACTTAGAGTTTTCTATCTTTTCCTTAGTGAGAATTTTTTCCCTCTTGGAACATAATTTCTAGAAGAATTTGAGGATCTCCTTCTCTATCCCGATGGTGGGAAAGCCAAAATTCTTTGAAGTCTCATATTTGCTCACGATTCGGAGGAGGTCGGGTTGCCATCTTGAGGACAAGCACTAATTGCATGCCACTCTCTTGGGATGCCTCTTCCAGCTGAACTCAGAACCTTGGGTTATGACATAACCAGGTGTTCAGTTCCTCTCTTTGGGGCGGTCTGGAAGTCTCTTGGAAAATCCACGCGAAAGCTGTTCTAGGTGGTAGAATAGTGTTGAGGCTGGGGGCTCCTACAGTCTCGAGGAGTAATCTTGGCCCCCCCCCAGTGAGACAAACTCCTCCCGACAAGGGGAGTCTAGCGAAAATAAAAGGTGGAGAAGAGGAGGAGGGTTCCGTACAATTCTTTTCTGTATCCCGGGCGGGGCCCAGGGTGGCTCATGGGTGGACTTGAATACATGGCATACGGACCCGGGGATCCGAAGTCCGACGGAGACGGTGGGTGCACCCGGCCTTGTAGGCGGCTCTTCTGGCTTGACCCGAGGTTCTCTTTGTCTTTGAGCTCAGAAGAGGGAGGTCCATGCCCATTCGCCTTTGTGTTAGGCTTGAGAGTCACAGACGGAGTTCCTATTTGTGTTGGGCTACGACCGATCATGTACAAGGGGAGTTGGGCTCCTCGAAGAGAATTCTGCATGTTGAGGATCAGTGATAAACCAAGTTCTAAATACTGGTTAAGTAAACGACCTATATCGGAAGGTGTGCGGGACCATTACTTAAATCCTCGTGGCATCAGCCCTTAGTCTATCGGAGGCCCACAAATTTCCTGTACCCGTATCGAGTTCTTCGACTAACCCAGGCCTACTAACCCATCAACCACGCCCTCACTAACGCATGTATTCCCTTCGTCTTCTTCCCTTTACCCATCCTTACTGGAGATCACATAGACCCTTGTCGTCAGGGTTGCGGAAACAAGTGGAAATTCCCACCAAAGCTGGATCTTCCAGCTCGTCCCCTCCATCTTGATGATCAACACCTATGGATATTTCTCACCATCCACCCGAACAAGGATGCAGGCCCATTGAAGCTCTAAAGAAGAATCTGGTGCATTTATAGAGCCAACAATGAAACCAGCATGTCTCCCATCCTTTTCGGTTCTTCCTCCCATGGGAAAATGAGGAGACGGGATAATCACCCACACTTCTTTTGTAGTTTTGGGGTTTGAAGAGCATCCCTCATCAGGCTTCCATCATCTCAGATTGATCCTGAAAGATGAAAATTTTCTCTCGCCATTCTGCAACACCCTCGTCGCTTCCCCCTTCAAGTCGAACTCCATGAGAAATTTCTTCTCTCCCAAGTTTGCCAGGCCCACGTTGCCCTTCAGTCTCCAAGCTTGTTTCATCTCCTTTCCCGGCTTTCTCAATTGGCCCGGTGGAGTTGATTCAATCCAGTCCAAGCACCCAATCCATCGATCGAGTGTTGCGCAGTTCTTCAGCAGAATCCACCTGCATCTCGTTTTCCGGGTAGGAGATTGCTAAGGATGTCTGCGAAGAGGTTGCACATCAATGGCTTTTCGCCCCAGGCCGGGTTCTGCCTTGTCTTTTTCTTATTTTCCTCTGTCTCTATGTTTCTTTTCTTCTGCATCTCCAAATGTGTCAAATTAAGTTGGGTTGATTCTCTATGTTGGGTTTGTGTTCTTGTAGCCCATAGTGGAAACCTTGTGCTTGTGAATGATTAAGTTTTTATTGAACTTTCTTAACACAAGGCAATTTTTAGTGATTCAGCATCTTAGGCGAGACAGATGCTTCTACTTCAAAATTTTCTTTCTGTTTGACACCTGAACACATTCACCTAGATGCAATTTCAGACTGCAGCAGCTATGGTGTAGTTAAATTCTTCTCCTCTGTCAACCTATGCTGTTCATGGCAATTGTTAATTCCAATGTTAGATGGAGAATGAAGGGCATGTCTACCTCTTTTACTGAAAGGATTTTTTTGCAATAGTGCATTAATGCTTGGCTATCCTCCTTGGACATTTCCTCTTCCATATGCTGTGGAGCATGCTTGTTGGAATGATGCCTTCAAAAAGAGAACTTGCAAGGTTTGTAGTTGTGATAGATGGTAGAGGGCTCCCTATCTCCCACCCTGGGCTCTTTCTTTGGGTTTATTGATGTCTAATAGCAATTAGCAATTGGTATTGTGGGGCCATAGCGAAGAAATACCATGTTGGAACAAATCATGTATTCATCATATCGGTGGAAAAGCTTCACCCAGTATCTCAGGCTATTTTGTTTCTCATTTTCCAAAATGCCTTTTTCCATAATCCATGTTCAAGGAAATTATTTTAATTTTGAAGGAACATGCAATGTGCTTAAAAGAAATTTCGTGGAATGGAATTTGCTGGACCTTGCAAAAAGGTTATGTTCTGTTCAGTGTCCCTGTTGGTAAAGAAAGTCCAAAAACAACTAAAAGAAATCATTTATTTAATCTCTCAATACTCCATCTAGTATATTCATTGTGAAAAATGTTGTAAAAGATCTTTCGTGTTTCTGTTTCAAATTGATTTCTTCTGTTATACTAATCTGAAATGATGTCAAAACTAGTTTATTTACCCTGGTGACTTGCATTGAAGGATCAGACACCCTGTTCATACCTGCTTCTTCAATTGTGCTTTGGGTTGGGTGGAAAGAACTACAGAGGTTATATATCATTTTTCAATATGATTTTGAAGTTCCCAGAAGAGTATGGAGTAATATGATGGTAGCGTGGATTGTTATTGACTGCTTAAGTATGTTCATCAAACTTCATTGGATAAGGATGCATCAGATGAAACTTTGTATAGAGTATGATAAATGGTGATAATGATCATAGATGATCTGATACCCTAGTGGGCACATCCCTCGCTGATTTGCTGGTGCTTGGGAAATTATGAGACTCTGTATAGCAATAGGCTGGAAGTATGTTTGTTTGTTGAGAGGTGAGACTATTTGATGTAACCAAACAAAGTTCTTAGAGGAACTTCAAGACTCTTGGAGAAACATCTATGTTTATCAGAATCATACATCTTTCCTCTGCCAAATCTTTACTACATTATATCTTCCATTATGTTATGCATTTTGCTTAAGTTACTAGTCAGGATAAAGTTACTTCTGCGATTAGATGACTAAAATAGAGCTAATTGCAGATTTTAATTTGCATTTTCTAAGTATAAGAGTGGTTTTAAATATGCAGGGTGAGGTAGGGAATGGGCAAGACATTCTTGTGAGGGTACATTCTGAGTGCCTTACTGGTGACATATTTGGGTCAGGCAGATGTGACTGCGGAAGCCATCTGGCACTTGCAATGCAGCAAATTGAAGCTGAGGGCAGAGGTGTCTTGGTGTATCTCCGTGGACATGAGGGAAGGGGAATTGGTTTGGGACACAAGCTCCGAGCTTACAACCTGCAGGATGATGGGCATGACACAGTAGAAGCCAATGAGGAGCTGGGATCACCTGTTGATTCTCGGGAGTATGGCATAGGCGCACAGTACACAAATATATCTGTATTTGAATTTTACGGATATATCTATAATTTGGATGAAAAATAAATTCATGAAGATTCTTGAAAATTAAAAAAAAAATTGATAAATTGTGAAAATACACATTTTAAAGTTATTTTATTAGTGTAATTAACTTAAAGCTGAAGTGACAATAATTTTTTAAAGTAGTAATTTTGACATATATATATATATATATAGTGTGTGTGTGTGTGAAAAATAATTATCCAAGAAAATCTGTTGTCTTCAGCTGATTTTCCCGATGTATTGTTGATTTATCGGTAAAGGTTAATATACAGACAATGTATCAATGGTTTCATTCAATGTATCTTACTAATAATATATTGCTTCAACCTCCTCTTTTCAATGTATTGAAAATATCCAGATATTTTCGTCCTTGCTTGGGTTAGTATTTTTTGTGTATCTTAAGTCACCTAGCTAACCATGCTATGCTGAGAACATGAATCCGACCTTGTGTCACCATATAATGGACAACATTCCTTGGTTGATCCACCAGAAATTTGTCCTGCTCATGCATAGTAGAGCAGACATCTATGTATTATAAAATCAATTACTGGAGAGTTTAAATGTTTGCTGTAACTTGTGAAAGCGTCCGTTCAGAACCATTGAGCTCATAGAGTTAA
Organism: Tetrastigma voinierianum; assembly: GCA_016808115.1. NCBI lineage: Eukaryota > Viridiplantae > Streptophyta > Magnoliopsida > Vitales > Vitaceae > Tetrastigma > Tetrastigma voinierianum. The sequence goes on from JAEQBH010005686.1 coordinate 214,693, forward strand.
TTTCAACCATTGAGCTCATGGAGTTAATTTCAAATTTCCATTAGTTTCTTTGCTCGCATTTTATAGTCTTTTGCCTGTTAGCAGCTTTCACTTTCCACCCAGTTGGTTTCTGGAATTTGGACTCTGTTTCTTTTGAACAACCATGGGGCTGCTCTGTTTCCATTTCTTAGATGGTTAAATGTGTTGGTTTTTCTTTTTAATCATTTTTATTGTGGCAGATACTACGAGATCTTGGTGTTCATACAATGAAGCTGATGACGAATAACCCTGCAAAATACCTTGGACTTAAAGGATATGGTTTGGCCATTGTAGGCAAGGTTCCATTGTTGGCACCCATAAGCACAGAGAATGTAAGGTACCTGGAGATAAAACTTGAAAAAATGATTTAAAATGTGAAATTGTCACATTTTACATTTGAAACTGGCACCCATAGTTGTTCCATTGTTTTCTTCCAAGTAAGATATTATATTATGTGCTAATAGTTGTTGCATTGGAATTCTACGTGTTTGGAAACTTGAATGTATAAAAATGAGTTTCCATACACGTATCTGACAAAATGTATTATTAATTTTTAAGCGTATATAAAAATTATTTAGATTTGTCCTATTGTTTGTGGACTCTTTAGTTATTATCTCTGTCCAAGAAAGTACTTTTTAATCAGAGAAGTATTATTAGGGAATGATATTCTTCAAGTGGGGTTTGGGAATCTTTTTTTTTTTCTAATATTACTATCAATTAATTGATACTCAGTGCTATATCTATTTTTAAATTTTTATATTAAATTCTAAGTATTTTTGTATTACCTTTTTTCACACATGTTTGATGTTTTCCACCTACTCGTATATTAGATTATTCTCAGGAGCATCTTCTGGACAAAAGCATAAAACATGTGTTCTTTTACTTTTCTATTTTCCAGTCACTTTAAGAGTTGATTGGTTACTTTTTCTTTTGCTTTCACAAACTACAATTGACAAGATTAGTAAAAAGACTTAAGTGATAAAATAATAATAAAAGGGTAACTGTCAATACATCCACAGCAACAAGGCTACGTAGAATTGTTGGACTTCACTATTAGTATTTTCCCTCTTGTAGATACTGCACAGTTTCTTCTCTTTCCATTTACAAAACCAGTAACAAGAGAAAAAGAAAAAAGGACCAGAAAAAGAAAGGCACTGCGAGAAATCCTGTCTAAACCCCGAAGCCACAATTACGGAACATCAACGCCCTCATTTTGACTCAATGATTAAAAGTTAGACAGGTATAGATAAAGAATCAGGTTCGAGTTTCTATGACATCACAATATTGCATAATGCAAAAACAAATGGTTGGCTCTCCTAATCAGGGCCCGGGACATGATCAATGTAATGTATTTTCATATAATGAGTAATGACAATGACATTCCATTTATGAATATGATTTTAGTTCATCTTTGATGGGAGTTCTTTTTTTGATTTCTGACTCCGATGATTCCACGTAGGTGGTAGATTTAGGCTTAATCCTGACAAAGAGACTTGTTAAGCTTGATCATATAAATCGTCGTTTTCAATTTCAAATTGACATTTTTTCATATTTGGAGAAGATGGGATCCATTTTTTGGAATTAAGTTCAATAAATGATACTTAGTTTTTATTTCCGAATCGGCATAAATTCTTGAATCTTTTTATTTTTCAAATTATAATATTAAAAATATGATATATGAAATACTTTTATTTGTATTTATACATGAATATAAAATTCTATTAAATAGATAAAATTCTAATTGATGGTGTTTTTTCTATCGATGTTGGGTTGGAGCTTCTTAGAGTCGCTGGGCCGGTCAGTCCGTCCCGAGTACAGTTGGAGTGCTCCTGACACACCCAACTAATACAAAAAGGGTGGTCGATTAGGGGATGTGTTGGTCGCCTCTTGATCACCAAGTCGATTTATTTAACATGAAAGGAAAAGATCATTTATTGATGGCATTGTATCAACATCATACCGTGCTTTGGTGGGATTGCTTTCGTGTTTGTAGTGGATGATCGATGACTTTTTTCCTTTGTTATCTGGCGACACGTCCTCTTCGATTAGGTAGGGAATCTCCTTTTCATGCTCATTGGCTGAATATTAATGGATAATTAGGGGCTTGTGTCGTGGGGATCCTTGGCTATGTGGAAGTAGGTGTCGGATAGTGGAGATGGAATCCTTTCCTTTCTTACAGCCCAATTGGTGGGCCATTGAATTATCCTCCCGCTATTGGCCGCTGGAGAAGCAATTTCTTGTGTAGGCTCGCGCATTAATCAAAGGGGCGTCATGCGGGTGGGCTCCTAAGTGAGGCTCTGTTAGCCAAACCTACGAGGGCCTTCTTAGCTTTGGAGCTTTATTGATGGTTCGTTCCCTAGGCACAAATCCACGAACCTATGCAAACTAATTTTTTAGGCACTGCTCCGGTTGCCCTGGCCCTTAGTAGAAGTGAGCTTAGGCAAAAGGGGATGGGCTCGTTCTTGAATCAGTATTGTAGTTTCGCTGTAGCGAGAGAATAGGGTTTATTTGAGTCCTAGGCTGGTAAAGCAAATCCATTCGCATCATGTGATGGATTTTCTCAGTTTTTACTTATTAGATTGGCGTTTCAGGTGTTTTTAGAGCACCACAGGCTATTTGACGTATTGTATAGGCTAGAGAAAATTAGATTTTATAAAGGTAATAAAATCGTAATTTAGATAAAATCCAAGGAATTTTTCTACAGATCTCGATGGGCGAAGCAGCTGTTGGAATCGTGCTTACGAAATACAATTTGCGTTGAATTTAATTCAGGTGGGGCGATTGAGATTTTACTTGGCGTTCGATGTGAAGTATAAAGTGCCATTACTTGACCACTGTGATGTGACAAAAGATGCTTTATATGTTATACTCATGCATTGCGATATTCTGTGAAGTTAGAAAGGATGGAAATGGATGGCAAGAGATAGTGTCGATGTCAAAATCCGAGAGAATGGGCGTGGATAACATTATTTGAAAGTTATAAATGGTAATAAGGACAAAATGTGGAATGAGTAATATCCTTCTTCAAATGGGGAAAGAAGGCATCTCGGGAAGAAATGAGATCACGGAAAGTTAGGTTTTTGATTTTTTGAGGAGAAATTGTGTAAAACCCCCTGCAATATACCCAGTGTCAGATAGTCGGATTCTTGGAATGAGAAAGAAAGGAGTGCTCTGGTGAGGAGCAATGCGTGATATAGGTTTCTTGGAGTTGACAATGTGAGTGGGAGTTCTCCTCTGCATTTTAACCTTTGTTTAAATGTTTTGTGATGTGTTGGTTTAGTAGTGGTGACCGTTTGAGTGTCTCAAATCATGGGTGGACCCGAAGTGCTGAGAATTTTTTGGAACCATTTGGACAGTCCATGATGAGTTTAGGGACTGTTTGAGTGTTTATTGACATAATTTGCTCGATAAATTGTGTTTTGGTGGTGAGAGGATCGGAATGGGCATAGATTTGGTTGCAAGGAATCGGCGTTTGAGTGAGTGCATTCTTGCAGATAGTGATGATCTCTCTTTCAAGGACTATTTGGTTGGCTTGAATAGACCCGAAAAGGTCGTATGTGGGGTAATGTAGGATTGGTTGGGAAATGGATAAAGCTAGGTTGTATGAATTAGTAGGTTAATGCATAAGCTTGAACATTAACATGATATCACGATTATATGGGATATAATTATGTATAATTCTGAAATATAATTGTAATGTATAGGCCATTGGAAATGGGATTGTGTTTTAGCTCAAGTAGGCTAATTTGGGTGATAAGTTGATATTGTTGAATTCATGTATGTGATTTATATGAGATTTAAGAATATATCATGGGTGATATATTGTATAAATTGGCATTGAAATGGCATAATACATTTTTCCATATACCTTTGGGTAACCTAAATTAGGTGTGAGTGCTTGACATGGGTCCCTTTCTGAAAAAGGAACATGGTTAGAAGGAATTTTGTGGGATGATTTTGGATATTGGGGTTGGGAGGCGGTCAGTGAGGATCATTTCGGATGGGGACCATGGCTGTTTGGAAGGTTCTCCAGCACGTCGCCTCGAAAAGGGTGAGTCATATTTTTAAGAAACTGATGGTATATTTTGAGGAACAATAGAAGTTTTGTTTTGAAAATAGTGTTTTCTAAATACATGGCTTAAGCAGTGTGAGGAGTCGAGGTGGGGACTAAGGACATGGGTTTAGCATGTAGATATTCAAGTAGGATGCGTGTTGCCAGGTGTGTGTTTACATTGGATCATTGCATATGCATAGGTGAAATTGTAACCCATTTAGGAGTAATTCCGGCTGGGCGTAAAAACTCACATACCATCGGGAATGTGGCTCAAGTCTGGGGCGTTCGAAGACGGCTCATCTTAGGGCCGATTTTGAAGCCCAGTTTTCAACTGATAATGTTTTGGGATAATATGTTTAGGTGTAAATTTTAATATGTATTTGTATTAAGGAGTAATGTATAACTCTTAGACCATGTGTGAGATAGTTAGTTGGATATTTTTATAGTATTGGTGTATGGGCCCAGTGGCCATTTCTTTCAGTATGGGTGCGTCCCGAGAGTATAGATTTTCCACTTGAGGTTGTGGGTTGTCGGAGGACACCCCGTTTTGGGGGCGTCACGGCGCTAGTGCTGAGCTGGGTTTATAAATCGCAGAGCGTGTCGATAAGTTGGGTATCGTTTTGGGACCGAGAACTTGGGCTTAGGCGCGAGTCTTTGGAAGGTAAGAACATCATCAGCAATTGGCTCGATGTTAGGTTGGTATATGATTACTTGAACAATCCACGAGACGATGTGGAAACCAGCTGCGTGCACTATATTTTATGTGATTGGGTGTATAACATGTTGATTATCATGTATATTGTGTAATCCAGTGATTGTTCGATGAATTGTGTATGTATGTGCCAGATGGTGTGCGTAACTTTGAGTGTTATGTGTTGAGTGATAGTGTGCTTAGTGATTAAGCATAGATGTGTTGGAAAATTTTTGGGTTTTCTGAGTGTCATATTGGAAAAATAAAGCCAAAATAAAATTTTAAAATAAATTTGTTTGATTTATTGGAGAAAATGAAAAAATATATATCTTATATATATATATATATATCATTTTTTTTTTGAGTGAATTTCGATTGTAGGAATGAGGAAGAAAAAAAAAAAAAAAGGTGAAGAAATTTTCCAAGGTTTTTACAGTGTGTAAAACTGAAGAAAATCAAATAAAATAAATTTTTATAAATTTATTGGGTGTACTGGAGAATGAAAAAAAATAAATAAATAATGGATATATATTTTTTGGGTGTTTTTTTTTTCCAGTAGCAGAATTGAAGAAAAAAAATGAAAAAACAAAAACAAAAAAATAAAACAAAACGGTTTAGAGGCTGATTGAGGCTCACTACCCAATTGTGTCAAGTCTGATAGAGTGTATGTGCTGACATAACTCGTCTAGGCGTCTGGGTTTAATTTTGAGAAACTATCAAATCTGATCGTAAATATCGTAATGAAGGAAACGTCTGAGCTTAGCCTCTGAGGTGTCCACGATGCAAATTTTAATATCGTGATGGGAGGAAGGAGTTAGTAGTAGGGGCTGTGTCGTGATGGTGTATGTTGGCCAGAAGGGGTTTTGGTGAAACGGGAGGTGTCACGCGATCTGATGAACAATATCGTGAAACGGCATGTGATGGTTGGTGAGTGTGTGCATTACAATCATTGTATCGTGTGAGGAGAAGGGTGACATTTGGGAGATTGTATCATGATACACGGTGAGTGTATCGTGACGAGAAGAGGGACATGAAAGGCATTTAATGTGTGACACTTAGGCCATGACAAGCCCATCTGTGGCCTTGACATAGGGCCCGCGATCACCGGCCGTAGGCTCTGACCTGGTGGCCGTGGGGTGCATGACACGATCGGCGGCTGCGAGAGTGGCCTGCGGTGGTCTCGTGGGCTGCGACACGCGACCCCGATGCTGGGGCCCGCGACCGTGGCCCCCCGTAGCGCACGGCTGGGCGCCTTCCCACAGCGGGCACCACTGGGCACCATGCAGTACTTGTGAGGAGGTGCGTATGTGCACAACATGCATAACTTTATTTTTGGACTCATGGAGTCTGCTGTGATCTTTATTTGGAATGTATTCATGAACACACTATTCACAAAATTTTTTCGAAAAAAAAAAAAGAAATAAAATTTTGTAAAAAAAAAATGAAATTTTCAAAAATGAAATTTTTGTTGTTAAAAATGATTTAATGTGGATTGATTGTCTTGCATTACTGTAAATACGAGGGACTTAAATATATAAGAAATATTTTAAAGGTATGAATAGTGTCGCGGGGTGCATGTTATGCCTTAGAATCTTTGCATTAAATTTAACATATTTGACATGTAGATGGCTAGTCGGGGGCGGGACGTGGAGGTGTCCGCGAGTGCCTAGTCGAACTACCGCGGTGTTGTCAATGACTTTTGTTGAGGAATTTGTAGGTATTCTGTTCTTTGCTTGTCCCTTGGGGACTAGTCACGACGGAGTGGTCGGGAGGTCAGGGGAGTAGCCTCCCGGAGGGGTTTAGGGCATATCGTCTCCAGGCATTCACACGGGGAGGAGATCCGATGGTAGTAGACCCGTTGGTTGTCTTGATTGAGAAGGTGTTGAGGCTATGGAGATTACTGACATGACCCGAGGTGGAACTATTGCATTCACTAAAGGGTGAGGCAATATTGATATGGGAAATAGGCAAGACCTCCTGGGAGACCTAGAGCAATGACTTGGGCGAGGATTCCATGATCTTTTTCATGGGTAGTATTTTTCGGATGCTACGGGACGTCGAAATTTCCGAGAGTTCTTAAAGAAATTTGACGGGGGCCGATGAGATGTGATGGGTCGTGGCTGGGTGGATTCCGCGAGGCTGGCCCAGTTTCTTCGATGATTCACGTGGCCACGGACGCAGCGAGGTTAGGAGATTCGAGAATGGGCACCAGAGTTGTCCATTCGGGAGTGGGATTGTGGGACTTCGCCCTCACGGGATATGGACTACATGAGTGGAATTTGCCTTGATCATAGAGAGAGAGATGGCGAGATGCTCGAAGCGCTCGGGGCCCGAGTCTTTAGTGTCGAAGGAAGTGATCTCCTTCTGGTTCGAGGAAGAAGCCCGAGGCTTCTAGTTCACGAGGTTCGGAGCCACGACCATCGGGTCGGGGACATGCCATCGGGTGCCGGTCGGTGGGCATATGGTGTGCTACCATTGCCGGTAGCTGGGCAATATAAAACGGGATTGCCCCAGACGAGATCCAGGGATTTTAGGACAGCACAGTCCACATTCTTCGCATAGAGGCGGGAGAGGCGCAGTTCATTCCACCACACCCTAATATGAGTCAGAGGAACGATTTAGTCTGGGGTGTGCCCCAAGCACCTCGGCCGGCACGGGGATGGGCCGGAGGGCGGAGTGTGGAGTTGGTCGGTGCAGGCCCGCGGAGGCCGGGATATCGGGACTGGGGGCGTGTCTGCGCGAATCATGCAGGAGTGAGCATGCGAGATCAATGGACATGCGATGCGTTTAATGCAATTACTTGCATCATGTTCATCATTGTTGCACCGTGTGTGATAGATTTGGGCATAGAGGTTGAGGCTTTTAGGAAAGCCATGTGTGGAAGTCTTCACTGGATGTAGGGTGAGGTGGTCGGATGTGTGGGGACGTGAGTTAGAATCTCGATGATTAACTCATGGTGGACCTTAGGTGGTAGGCATATTGGGTGTCGATGTCGTTCTTGGCATGGATGAGTTAATGACCATCGGGTTATCGATAATTGAGACCTTGGCCAGGGTTGTCATGCACCAGTCATGGAGTTAGGTGAGGTTACATATGCGTGATGGTTGGATGTGTATGTGTGTGGAATTCGGAATGAGTGCTTTTTGAGAGGAAGAATGTAAGACCAGAGAAAGATTCCAATTTTCTCAAAGGCTGTAAAATCGTAATTTTATTAAAGGAATTTCGAAATTTTTTCTAAGATCTCGGATGACGAAACAGACTTCAGTTTAGATCGTCTTGCAGAATCTAGCTATCACGTCAATTGTCAAATTCGGGGCGGTCGGGTGCACGTTTGAGGCAGAATTATCCCAGATGCAACCAAAGCGACATGTGATGGCAAAGTCACCTATAACCATGCACTTATATGACACATATTCTGAGATTAGAGAGGATGGAAATGGATAGTGAGATGACGCAAGAGTAATAAAATCGAAGAAGAGGGACATGGATGGCATTATTTGAATGTTAAATGATAATAAGGACAAAATGTGGAATAGTGTCATCTCCTTCTTCAAATGGGAAAAGAGAAAACGTGCAGGGGAGAAATGAGATGTAGAAGGTTAGGTTTTTGATTTTTTTAGAGAGAGAGTGTGTCACTTCTCTCTAAGATCCCGGGCGATCGGACCGTCGGATTTCTTCGGGACAAGAAGGAAAGTTGCTCTACGCGGCGAGGGCAACGTGTGGGCACCGGTTTCTTGGAGTTTCGACAAACTCCGTGAGGTAGGGGTTTTATCCCTGCTTATTTTTTACCCTTTTTGTTTAGTGTTTTGTGATGCTTGGTTTGGGGCATGGGTGTAGTTTGATCGGTCCCAAATCTTGGGACCGAAGTGTGAAAATTTTTGGGAACCATTTGGACAGTCCGTGACAGTTTTAGGACTATTTTGGGTGTTTGTGACATAATTTATGCAATAAATTGTGTTTTGGTGAGTAGGAGATCGGAAATGGGCATGGAATTTGGTTCCACGAGAGGGGCAGACGTTTGGTGAGTGGGTGCCAGCGGACCCGACCTTGTGACCCAGGGACTGTTAAAAGCAGAGTCCGGGTTAGCAATTGGACCAAAAGCGTCCATGTGTGGTGTGTGTAGAGTGAGTGAGAAATGAATGGCTTGAGTTGTATGGAATTAGTAAAGTTATTTTATAAGCAAGGTGTTAACATGATGTCCACAATTATATGAAATATAATTGTGTGTATAGAATTATGGAATATGGTAGCGTGGCATAGGCCATTGAAATGGGATTGTGTTTACAGCTCGAAGTAAGATAATTTGGGTGATAGTTGATGGTTGATATTGTTGAATTCATATGGTGTGATTGTAAATTTAAGAAATATATGCATAATTGATATATTTGTATAATTGTGTTGAAATGGTGACACATATTTTCATATGCACTGCAACCTAGGAAATTAGGTAAGTGCATGACATGAATTTTCTCAAAAGGAACATGGTAGCCGAAAGTGAATTTCACAGATGATTTTCCTGGAATGGGGTCAGAGACGGTCCACCATATCATTTCAGATGAGGACTATAGACTGTTTCTAAGGTTCTCTAACACATTCTCCTCGAGGGTAAATTCATATTTTTACCTCGAAACTTGGTGTGTATTTTCGAGAACAACAAGTTTTGTTTTGAAATAATGTTTTCATACATGGCTTAGGCAAGTGTGAGGAGTCGGTGAGGACTTTAGACATGGGTTAGTATGTAGACATTCAAGTTAGGATCACGTATTTACTGAGTGTGTGTTTACATTGATCATCGTGATATGCACTTAGGTGGGGGAGTAACCCATTTAGGGTAATTCCACTATCGCGATAGCTCACTCCCGCTTGGCGAATATTATTTCGTGCAGCCAGGAGATTGAGAAGACGGCTCATCTTTAGAGGTTTATTTTAAGAAAGTCGTAGTTGTGGTTTGATGTTTTTAGGATAATATGTATTAGAATTGTAAATTTTAATATGTATTTGTATTAAGAGTAATACAACTCGAATCATGAAAGATAGTTGGTCGGATATTTTTTAATGAGTATATGTACGGCCCGCCGCCATTTTCACTACATGGGTCTCGCGATACGAGACGTATAGATTTTCCGCGGGTTGACGGGTTGTCAACGAACACCCCGGTTTTGGGGCGTCACACCCCTGTTCTTCAAACCTCTTTCTCTGTGGTCTCGGATTTTTCTTCCACGAAACTTCTCTGATCATTGCTCAAGACTGCTTTTGGTGGTTTCTGTCGTTCTATCTCGCTTGGGGTTGCGTCTTTTGTTTTCTTTCCCTGCCATAATGCCTCCTTCTTCTTCCCTTGTTTACCTTTTCTTGTTTTGGATTTCGTGGGTCCCTGGTGACCATTGTTTGTCTTTTCTTCCTCACTTTTTTGGCTGGTGTTCTGTCGTGTTCCTTTTAGCCGTGTGAATTTATTGTTCTGACTCTAAGGTTATTAGGGCGTGTTTGGCTGGGATTCCGCCTCTTTATCATTCGTTCTACCTCCCTTATTCTTGCCCAATCATGCTGCATTCTCCTTTAGCCCCACCGCTTTTGTTTGGGCATAAAGGGAAGTCTCCACTGGGCGAACCCGATTTAAGGCAGACAGAAGGGTCCGGCCATCCAAATTTCTTGTTGTCGATCAGGTTCCTTCAATCGGACCTCCTTCCGTCTCGCAAGGTAGTAAGAGCAAGTCAAGTGAGATTAGCACGAAGCGGTTCTTACTATTTGAGGGTTGTTGTGCAAAACGCTAAAGCAATGGGCCCAAGTCGAATCGAGCCCTCTTTTGGAAAGGCATTCGCCACTCGCTATAGGCCCCCCTTTGGTGTTCATGTTTGGTGCCCCGATTCTCTCACTTCTTATATCTTCCAAGTGTCGAAAATGGTTTGCTTCTTTGAGGCGGCCTTTGTGAACAACCTTCGCTTTCCTTTTCATCCCTTTATCAAAAGCATCTACGTAACTTAACGCCCCGCCTCATTCCAACTCTTCTCCCCAATTTCGGGGAGTTCTCGTCGGTCGGGTCGCTTCTAGGGATAAAGGTTCCTGGGGTTCCCAAAGATAGCTTTGCTCCTGGATTTCTTTAGTGTGAAGGAGGCCATAGAGGGCTTTTTGTACATCTCTAAACGCACCAATGCCAAGCTAATCATCTTGTATCTTTCGTTCTCCCACAAACACTGGAAGGAACGTTATTTTTTCGTCAGTGGTCATAACTGGGAGTATAACCCTACGGACCGAGAAGATATGCTTGGCATTCCGACCGCTCGACCCCGCTCTCGAGAACCTACGTGAGTTGGCCAGCACTGGGCTCTAGCCTTCAAAGTCATGAGATGTTTCTAACTCTTGATTTGGCTGTAGTACTTTCAAGTATTCGCCTAAACTTAGTTCCGAGGGGATGAAGAGGTGGTGCTTTAAGTTAGTTAAATAAAATCATGGGCGTATTTCAAACTTATTAGATCGGATATTCTCGGCTCGATGAGAAAAAAAAAAACCTTCTCTAATTCCTCTAGGCCTTCGGGTGTGAAGCTATCTTGACCCTCCGCTTTGGGGCCACCCCAATCTTATGTCATGAAGCTTTCTCGGGAAGAGCTTCAAGCTCGAGTTGAATTATTGGCGAAGAAGAAAAGAAGCCCCAAGTGCAAGGTCCCGACCGCCCCCGAGAGCAGCCATGCGATTCGAGGTAAAGTCCCGAAGTTGGGGGCGTCCTCCTCGCCATCGTCTATTCGGGAGCAAGGGTCACTGGGGCAATTCTGGGTGAGAGGTCGCCTGCCTCATCTTATGGTCGAGCTATCAAAGGTGATAGGTCCACAACTCAGTTCTCCCCGTGCCGCGATAGCCACGAGTTCTCTCGGAGGACCGTCGAGCCTCCTCTAGATATCCTACCTATATCGGTTTAAGGCCCCTTGGCGCAAACCGCCGGGCTTCCTTCCTAGGCATTTAAGGGCAGGGGAAGGAAGCATCTCGATCCTGAGAGGGATGAGGACTCCACCGTCATGAGCACGCAGCTTGCCATCTGTGGGCCATATCGCTTTGTCCCACGAGACTCGACCCTCAAGAGGGCTGATGTCATGCCCGTTGGAGGAGGTTCCCGTCCGTCGCTATGAGCGCCACCGTATGTTCGAATGCCTTTATTTGTTTGTTTAATCGTTGCTCCAAACTATCCATTAATTTTATCTCGTTTCTGCAGATCCACCTATATGAAGAGCCTAATGAGAGGCCGCCTAGTCGAGGGCTTCATAAAGGAAGTGAGAGTGAGGGAAGCTGGGTTGCCTCCCCGACCCCGAGAATGCCGACCTTCGAGCTCGAACGCACCACTCCTGCCGAGGATGCCATGAAGCATGAATCTGACCCGGCACACCAATGATCAAGCAAAGTACGGGTCAAGATAAAGAAAAGAAGGCTCGGGTGAGTCGAGGTTACCGAGATGAGCTTCGCAAGCGTCAGGACGAAGCACAGGCCAGTGGACGAAACACACGCTGTCCTGGGATGAGTCAGCGCATCAAAGCTACGACATTAAGTTGGGCCGTGAGTTCCGTGGAGCGCTTAACTGAGGAATGCCATGGCCTTCGCGGAGATCTTCAGAGGCAGGAGGCCTTGGTCAATCAGAAGGAAGGGGTGATCGCCGAGCTAAGAGACGAGGCATGTACTTTGTGGGCCTCCGGGTGGCTTTCTTTTCGCTTTAAGGCACTGCTGTTTCCCTCTGTGTTTGATTTCAACTTCCAAGTTCCTCGCCGAGGGGAAGCAGAAGAATCCGACTGATAATGAAGGACCCCATGGTGCTTTCTGCATGCCCCCGCCTGCTCCTTTCATCAAGAACCCGAGATTGAAGCTCCCGTGAGGACAAAATTTCTCCCACCTCGCCACTGGTACTTCACCCTCCGACATACATGGTTTGAGGTTCGGCCGTCGTATTCCGATTAAGATCGCCTAGGCTTTTTCCTCTTGTAGTTTCTGCTTATTTTGTTAACTTTGGGGCTCTGATCCTTGGATTTCTATAATGCCGACCCTGATTTTTTTTCAATTTGTGGATATTTGCCTTATACCTGACCCTCCGCGAAAGTTTTTACTATCTTACTTACACCTTAGGTCATGCGCCTGGCTATTCAAATTTTTTTTTAATAACTGAGTTGTTGCACACTTAGCGTCTGAACTACGTGGCTCTTAACAAACTGAGCTACTTAGCTCTTGACGAATTGAGCTACTGGGCTCTTTTGAACTTTGAGCTACGTGGCTCCTTTGGATTGAGCCGCATGGCTCTGTGGCTTCCTATTATCCGAGCTCCTTGCTCTTGTTGAACTGAGCTATGTGGCTCTAAGTTACTTGGCTCTTATAGAACCGAGTCGGTTCTTGACTAATTGAGCTTATCAGTTTGCCGAATCGAGCCGTGGCTCTTTTTAATACTGAAGCATGGCTCTTTAATATCCGAGCTCCTCGCTTCTGGCTGAATCGGTGCTACGTAGCTCTTATCGAACTAAGCTTCGTGGCTCTTAACGAACTGAGCTACTAGGATCTTGCCGAACTGAGCTTCGTGGCTCTTTAATACTTTGAGCTACGTGGCTCTTTAATATCCGAGCTCCTGGCTCTTGTCGAACTGAGCTACGTGGCTCTGAGCTACTTGGCTCTTATCAAACTGAGCTCCGTGGCTCTTGACGAACTGAGCTACTGGACTCTTATCGAGCTGCTTCTGGCAAGGGCTCTTCGACTCGAAGCCACGGTGGGCCTTTAATGTTAGAACTCCTAGCTCTCGCGAACCGAGCTACGCGGGGCCTGAGCTACTTGGCTCTTTCTCTCGAACCGGCTGCGGCTCTCACGAACCGGTTATCGGGCTCTTGACTTAGCTGCATGGCTCTTTGATATCCGAGATCCTTGCTCTTTGCTCTTTGTCGAATCCAAGTTACGTTGGCTCGAGCTACTTGGTTTTTCCTCGAACCGAGCTTCACTCGCTTCTTTCTGATTGAGCCGGCTCTTCTGACTCTAAGCCATGTGGCTCTTTACCATCCGAGCCCCGCTCTTAGAACTGAGCGATGTGGCCCGCTGGACTCGAGCCGTGTGGTTTCCTACGAATCGAGCTAATGGGTTTCCTGACGACTGAGCTACGTGGCTTTGAGCCACTGGGTTCTCATTGAATAGACCTACATGGCTCTTTCATCTTCCTTCCCTTGGGAAAGTGCGTGTAGTTTTAATGTCACTACGGAGAATCTAATTGCATCGCTGACTTCCTAGGTGTCTCGTGCTTCTTATAAATAAATCGCCTTCCTTCGAGGGTGTGTGTTATACTCCGTCCCGTTTTCTCCCTTCCCTACCTTCTCGCTTGCCTGAGTTAGGACATGATGAAGTTTGGGAGCTTAATCGCCACCGCGTGAAGTCTCGTTTCTGTGGTCATAGGCCGGAAGCTGGGTTTCGCGTTGTTCCGCCATTTGTCGGGAGCTGTGCTGCTCCCAGTCCTGCCATTTGTTGGAGTTGTGTTGCTCTCCAGTTTAGCCATTTGATGGAGTCGGGTCAGGGAACACGTTCGGAGGGGGCGGCCTGTTGAATGCTTCAAGTCCTGTTCCTTATGCTATACCTCTCATTCCTTTTTTTTTTTCTTTTCTGCTTCCTCTTTCTCTTACTTATGGTTTTTGCCTTGAATGGCTTCAAGTCCCGCGTCTTATGCCATACCTCTCCTCCCCTCTTTTCCAGCTTTCCTTTTCTCTTTCTTATGTTTTTTTTTTTTTGAATGGATGTTTGTTGATTGTAATCTTCTGAGATGTAGAGAGCGGTTTTGCTGATTGTAATCTTCTGAGATGTAGAGAGCGATTTTGCTGATTGTAATCTTCTAAGATGTAGAGAATGGTTTTGCTGATTGTAGTTTTATGGAGTAACTATAATAAAAGTACAATCCTTTGAAAACACGTATACTTGTTTGATGTTTCATGTAACCTTCCAGGGCCCGAGCCCTGTGGATTTATGATAAACCGAGGTCCCTGGTTCTTTCTTTATAATTTACGAGAGAAGGCAGACAGTAATTAAACAACAAAAAGAAAAGTTATTTAAACGAAAGTAGAATTGTTGCGCTTTATTAATAGATACAATATGAGGTTTATAGGTAAAACCGCTTGAGGTGCTCGACATTCCAAGAGTGACGCAGGTCTTTCCCTCTTCTGTTTTGTGAAACCCCGAGCAAATCGAATTTTCTCGAAAAAGGGAAAAATTGTAATTTCTATAAAAATCCTAAATTTATTTTCTAGCTCTCGAATGATGAAACAGATTTGCTCAAGTTAGGAATCGCTCGCGAAATCTAGCTACCACAAGCGACTTCACAAATTTCGAGACATTCGAATTTGTGACTTTCGAGGCACCGAGTATCGGGTGCCGTAAAACGATATTGGATGTGACAAAAGTCACATATAATATGTACTCATATTACACATGTTGCATGAGTAGAAAAATGATGGAAATGGACGACCGAGATAGTGTCAAATGTCAAAATAGTGGAAAGAAGGGACATAGATGTCATTTTGGAAATTTTAAATGAGGATAATAGGACAAAATTTTACATAGTGTCGCTCTTCATTTTTATCAAAAACGAAAAGGAGAGAGGTGGATGCAAAGAGGCTAAAATGGTGATTTTAGAGAGAGAGTAAGTAATCCTCTCTAGATTTCCGGTCAATTCGACCGGCCTGATTTCTTCTCGAGCCAAGAAGGAAAGCCGCTCTACGCTGCCAGGGCAACGCAGAGTACCTTAGCTTCGTGCTTCGACAAACTCGTGAGGTAGGGTTTTATCCTATTTGAAGTTACACTTTGTTTGCCATTTGACACGCTTTGCTTGCTGAGTCCCTGAATACAAAGCGATTCATCCCCAAAACTGGGACCGAAGGGAAAATTTTGAAATCCAAATCGATGGGCCCGTGACTGTCCACGACCGTTCGGGTGCCTAATGGTATATAATTTATGCCATAAATTGTGCTTTGGTATGTATGAGGCCGGGAATGGCCATGGAATTCGGGTTCACAAAGTGGAACTGAGGTTGGGTAGTGGCCGTGAACAGTAACCCGAGGGTTTTACCGTTCACGTGAATAGTGACATGAAATATTATTGTGACAAAAATTGTGTTTGATTGAGTGATTCAAATTGAATTGCTCGTATTCGTTAATTAGCCCACGTGAGCTAATTTTTGTGTAATGGATTGATTTGTGTGGAAAGGAATAGGTTAATGCATGAACTTTGTGTATTAAGATGAGGTCACAATTATATAATATAATCAGGAAGCTTAGTCATCGAGATTAGCTCAGATTAGCTCATGAGTTAATTTGAGTGATGAAGCTGACCAAAATTTGTAATTGTGTGGAAATTACATAACATGTTATATGTGATTTAAATATGTTAATATATATATATACGTATGTGAATATATTAGCATGAATGACATGAAATGGCATAATGCATTTTCATATGCACTGGGTAACCTAGAAGTTAGGTGTGAGTGCATGACACGCAAGCCAAAATGAACATGGTTGCGAAAGGAATTTCATAGGATGATTTTCCCGAGAATGGTGTTGGGAGATTTATCTCTACACTACAGCACTGGAGTGTTCCCACGATTGCTGGCCTCTAACACATTCGCCGGAGGATAGTCCTATTTTTACCGACACTGATACTTATTTTCAAAAACAACAAGTTTTGTTTTGAAACGATGTTTTTTCTCATATACGCTTAGGCGATCGTGAGGGAGTCGGTGAGACTGGGACATGGTTGGTCATTTAGACATCTAAGTAGGATCACGATCCGCTGGAGTGTGTGTTTACATTGAATTGCATATGCACTTAGCGGGGAGTAACCCATTTAGTGGTGATTCCAATTATCACGATAGCTCACCCCGCCGAGGGAACATATTTTTCGTGCACAGGAGCAATGAGGAGACGGCTCATCCTAGAGGCCGATTTAGAAGAAAGTCGGGTTGTGGCTTTGGTTTTGTTATGTACACATGTATTAGAACTCTATAATTTTAATATATGTTGTATTAAGAATAATGTGTTAACTCTTGAACCATGTAATGTATATTTGGTTGGGATGTAATTTTAATGGGTATTAATGCAGGGGCCCAAGTGGCCATTATCTTTACTCATTTTAATTGTATGTGGACCCTGTGTGGCCATATTGAACTCAAGCAATGCTTTGTATTCTGGTAGAGCTCCCCGTACAAAGGAGACTCCACCGACAGGAGAGAGATGCTCAGTCACCCGACATTCACGAGTGTTTCCTGCGCTGACAGTCAACGGGACTCTCGGGTTTTGGGGCTACATGTTTGGAGCTCATAGCTGCTGTGACTGGGATTCACTCCGTGATACGATATAGTATCCTCCCTGCTGGGCCCCAATTTCCCGCGAAAGGAGGTCTTTCCTGTCGGGGCGTGAGTTTCTTGAGCACCAAATCAGTCGCTTAAAACTACAGGCCCGACCTCCGATCACAGTACCTGCTTGTTCGTTGCAGTCCCTGCTTCGTAGCTTGCCTCGCTCTCCTCCGTGAGATCGTGGCTTGCCGAGAGATTCCTCAGCTCAAGATTTGCTAACCTCGACCTCTAGTGACTCGAGCCCAACCTCACAGGCTACCGCCTTTCCCTGCCAAATGCCGCGAACGGAGTTTCTCGAGTCAGGTAGTTCTATATGCCCATAGTACCGGGAGGTATTCTACCCATTTTCCCTTTAGGTTTTCCAGCTTAGTCTTCAATGCTGCCTTGAGAGTCCTTATAGTGACTTCTGCTTGTCCGTTGGACTGCGGATGAGCTGGGGACGAATAGTAATTCTTGATTCCAAGCTCGAGGCAAAAGTTTTTTAATTCCTGGTTGTCGAACTGCTTTCCATTATCATATACCAGTGCTTTTGGGATCCCGAACCTGCAGATTATGGACCGCTCAGTGATTGTTGCCAACGGCTTGGCCTCTGCCCATTTGGCGAAGTAGTCCACTCCTAAGATTGTGAATTTTCATTGACCTCTTCCAATGGGCAGGGGCCCGAATATGTCTAATCCCCATTATTAAAAAGGCCAGGGGCTTATGATCGAGGTCAGTGGCTCGGCTGGGAGATGGGAGATCTTGGCATGTTCTTGACAGATTTTTCATCTTTCTCGACTAGTTCTGGTATGCCTTTGAGCATCTGCAACAATAAATACCCTCGCCAAGGGTTTTCCCCGCCAAAGTCTCGAGCTCCGATATGGCTGCTGCCACGATGCCTTCGTACCTTCTCTAAGCACGAGTCGCCTCTTCCTTCCTACGCATTTGAGGAGGGGTATGAAAAGCCCCACAAAGGGTTTAAAAAGAATGAATTTGGATGATTTGGCTCTTAGTTTATGTAACGCCCCAAAAATACCCTAGAATTTTTTTTAATAATTTTATTATATATTCGGGTATAAATTGAGCCAAACTTGGGTATTTTTGAAAATTGTTAAATGAATATTGATTGTTATTTATTAAGTGATTTAAAAGATTGAACCTGGAAATTTACCCAAGTGTCAAGGGTGCAAAAGTGGAAACTTATAAAATCAGGACCTAAAGGTCATTTGTGAATATGTTTATGTGTCTAAGAGTGAATATGGGAAATTTGAAGTGAAAATAGAAGCTGGCTGTGGCGAAGCATATAAAGATTTGGGATAACTCAAGTCCAAATGGGTTTTGTAAGCTAACCAAGGCCTTATGAGGATTTTGATTTAAAGACCAAAATTTGGTCTAAGAGCTCAATAGAGCAAAAAAAAAAAAAGGTTTTTGGGAGAGAAGAGAGGAGCAA
Organism: Tetrastigma voinierianum; assembly: GCA_016808115.1. Taxonomy (NCBI): domain Eukaryota; kingdom Viridiplantae; phylum Streptophyta; class Magnoliopsida; order Vitales; family Vitaceae; genus Tetrastigma; species Tetrastigma voinierianum. The sequence continues at coordinate 233,225 of JAEQBH010005686.1, forward strand.
AGAGAGAAAGCTAGGGTTTTGTAGAAGAAATCAAAAGATTTGTGCAAGAACTTGCAAGGTTGTTCACGAGAAGGCTGTAAGGTTTCCAGTGATTCAAGGTATGTGAACAAACCCTAGAATTTATTTTGAACGATTCGAAGCCAGAAGAAACCCTAGCTTTGTACAAATGTGATTTTTTTGTTGGTTTGAGTTCATTTGTGGTTGATTTGGTTTAGGTCCTCAAATGGAGGAGTTTTGTATAGAGGAAATGATGAAGTTTTATGAGATGTCATTAAAATTTTCCAAACTCATGTTTTTGTTTTCGCCATAACTGTCATTTCTCATCCAAATTGGAGCGATTCAAATCACAGATACTGGGGACGCCTAGGAGAACAAATCTCCATGAAATAAGTATACCCAGATTTAGACCCCATTGGACCCAAAAATACGTTGAAGTGATGCTCGCTTCGATAAAATTCTCGGTCCAAATTAAATGAAGATGTTTTTGGAATAGTTTCAGATGAATATAACAGTTTCACCTATCCAAATTGAGTGATTCAACATCAGTGGTAAACTAGACTTCTAGACAATAATTTACTTAAGGAAGTATATACAAATTGTAACCCTAATGTGCCTAGAAATTTGTCAAAATTGAGCTATGTAAGAATAACTGACCGCTTGCAAATTGGAGCAGACACGTAAAATGCAATAACTCGAGTTCTATCGATCCAAATCGATGATTCCAATTGGAGAAGAAACCTAGAACCAAGTAGATTTAAATGAGTGGAAGGGACCATTACCAATTTATGGAGTTAAGACCCCCTGAAATTCGAGAAAACAGCAGGGTAAATCCGAGTGAGTCAAGATATCACCGCCTGGGCATAAAGACGCCATAACTCAGGTTCGGGTGATCCAAATGAGATGATTCAAATTCCTACTTGATGATGCTTTTTTCAACCTGACCGAGCCGGGAGCGCATTAGTGGTCGCCGGGCCGGGGGAGGACTCACTGCTGGGCTGGTCCAGAGGCTCGGATCAGTCAAGGAAATAAGACCGCCGCCGGGCCGGTCCGCTGCGCTCCTGACGCCGCACTCCCTCCCGCAAAAACAAGAAAGAAGGCTGGTCGGCGAGTCACTACGCCTCCGATGTCAAGTCGCCTCTAGGGAAAAGATAGACCGCTTAGAGGGAGAATGATTTTGCATACATTTCACCGATGGGGAGGCCTGGTATTTATAGTATATGTTTTTCCCAATTGGATGGTGATAAGGATTCTTCTTATCGACGGAGGATTTCTTTCCTTATCGCTGCCGATTAATATGATAAATGGGAAACAAGATAGAATTATCCTACTTCCCTTATTGATGAGATTTACTTGATTTACAGGATAAGTGCGCTATTAGAATTAATCTACTTCCCTTTATTGATGAGATTTGGCTCTGATTTATTGTGATGCAGCTATTAGGAATTATCCTATAATTTCCTTATCGGGTGAGGTTTGGTTTGACTTTAAGGCGGATATGGGCTCTTAAGTCAGTCCACGTTACCGGCCCTTGGGGAGGATGAATTGGGCTCCCGTTTTGGGCCTGTGCCAAGAGCCCGGCTTTACTCGGCCTCGCTTATAAATCTTCTTAATCCCGCTGGCTGGGAGTGGGCTCATGGTTTCATTTTTTTAAACTTAATCACTACTAAAATAGACTCATAGAGCCATAATTTTCTTTGAAGGATGTATGAGCAAAATATGGCTCAATTGTCCCCGTAAAATTTGGCAAGTGAAGGTGTATTGGGTAGACATCAACCTTAACCAAAATCCTAGAATGCAAATGATTTTTCTTTTTGGTTATTCTTGATTGTGAAATATGTGTGATGGATTAGGGGTTAACGAGAGGAAAGCCCTAGTTGAGGTTTAGATTCTGAGGACAGGGAATTGAAAGACGCATAATCTTTTTGGTTTGCTCCTAAGTCTCTTTCCTATTTCAAGTATTGAAGGCGAAATTTGTTCTCCATATTCTAACCTCATTTCATATTGTTTGTGAAATGCTATTTTATGAAAGCTACATATTGATTCTCAACTAATTAATATGAAAGTTTGTCAACATTTGCATGTATGCATTATTTGAACTATAAATGAAACGATATGCTTGTTCTATCTACTCCTATTCTTGTTTCATATTTGAAATGTTTGTTCTAAATGTATTAGAAAAACATATCGGTTTGTTTTGATTGATTTGAGACAGTTGATTTGGTGGCATGAAAATTTCCATGATTATTGAAACAATGGTCTTGTATTAAACATACATATTATAATCAGATATATGAGTAGATTTGAAAGCCCTCAATAGAATGATTAACCGTTAATTCAAGATAAAGGATAGATTGGCATACCAATAGAGGTCAAATTAGCAAAGACGAGAACAAATGTATCACGCTACACTCCGATCCAGAAACAAATGCAGGATAAAGATTCGTAGTGTCTACGAATTGATTTTTAGTAACCGCCACAGTGTTCCGGCCGACGGTAATCAGGTTATAAAACAATGTTTTTATACTCTGCCCGCAGCCTCGCTGGGACAAAGGCTTGATTCCATATCCTATATACCGAAAAACATAAAAGCAAATTCAAGTATGCGTAACTAAATGACTTTGAGATTTTTAACATATTGGAATTGAAATGTAAATGATCGCAAATTGAAATGATAAGAAAGTTATGAAATGCATGATTTGTGATTTGAATGATTTATTGCATAAGAAAGTGCATATTTGAATGCATCAATGAACCGTAATGGATGTATGAAATATATGTATTGTATTTGCATGGACTACAAAAGAGTCAAAAGCATTGTTTAGGAAAATTTTTGCATGATTTAACTTAAACTGAATGGAAGAGAGAATCAGAGTAGAACCACTAAGTATGAAAATGTTTAGCGATTGTTTTACCAATGTGCGTATCGAGGATATATAATGATTGAAAGTGATCCAAGATCGAGGAGCCGATTCATAAAGAAGGAATTCACGGGTATGCTCGACTGCGCATTCATGTCATGCTTTAACTTGATATTTTGTAAAAACATTTTGAACTCCTCGAATATCTATTTTGTAAATCATTTTGAAAAGGCATAGAATGCCTTCATCAGAATGCATTTTGTTAAATGTAATGCATGGGTCATTTAAATTGAAATCGCTTCCGCAAAGATTTGAGAATGAAATGTATTTGATAAACGAATTTGGTTAATGGTTTCGTCGTGGCGTCCCTGGCGGCTCGGGACCCGCCTAATCTGCCTGGGTCACGGCTCTAGGGTCGCCACATTATAGTGGTATCGGAGCCTAGGTTTAGGCGGTTCTACAAAATGATTTTGAAATTTTTTTTTTTGTGAATGATTTTGAAATTGTTTATAACATGCATTGCATTTGCATATAAAGTCGACGGACTCGATGCGGATCTTGGTCGGTCTTAATAGATGAAACATGGGATACATATCCTTAGGGCTGGAGGAAGACCAAGTGGGAATCGTCAAGATGCCTGCTAGTGTGGAAGGTGGATGTCATCCCATGTTCCACCAATGAATGAACCGAAACATGCCAAGTAGGGGTGCTAGTGATATCCTTCAACAGCTAGGCTCAGCATACAAAGAGCAAAGATAACCACCGCTGTTGCCCTCAACGATCAGCCATTGAGAGGATGGCAAGGTACACCCAGATTTTCTGGACTCGAAGAGGATGAGCCCTTCTATGTAGAGAATTGGTCTAGCGACCGAGTGAATGCTAGTGCAAATGCATTGTACACTGGATGAGAGCTTGAAATGTGCGACCTCCTTACTACAGGATGAGGCTTATCACTGTGGGTTTCAGACCAGACTCATCAAATGAGAGACATGATGGAAGTTCTTCTCGATGAATTCAAGAAGTTTTATGGGTCGATCTTATTTGGCTAACATGAGAAGAGAGTTTCATAATTCGAGACAAGACATGAGTGCCACAGTATCAAAGAGAATTCACATGGTTAGCAAGTATGTTCCCAAGATACTTAGAGTGAGGGAAGAAAAGTGTCGTAGGGTTTGAAGACGGCCTTAATGACCTTATTCGGGCCCATGTCACAGGATTTTGCCATGATGATTTTTCCAAAATTGTGACATGTGCATTGAATGTGGAAAAAGTAAAGAAAGAGGAAAAAGAGAGAAAATATAAAAGACAAGGAAAGAAAAATCCCGGTCAGTCCAGTTCACAACAACAACAAAGGAAGAGATTCAGGGGACCACAAGGTTCCAAGCCACCACAAATTTCAGCCACCGGGTAGGAATACTACTCTACCGCAATCGTCAGTTACGAAAATCAGAGGTGCTCTAGAGGACAGACCGTTCTCCTCATTGCTCCCATTGTGGGAAAATCATGTTAAAGGAGAATGTTGGAGACTTGTTGTGTGCTTGTTTGATTTGTGGATCCAAAGACATGAGCTGAGAGATTGTTCAGTCGTTTATTTACAGCGACTCTTGTAGATCAAAAGGCCAAATTAAGTATACAGCAAACAAGAGTAAGGTATCACCGAGGTTCCTGAGACAAGGACACGTGACCTTGGGTAGGCAAGATGGTCGTGCTCCAGCTAGAGCATATGCAATGAAAGCAGTGGAAGATACCAACGCTCCAAATGTGATAGTTGGTAATTTCCAAATCTTTGATACTACTATACATGCATTGATTGACCCCGGTTCAACCCACTCATATATTTGTATTGACATACCTAGTGTGAAAATTTACTCTTAGGGAGGGAACCTAGTATGACATCTTGGTGACGAACCCGGCTTCTGCAGTAGTGTTATTGTGAATATAGTGTATAGAGATTGCCTCATCCGAATACGAGAGTATGAGCTCCTAGTAATGGATCGAATTATCCTTTAAGGAGTTTGATGTGATTTGGGATGGATTGGTCGTCCCGATACTCAAGTGATGGTGGACGTAGAATGAAAAGAGTGACCTTGAGAACAATCGAATGAGGATGAAGCACTTTCTTTACTCCATGAGAGGCTCACCACCCCCTCTAGGGATATCCATGTACCACGGCTAGAAAAAATGGTGCGAAAAGGATGTGAAGCCTAATGGCTTATGGATTGATACGGTAGCAAGGCCTAGTGTATCCGATATCCCCATCATAGTGACTCTCCTGAACTGTTTCCTAAGAGTTATCAAGATTGCCTCCATGGAGGGAGATTGAGGTTGATATCGACGCTTGCATTGTGTGCCAATCGATATCCATTACGACTGCATCGAATGTTCCAGCGTGAGCAAAGAATCAGTTTCCAGCCAAAAGAAACCGCTAGCGCCGGTTTATCGGACTGCGCACACCGTTATTCCAAGTGTTTTTGTTAAGAAGCAGATGGTACACTTTGATTATGTATTAATATAATAACCTAACAAGTCGAATTATAAAGAATAAGGTCTATACTCCAGAATTCGATGATTTGTTTGACCAACTCCGAAAGGTGCAAGTATCTTTTCAAGATTGACGGCGACCGGGTATCATCGCTGAGAATTAAAGATGTGGATGTGCATAAAACGACGTTTAGAACGCCGAGTATGACATTATGGAGTTCCTCAGAATGCCGCTTGGTTCGACAAATGTCCCAAACAGGGGCTTTCTTGCCGGACCTAATGAATCGTGGTTTTCAAATCGTACGCGATCATTTTGTCGTAGTGTTCATAGATGACATTCTTGTGTATTCGAAAAGATCGAAAATCACTTACACACACGCTCGTAGTGTTGTAGGTGACTTCGAGAAAGAGTAGTTGTATAAATCAGCAAAGCGTGAGTTTTGTCGAATGGCGATCCTTTCGGGGCAATATTGTAATGTAAAGAAGGAATCCGAAAGGATCCAAAGAAAATAGAAGTAGTTGTCGCACGGAAGCCACAGAAATGTTACGTATGCGTAGTTTCCGACCGGGCAGGTTACTATGGAAGATTTGTTAAAGGGATTTCGTTGATCGCAACCCCAATGACGACCGCCGAAAATGTGAAATTTGAAATGGGTGAAGAACAAAGAAGTTTTACGTCGAAAGCATTCCTTAACCCGAGGCCCTGCCTATCAAATTTAATTCGCTGTAAGGAATATGTGATCTTTAGTGACGTTTCACTAAATGGACTTGGATGTGTCCTAATGCAAGAGGGTAAAGTGGTAGCCTATGCTTCAAGACAATTGAAGCCGCATGAAAAGAACTACCTCTAATGCGCATGATTCGAATTAGCCAGAATTGTATTTGCGCTTGAAAATTTGGAGACATTATTTGTATGGAGAAAATGTTTCATCTACACGATCATAAGAGTCTTAAGTATTTGCCTCACAACGAGCTTAATCAACACAACGGGATGGATGAGTTGACAAAGACTATGATTGCGTGATTGACTATCACCAAGGAAAGGCCAATGTAGTGGCCGACGCTTTGAGTATAAAGACAATACAAACGCTTCGAGCGTTGAATGCTCATTTGTCGTTGACAGATGATGGTATAGTAGTGACATAATTGATAGCGAGACCGAGTTTGTTGAATCGAGTGCTAGAGGCACAAAAGAAAGATGAGAAATCATTAAGAGTAGTAAGTCGATTGGAAATGCAGTAAAGAAATCGAAGCATAAATGAAGATGAGATTTTGTATTATAAAGATTCGGCTTAAAACGATGATACGATTTGAGGAAAGCCATACTTGAAGAAGCACATAGTGGATCTTTCACTATCCATCCCAGAAAGCACAAAGATACTAAGATTTGAAATGCTGGCTCTAGTGGTCAGAATGAAAAGATATATCGCAGTTTGCAACCACGTGTTTGGTTTTGGCAAAGAGTCAAGGCAGTAGCATCAAGTTCCTTCGGATTATTGTTCATCGCACACCGGAGCGAAATGGACCGACTACTATGATTTTAGAAGTCGGGTTACCTATCGACAGGAGAAAGCATGACTCAATTTGGGTCGAGGACCGATTGGCCAAGTCACCACTTCCTTATCAATATAGTCCGACTATTCACTTGATAAGCTTGTGCGTGAGCGATATCAAGGAAGAACTGTCAAGGTCATTCTGATGATTCATTATCTGCATCCAGATCCTATAATATTTTAAGATTTTGTGAATTATAGTTTACTGGGCAATTATCCATTTCAAGATAAATGTCATCCACATTTACTAATACTATAGAGTGGATCCCATTCTCGGTGATACTATATTTGCATGGTGATCATCACAGGGCATTGGGATAGTTAACATCTCTTTAGTTCAATTCATATTCAAACTGCTCAATCTATATATTGAATTTAATATAGTCTATATGTCAGAGACAAACAAACATCCGTTGTGTTAATAATCCATTTTAAATATTAATTTTATCTCCACTATTATTGAGATCAAGAAAATATTTATATAATATGATTGAAACAACGATGATGATGGTACAACTAAAATGCCACATGTTAAAGATATTCGTAGAGATTGGGGAAAAGTATTGGAAAGTATCGCCTGGAAGAAGGTGATGAGATTCGGGAAAAGCGGTAAGTCAACCCTAATTATCGCCCCATGAAGTGATCAAAAAGCCGGGTCTAGTGGCATATAGATTAGCATTACTTCCCGACTTAAGATCCATAATGTATTTCATGTGTCCATGCTAGAGGTACCGATTGGACGTATCACATGGGCCACTGTGAGACACCGAGCTGAGACCTGATTTGGATATATGTAAGAAGAGCCAGAGATCTGCCTTGAAGTAAAAAGAATTGGGGAACAAGAAGATTCCGTTAGTCAAAGTGCCGGAGAAACCATAAGACCAGCTTCATTCGGGGAGCGAAGAAACGATGCGGCAAACAAAGATCCGCAATCGTTTGATTCAAGGTAAATTCCTTTAGGACGAAATTCTTTCTTATGAGAGAGTCACTGCACGCCCCAAAATAACCCTGCACTTTTTAATAATTTTACTATATTCGGGTATAATTGAGTCAAAACTTGGGTATTTTTGAAAATCTGTTAAATGAATATTGATTGTTATTTGATAAGTGATTTAAAAAAGATCAACCCGAAATTTACCCAAGTATCAAGGGGGCAAAAGTGGAAACTTATAAAATCAGACCTAAAGGTCATCAGGAATATGTTTATGTGTCTAAGAGTGAATATGGGAAATCTGAAGGCAAATAGAAGGATGTAATGAGCGAGACAGACTTTAAGATAACTGTTCAAATCTGCTTTTTAGCCAACCAAGTGCCTTATGAGTTTTGATTTGAAGACCAAAATTACTGAGAGCTAATAGAGCAAAACGTTTTTTGGGAGAGAAGAGAGGCAAAGAGAGAAAGCTTGGGTTTTGTAGAAGAAATCAAAAGATTTGTGCAAGAACTTGCAAGGTTGTTCCAGGTGAAGGCTAGGGCAAGGGTTTCCAAGTGATTCAAGGTATGTGAACAAACCCTAGAATTTATTTGAATGATCTTTGAGTTAGGAAGAAACCCTAGTTTTGTACAAATGTGATTTTTTTTGTTGGTTTGAGTTCAGTTTTGTGGTTGATTTTGGTTTGTGGTCCTCAAATGGAGGAGTTTTGTATAGAGGAAATGATGAAGTTTTAGGGGAGATGCTGTCAAAATTTTTCAAACCCATGTTTTTGTTTTGGTCATAACTTGGTAATTTCTCATCCAAATTGAGTGATTCAAATTGTTGGGTACACTAGACGTCTAGGAGAACAAATCTCCATGAAATAAGTATACCCAGATTTAGACCCCATTGGATCCAACACGCTGAAGTGATGCTCGTCTCTATAAAATTTATGGTCCAAGCCAAAATGCTTATGTTTTGGAATAGTTTTGGTATTTAGGCCATAAGTTGGAGTTTCACTCATCCAAATTTCGAGTGATTCAACATTCAGGGTAAAACTAGACTTCTAGGAAAATAATTTACTTGAAGGAAGGATATGAGTAAATTTGTAACTCCAAAGTCTACTTAAATTTGTCAAAATTGAGCTATGTGTAAGAATAATCCGATTCATTTGCAACCGGGAGAAGATGATAAATGAATAACTGAGTTCATCGATCCAAATTGGATGATTCCAATTGGAGGAGAAACCTTAGAACTATAGATTTCCAATGAGTGGAAGGGATCATTACCACTTATGGAGTTAAGACCTTGAAATTGAGAAAAACAAAGAGTAACTGAGTGAGTCAAGTATATCACCAGCTTCTACATAAGATGCTACAACTTGTGCTCGAAGGATCCAAATGAGATGATTCAAATTCCTACTAAAAATAGACTATAGAGCTATAATTTTCTTGATGAATGTATGAGAAAAATATGGCTCAATTGTCCCCAGAAAATTTGGCAAGTGAAGGTGTATTGGGTAGACATCAACCCTAACCAAAAATCCTAGAATGCAATAATGATTTTTCTTTGGTTATTCTTTGATTGTGAAATATGTGTGATGGATTAGGGGTTAACGAGGAGGAAAGCCCGAGTTGAGGTCGAGATTCTGAGGACATGAATTGAAGGACGACAATCTTTTTGGTTTGTTCTAAGTCTCTTTTTCCTATTTCAAGTATTGGTTTGTTCTCCATATCTCTAACCTCATTTCAAGCATTGTTTGTGAAATGCTTATTTATGAAAGCTACATATTGATTTGAACTGATTGGTTGTGAAAGTTTGTCAAATATTTGCATGTATGCATTATTTGAACTATAAATGAAAACGATATGTTTATTCTATCTACTCCTATTCTCGTTTCTCTCAAGATTTGAAATGTTTGCTCTAAATGCATTAGAAAAAACATATCGCCTTGTTTTCCTTTGGGATTGATTTGAGATTACTGATTTGCATATGAAAATACTAGATTAGCTGAAATGAATGGCTTGTACAAACACATACATGTCGTGCTATGAGTGATTTGAAAGTTTTATTAATCAGCACTCGCAAAGGACAGAGTGTCAATGTGTCAAATTAGAGAAGACAAGAAACCCATATTGATGTGTGCCATTGATTTTGTCGGCCGACAGTATCGGGTGTTCACTAATTGATTTTTAGTAACCACAGTCAGCCTCACGTATCGCATCGTGTTATAAAAACAAAATGTTTTTATGCCGAATTTCAATCAAGGTTTGACTGATATCCTATATCGAAAACATGTGCTAGCTTCAGCATGCGTAATCTAATGACTTTACTTCTTGACATATTGGCTGAAATGCATGATTGCAACTGAAATGATAAGAATGTTATGAAATGCATGATTTGTGACTTAATGATTTATCGCATAAGAAAATGCTATTATATTGTGAATTATCAATCTAAATCATAACAAGACATAAGAAATAAATATATGTGAGCTGTGGCTGTACTGATCATTCAAAAGACTAAAAGTTATTGCTTGTTCTGCATGACTGATTTCAAATTTCCAATGCAAAGAGAAAACCCAGAATCAGCTAAGCATGAGGAATGTTTAGCGCATGTTTTACCAATGCAGGTATCGAGCGATATATAGTGATCGAAGCGCATCCAGCATCGAGAGCCGATTCAAAGAGTGGCCAGCGAGCATGCCCTCTGGTTTCGCATTCATGCTCACGCTTCTTTTTAACCATATATTTTCAGAAACATTTTCAACTTTGAATTTCTGCTTAAAATCATTTGAAAGCAAGATAGAATGCCCTATTGTAATGTATTTTTGTTAAATGCAGTTTATATCGTTCTGCTCGAAGCTTCCACATTTGAGAGGAAATGCATTTGATAAACCATTTGCCAATGCACGGATCTAAGGTCCCTCGGTTTCGTGCCTCTGACTCGCCAACCGGCCTGGCTGCCTGGGCCCACGCTTAGATGCCTCCTAAGGCCACCGGCTGAGTTCGGCCTCGACTACATGGTCCTAACCGAACCCGGGGACCCTCGGCCAAAGCCATTAACCAAATCTGTTTATCAAATACATTTCATTCTCAAATCTTTACGGAAGCGATTTCAATTTAGGGCAAGCCCATAAACATTTATATTTAACAAAATGCATTTATGTCATATTCTATGCCTTTTCAAAATGATTTACAAAATAGATATTCTAGTTCAAAATGTTTTTTACAAAATATCAAAGTTCAAAAAGAAATGACATGAATGCACAAGCCTGAGCATACTCCGTACCCTTCTTATGAATCCACGCCTCCCAACTTTGATTCGCCGATAACTATATATCACTGCACCGCAAGATTGGGAACAATACGCTAAGCATTTTCATACTTAGTGGTTCTATACATTCTTCTTCCATTTCGCTTTTTATACCAAATCATGTAAATTTTTTTTCTAAACAATGCTTTAGAATCTTTTAAATGATCCATGCAAATACAATACATATATTTATGTCATATACATCCATTTACGGTTCATTGATAATTCCAAATATGCACTTTCTTATACAATAAATCATTCAAATCACAAATCATGCATTTCATAACTTTCTGATTATTTCAATTTTAATCATAATAATTCCAATATGTCAAAAATCTCAAAGTCATTTCAGTTCTGCCCTTAACAAATTTAACCTATGTTTTCGGTATATAGGATATCGGAATCACCGGCACGGTCCCGCTGGGCTGCAGACCAATATAAAAACATTTGTTTTATAACACAAAGTACGGTTCCACTGGGTTGTCGACCGGTTACTGTGCAATCAATTCAGAACACTACCACACCGTTCCGCAAGCATTGGACGGAGCGGCACATCAATACATTCATGGTAATACTGCTAATTTGACCCCTATTGGTATACCAATCTATCCTTTATGCGAATTAACGGTTAATCATTCTATTAAGGGCTTTCAAATCACTCATAGCAATACGGTATAGTATGTATGTTTAGGCCAAACCATTCCATTTTCACAATCATGAAATTTCAGGCGCAATCATGTCACGCCCGATTCCCGCCGACATGATCCGAACCGAACCGGACGCCGAGACCCTATATATATACTGACTCTTACTCCGAATAATTATACATTGGTATATCCAAGTCTATAATATATCCAAATCATATACAAAGTCCAAAATAAACTACCACCGTAGTGTTTATAGTGTCAGGAGATACAAGACTGGGTCCCATTTATATTATTCAAAAACCATACAATTGCTACCATCATCGAGTGCGGAACCTACAATGATGAACCCACTGCAGGTTGGCCTTGAAGAATGCTAAGTTCTCTGACGCCTTCTCCGTACTCTACACGGATTAAAAACTCCGTATGTTTACGCTTTGGGAAAACATATATATAAATATGTGTAAAATTCGGGGCCATAATAAGATATAACAATAATAAAAGTATCGTAATTTCATGCATTCGTATACGGACTTATACAAGTAATTATGCTTATCCGACTTATGCCTACGAATTTTAATTTATGCTTACAATCCGACTTATGCCTTATTCTTCTATAAAAGTAACTTAGGTACTACACGTGTTCCATTATAATGGAAGTACCTCGTAGGGTACTACCGACGTATATTATATTACTGTGACTTATATGTTTATTCAGTCTCCTCGTAGGAGTTACAGAGCTTACTCTATTCACTACCCGCACGCATTACGCATCGTAACATACACCCATAATTTCCTCTTGTTTATTCTTTTTCGTATTATTATCATATAATTACCGGGATACCTGCATCAGTACTAATAAACGTAAGACACATCATAATAATATCCAAAGATATTATACAAGACGGAAAAGGTGGATTTTTAATACAGAACCGAGTGCCATAAAGACAATTCGTGACAGGAGGTCGGGGAGTTAATTCTATCAGACAGAGTACCGTTGGCTCAATCGAGTACGAGCACTACCGTGAGTACCGGGTACTAATCGTGACGTGGCGTATGTCAATTAATGCTGATCTCGTGTATTTTTATAATTATATGAGTTCGCACTTATCGTTTAGAATATGGCATTCTTGCATTACATTATGTGTTCATGACAGATCGATTATATACAGATAAGGTATGATGCGTGATATAATCACACCTTAATCATGTATTCTTATTCTTCTCTGAATCTATTTACGTGAATTGGAATCAATCCAATCGATCATTCAACCAGTTATGGCATTTCTAGCGTCAACTAGTCTACTTAATGATTTTTACCAAGGTACAGATTGCAATATTTATTTTCCAGTGCCTGTCTCGATATTTGCACTGGATATTTGTACTATTTTAAAGTTAAGGTGCTATGGGTTCTATTCCAACTGAATCACCCCATTCGAGCACCAACCTCAAGTTACGTCCGAAACAACTCATCTAATTTATGATCAACCGATGCAGAAATGGGCTTGTAACATGGCCCCACCTCCTTCCGTGAATTTTTTGATATCTAGAATCAGAATTTGAGATACCCCATAAATATATTTGGTTCTCCTTGAAGTCTATTTTACATAGCCACTTGAATCACTCAAATCGGAGAAGAAATGAGCAAGTTATGGCCAAAATACGAAAACTGGTCAAAACTGGGAACAGTAATAGCCCCACCGTAATTTTGCTCACTCTAAAAGAGATCAGCCAAAAATGACCAAGACCCAGATATTCTACCCAGAGGGACTTCAATCCTACCGGTAGGACCTCCAAAAGTGCCTCAAATTGGGTGAGCTCCCATTTTTCATGCCTTATCATCCTTAGATCACTCCTAATGCATCCTTCATCAAAAAACTAACATGGAATCCTCCCCAAGAACTCCAAACACTTTAATTTGCAAAAGGAATATTTAGATTCATACTAATTTTCACCCAATTCTACAAATCCTTGAATTTTGGAGGATTCCATATCTACTCATTATGAACTAGGGCTTTTCAACCAAACTCCCTTAAATCTAGAGTTATGAGAATGTTTGCTCTAGCAAAACCTAGAGATGGGAATCAATTTAATGTTCAATGGAAACCCCAGCAATACATACCAAGCAATTTATACTCAAAAACATAAAATCCATACTCTTCATACTAAGGTCAAGTATCCATACCTTGGATTTGCTCCCTCCTTCCTCTTCTTCTTCTTCTTTCCCTTCTTCTCTCCTTCTCTTCTCCTCCTCCTCCCGTAGGTTGGCTTGGAGACCAAATGCATTTTTGGTCTCCACACCTCTTTTATAACAAGGGTTTAAATTATTTAGCATTCTAGCCATTAACTTTCCTTAATTACATTACAATTCTCATTATTTATACTTTGGGCCTCTAATTATATAACCTATGTCTTGATGTCCTCTTTGACAAATTACGGTTTTGCCCTTATAATATGTACAACTTCCGAGTTTTTAAGTTTCTATATTTTCGCAGTTAATTTACGAAAATTTTAATTTATGTCTACAAAATACCCTAAACATGTTGAAAACAACCAGGGTGTGTTTCGGGGTGTTACAAATCAACTGTCTCAAATCAATCAAAACAAGCTGATATGTTTTTCTAATACATTTAGAACAAACATTTCAAATCTTGAAACAAGAATAGGAGTAGATAGAACAAGCATATCGTTTTCATTTATAGTTCAAATAATGCATACATGCAAATATTTGACAAACTTTCACAACCAATCAGTTCAAATCAATATGTAGCTTTCATAAATAAGCATTTCACAAACAATGCTTGAAATGAGGTTAGAGATATGGAGAACAAACCAATAATTTTGAAATAGGAAAAAAAGACTTAGGAACAAACCAAAAGATTGTCGTCCTTCACCCTGTCCTCATCTGACTCAACTCGGGCTTTCCTCCTCGTTAACCCCTAATCCATCACACATATTTCACAATCAAAGAAAAATCATTTGTGCATTCTAGGATTTTTGGTTAGGGTTGATGTCTACCCAATACACCTTCACTTGCCAAATTTTCTGGGGACAATTGAGCCATATTTTTCTCATACATCCATCAAGAAAATTATAGCTCTATGAGTATATTTTTAGTAGGAATTTGAATCATCTCATTTGGATCACTCAAACACAAGTTATGGCATCTTTATGCCAAACTAGCCTGTGATGCCCAAACACCTGGGTTACCTACCGGCTTTTCTCTAATTTCAAGGGTCTTAACTCCATAAATTGGTAATGATCCCTTACACTCATTTAAATCTATGATTCTAAGGTTTCTTCTCCAATTGGAATCATCCAATTTGGATCAATAGAATTCAAGTTATTGCATTTTACATCCATACTACTCCAATTTGCAAAGCATATCAGATTATTCTTACACATAACTCAATTTTGACAAATTTCTGGGCACTTTGGGGTTACAATTTGCATATACTTCCTTCAAGTAAATTATTGTCCTTGAAGTCTAGTTTACCCTGAATGTTGAATCACTCAATTTGGATGAGTGAAACTCAACTTATGGCCAAAATACCAAAACTATTCCAAAACACATAACTGTTTCAGAACTGAACTAGAAATTTTATCCGAAACAGAGCATCACTTCAATGAATTTCTGGGTCTAATGGGGTCCAAATCTGGGTATACCTATTTCATGGAGATTTGTTCTCCTAGACGTCTAGTGTACCCAACAATTTGAATCACTCAATTTGGATGAGAAATTACCTAGTTATGACCAAAAAAAACATGGGTTTGGAAAATTTTGACAAAGATCTCCCCAATACTTCATCATTTCCCTCTATACAAACTCTCTATTCAGGACCACAAACCAAAATCAACCACAAACTTGAACTCAAAAAACCAACAAAAAAAATCACATTTGTACAAAGCTAGGTTTTCCTAACTCAAAGATCATTCAAATAAATTCTAGGGTTTGTTCACAGACCTTGAATCACTTGGAAACCCTTGCCCTAGCCTTCTCCTGGAACAACCTTGCAAGTTCTTGCACAAATCTTTTGATTTCTTCTATAAAACCCTAGCTTTCTCTCTTTGCTCATCTCTTCTCTCCCAAAAACGTTTTTTTTTGCTCTATTGAGCTCTTAGGCCAAATTTTGGTCTTTAAATCAACCTCATACAAGGCCTTGGTTGTCAAACCCATTTGGACTTAAGTTATTCCAAATTATATAGCCCATATCCTTCTATTTGCACTTCAAATTTCTATATTCACTCTTATCACATAAACATATTCACAAATGACCTTTAGGTCCCGATTTTATAAGTTTCCACTTTTGCCCTCGACACTTGGGTAAATTGCCCACCTTTTAAATCACTTATCAAATAACAATCAATATTCATTTAATTCTTCGTAAATACCCAAGTTTGGCTAAATTTATACCCGAATATATAATAAAATTATTAAAAAAATTCTAGGATATTTTTGGGGCGTTACACCTCCTTTGGATCGCTCAGTAGTGTACCGTACAACAGATAGTCCCATATGGGGTCAATCCAAAATTTCTACGGCCACATCGGGAGGACTTCGTCGCTTACGATGTTACCGGCGTTCCATGAGGTGCCCACCAGCACCCGCCTGTCCAGCTCCTTGAGGTGTGCCGTTGCTAGCTTAGCCAGGTGTCGCCCTTGAATCTCCGTCTGGGACGTGTCTCGACCGAACCCAGCATTAAACTTTTTTTGAGCGCGCTCACGTACCTTTGAGGAAGGATCATTTTTTCACCGCTTATGATCTCTATCTCAAGCCACCACCATTGAATTGTCAGATAATTTAGTTGATCGCCTCCATGGAGTGGGGCGAGGTTAAGCCCAATGGCGTTTATTCGACCAAGTATCGATGCATGGAACCCGACCAGTTCATATTCCACGCCAATCCCATCCGGTGAGTGTCAGACCAAACCTCGCACCGCTTCCTTGAGCATTAAGGCTCCTGATTCATGATAACCTCCGATGAGGAGGTCGGATGTAGTTGGAAGTGTTTGGTAGGCTCTATAGAGGTGAATTCCATGATGAAATCCGCCAACACTTTCCCTATGATCGCGAAAATAATACCTAATGTCGAACTTAATAAATGCTGCTCCATTTTACTAGTTTTCCTTGAGGTTTTTCGGTTTATATAGCATTTGTTTTTATTGGGTGTTATATCGAACTCATGGTGTGAGCTGTAAGTATGGTCGAAGTCTTCGCGTGGTCACCGCTAACTAACTTCTCCATCTTCTGATATTCTTTCCCTTCCGTCCCTCTCAAAGCCTATCAGCACATTGCACTCAACCGATGTGCCTCTATCCCGCTCTCTCGATCAGTGGCGGCAATCTAGCTCAGAAATTGGAAACGACTAAGTATAGTATGAGTCTCTCGCGAGGCTACCACAAGTGGGGAGCTCAAGTAGGTTTTTGCCGAGAACGCTTCAGAAGGGTATCCCAATGGAAGGCCTTTTTCAGAACTTGAAAGAAGGGCTGACACTTGTCATTAGATCTGGACACAAAGCGACTCAACGTAGCCATTCTTCCAGTCGGGCGCTGAATTTCTTTAGTATTCGAGGGTGGTTGCATGTCGAGCATGGCTTTTATCTTGTCCGGATTTGCCTCTATTTCGCGACTGTTGACTATGAAACCCAAGAACTTTCCTACAGAGACTCCGAAAGCACACTTGGTTGGGTTTTGCTTCATCTTGTAGTACTTCAAGACCTGAATAACAATAGTGGTCTACGTAAGCTTGAAGCCTTCTCACCGACTTCAACAAGATGTCATCTAGCGTATACCTCCGTGGATACGCCTATTTGTTTCCTCGAAACATCTTGGTTTCACTAACTCGATATGTGGCCCCCGAAGGTCTTCAACCCAAAAAAGGCATCACCCGATAGCAATATGTCCCCCCGTCTGGCCACGAAGGAGGTCTTTCTTGGTCACGAGGTCCATCCCGACCGATTATAGCCCGAAAGCTGGCCCATGAAGCTTAGAGCCTTCGTGTGGGCCGCGAGGGCGTCCACTATGAGGTCGTATCCGGTGCGGGAAAGTCGCCTTCGGGGCAGGCCTGCTCACGCAGAAGTCAATGCAGAGTCGCCACTACCATCATCTTCTGACAAGGACAACATTAGCCAACCAAACAGATAATCTACTTCTCGGATAGCTCGGGCTTGGAGGAGTTTGCTGACCTCCTCGTTGATCGCCTTATGCCTTTATGGGGCGAAACTTCTTATTTTATGTTTGACGGGTTTGAAGGAGGGGGCGACATTCAACTTATGGGTGATAACTGCTCGGTCAATTCCTCCCATGTCCTCTTGCTTCCAGGCGAATACGTCCACGTTTTGTTTTAAGAAGTGGATGAGGAGGTCTTTGACGTCCTCCGCTAGTTTGGATCCGATGTAGGTGAGGTGTTCTGGCTGGTCGTCAAGTTGCATTGGTTCTAGCTCTTCTGAAGGTGTTAGTCGAGTGTCCAGTTCGTCCCTCATGTCAAGCTCATCCATGTGGATGTTGTCCACTACTTTCTGTTTCATTGACGCCAAGTAGCACTCCCTAATTACCCGCTAGTTTCCTCGAACCATTCATACTCCATTCTCCGTAGGGAATTTGACAACCATATGGTAGGCGGAAGGGATGGACCTTATGGCATTGAGGGAAGGCTTGCCCAGTAACATGTTGTATGCCGATGGGGCCTCCACTATGAGGAATTTTATCGTCGTTGTGGCCTGGCATGGGGGGTCTCCCAAAGTGAGTACCAGTTGTACTGACCTTAGGGAAGTACTTTTTCTCCAGAGAATCCCCTTAAATGGGCTTTTACCGGTTCCAACTTCTCCCTTCCAATGCCCATTTTGTCCAATGCCGATGCGAAGATGATGTTGGCCTTCTGGAGCCACGTAACGGCGGAGATGTCCACATCGGATCAGGAATTCGATTTCTTTTTTCAACTGAATGCAGTCATTTGTCCTATGCCCATGATCTATGTGGAACTCATAGTACTTGGTCATGTCTCTTTTTGCTTAGTCTATCTTCATCTGAGACGGCCACCTTAAAAACTTCTCATGATGCACCTCGTATAGGACTTGAGACACCGAGGCCGTTAGTGGGGTGAATCACGGAGTGGTACCATGGGCCGCAGCTCAGTCAGGACCTAAGCGTCCCTAACGCACTTTCTTTCAAGATCGACCTTGTCTTCTATTCCTCCTGTGGAGATCTCGTCCCTGCCCATTCCTAGGGCTTCGGTCCCACTTTTTCTCGTCCATGCTTTTCTCCTTCCGCATGGAAGAGCTTCCCCGCTTAGACATAAGGGCCTCCTCGCTATTAATGTATTTTTTTTGCTTTGGCGAGCACCTCGGCCATGTTTGCCTAAGGGTTCTTCGAGATGGAGAACATTAGGTCTTTAGACTGTATGCCTAGCCTTGCTATAAAGGCGATGATGACGAACTTTTCATCCGAATGTTCCACCACGACTCCAGCAAACCCTCCGGACGAAAGACCTTAGGGTTTTCGAGGGCCTTGCTTACTTGCCGGGTAGGTGGCTCAAGCCTCCGATATGTCCGAGCTCCGATGAAGTGGGACACGAAGGCAATGGAGAGTTCTTTGAAGGATGAGATCTAGGCTGGCAAGAGCCTGTTGAACCATGCCAAGGCCGAGCCCTTAAGCGTGATGGCAAAGGCTCTGCATCTCACGGGGTCTTGGTATCCATGCAGCTCCATCTGGTTCTTATAGGTGGCTTGAGGGTGGGTTCTATTTCTGGTCTTTCGTCTACGAAAGCTTCAATCTGCGACATTCTGAATTTTGTTGGGAGAGAGAAGTGTAGTACCTCGACCGTGAATGGGGATTCTGTTTGTTGTACTAGGGCATCCATGGAGACTGGTGCTCGACCTTTCATAGCCTCCTTCATGTAGCTGAGCTCTTGTTGAATTTCCTGGAACCGTTGCTCTTAAGATTGTTCCCCTTTTCCCTGCTGATAAGGGGTTGGCTCATCACCTCCATTGTTCTAGCCATGCATCCCCTCATTGCGACCATCTCCGAGGGGCATGTAGGGATCATGCTGTCACACCCCGATCGGTCCGACCTGATATCGATCCGAACCGTAGTTCGGGTGCGAACATACTGGACTTCTTACTCATGACCGTATATCAGATATCTCAAGTCTTATAATATATCAACATATCATATACAAAAGTCCAAAATAAAACTACTAATCGTGAGTGGTATTTACGCGATCACATATACAAAGATCGAGTCTCATTTACATATTCAAAACTATACATTTATATTTACTCTATCGAGTGCAGGAACCCACAAAGATGAACCCTACTCGTGTGTCGTCTTCTATGAGAATGCGAAGTTCTTGGACGTCTTCTCTTGTACCTACACAGATTAAAAACCCGTGCTAAGCTTTACACTTAGTGGGAAACATATGAAATATGCATGTACACATTTATGTTCAGCATATAACAATAACAGATATCAGAAATTGCATGCATTTCATAGACTTAGACAAGTACTTATGCTTATAACAGGCTTATACTTATTCGGATCTCCCGTAGGAGTCCCAGAGCTTATTCTTATTCAGAAATACCCGAAGGTATTACAGATCAGAACGATACACATTTGTTTCCTCTTATTCATTATCCAGGTTATTATCATATAACTATGGGAATACTCGACCAGCAGCATTAAAATAAGACCAATCAAGGATCCCGACCCGATTAACCTCACGAACCCGAGGGACTCCCAAGACTCCAATGGATATAGAAACTTTTCCCTTAAACTGCCAATTAAAATCCATGGAGCGTAACCCTTACAATCTTTAACATATCTTAGAAAATAATGCGGTGCTAAGTGATAAATTTTTTTTTTTCTTTTCTTTTGTTTTTTCAAACACTCGATTTTTCAGAAAAATCGCTGCAGTTTCTCTCCGCTGGACTTTCCCAAATTTACAAAACTCCGAGCAAAAGCATTTAAAACACTTATAAACTTCAATTTTATACTTCCATATTAGGACTTCTCATTCCACAACCCAATCAACACACATACATACATATACATTTGTTTACTTCAAATCATCAAAACATTCAAACCCTCTTAAATTCCATGCACATTTTATCAAAGCTCTCAGGGCTTGAGCCCCACTTGGCCGACCGCCACGTACCTCATCCATCGAGGATCAAAGCCCACGTAGTTCCTTTTCAACTTTTATACATATACATATATACATAACAAAATATTCAACATAAACAATATGCAAAATTATATACAATGAAATCAGTGTGTCGTTTCCTTGATGGCTCTACCATCGCACCGGGGACGCTCTACTCAGGCACCTATCTCGGTCCCGAAAATAGTTTGAAACATAGGAAAAGAATGAGCTAAAGGAGCCAAAGGAGTGCGCTCATCAAAATAACCTTTTCAATATATATCAAAGCAATAATTACTTATACAATTAAAATCAGTTTATACCTAAGTTACTTATGCCTCAAACTTTTCTTTTTATAATAAATACTTATAGTATTTAAAAATCAATCATGCCTTAAACATTTATGCCTCAAACTTTCTTTTTTATTTCCTTCTTTCTTTCTTTCTCGATGGAACCTAGAATGTTCACACTGTATCAGCTTTCCTCGTAATCGACGGTGAGGGACAAATACATTCTGGCCATAACTACTACGGAGAAACTCACGCTTGCATAGGTTCCGGCCATAGCACTTTATAACGTGTATGATATTACTCTAGACACCTATTTCCTCGCTTAGTAACCTATAACTTTACCCTCTAAATCCTTACACGTTTAAAGTACCATTCTATATCACCATAACAAACATAGGGGGGTTTAGGTAACCATCGCAAACATTTCCTTCAAAATACATTTATAAACCATTTAAATCCTTTACTTTATCATTAAAACACAAATGCATTCTTTACACATTTTTAAACTTTCATAATACCTTAACATATGCATACATATTTCATATACATATAAATATATATTGATGCAAGATAAAACATTTCCATTAAACTTTCAGTTTAACATTAAATCATTCACTTGTAAAACTCAATTTTCAAAATATTTTCACTCACGCTTCACCGCTCAATCCCGCTCGTTTCCCCGTCAGCCTCCTGCTCCCGTCCGAGCAAATTTTCACCTTTCCAAGAAAATCACACTACACATTAACCATAATTTCCATTTAATCCACCATAAACACTCATTCCTATATTCTTATTCCTCTTAGGAATCTATTTTACTTAGAATTGGAATCAATCCAATCAGGATCATCCAAACTAAAGTTATGGCATTTTCATGCCAACTAGTCATATTCCATCATTTTCTAGTGACAGTTTGTTACTCATTTTTCCGAGGTCTTGACTTCATATTTTTGACACTATGTCCTTATCTCATTTTGTGGTTAATGCTAAGGGTTCTATTCCAATTGAATCACCCAATTCGAGCACCGAAACTCACTCTTTTACGTCCAAATAACTGGCTAATCTATGTTCAAAAAACTGAACCAGAATTTGGCTTTGCACATGGTCCTACTTTGAGTGAATATTTAGGCCACTTTATGATCAGGAATTTGTGATACTCTTCTTCAAGTTTTGTTCTCTTCAAGTCTATTTTATTTGTGCTACTTAAATCACTAAATCGATCCAAATCTGAGCAAGTTATACAAAATACCAAAACTGGTCAAAACAGAAAACAGACATTTCCCGTACTGAGACCATGCCCAAAATCGACCAAAATGCGTTTTTCTCTTCCATTTTTTTTCTTTCACTCTAAACACTTAAATCTGATGAATTATACCCATTTCAACATAATATACACAATTCACTATCAAACCCTAACCCTTACTCACTTGATTTTGTCAAACCCTAACCTAAACCATGGCTTTCAATTGATATTAAATTCGGAAGACCATTAAACCTTAAATACCATCAATTTAACATCCATACCAGAATTTTTAAGACATTAAACATGGAAATGACTAAACCCTAACTTTCCCACCATGAAAACTTACTTGTTTCTTGAGTTTCTTTGGCTCCTCTCCTTGATTACCACTTTGAAGATCACTTGAAAGCTTGAAAACAAAGAAAACTCTACCCCAACTCGATTTCCTTTCTCTTCCTTTCTCCTTTCTCCCTCTTTTTCTCTCTCTTTCTCCTTTTCTCTCCTCTCACACGTGATCTCCTATTTGGAGACTTAAATCCTAATTTGCTTTTAAATTCCAACTTTCCAAAATTACCCTTAAGTCAAAGAATTCACCTGGTTATTATTGTAAAGTGAATTACCCTTTATCCAAGCCTCTCATAGGTCCATTTTATGAGACCAAGTCATTTACCCATTATTAAATCATAACTTAGCTTATTATGAAAGATTTTGATTGGCTAGTACAATTAAATATCTCCATTATAGCATTTTATCTCGTTTCGCTTTTTTAATGGTTTTTTTATATCGATTATATGTCAAAAAATATTCTATGGTCGTCTATATTTAAATTTGAACATAAATATTCTAATTAAATCCTTCACAGCACCCCTGCCCAAATCACCGAAACGGATGTAAAACAGCTTAAAAATCGGTAATCCGGACAATAAAGGATATTACCCGAATTACGCTCGATCACTCCGAAACTATCCAAACGGACTCCGCTTTCACTTTATTTCAGCCAAGTAGGTCTTTATGATATATTCTGACATTAGAAGCAGCCTCAATTTCCAAAAATTTCAACGCAGGTCCCGAATTTCAGTCCCTGAAATCACTATTCACTTAAATCTCCTATTCTCTTCTCTAAATACGCTCAAAGTCATAGGAACCGAAATTTTTACAAATTCCTTCAAACCCCTCCATCTCTGGATATAATAAGAAAAATCATTATCCCAGCATTCTACAATTTTCTAAATTCCACTTCATGTCCAAATGACGTCCTGAGCATTCTAAATTCCCACCCACCCGCTTATATCATCGACCTCAACCGCTCACAAACTACTATTATAACATTCAATCAAAGCTGGGGGTTTTACAATCACCCTCCTTATAAAAATTTTTGGTCTCGAAATTAAAACACGGTACCTCGCATCAAAGAGATGGGAATAATGTGCCCTTCATCCGCTCCCTCATGCTCCCACATGTAGCTTCCTCTACCGTATGACTCCTCCACAATACCTTCACCAAATGGATGACTTGTTATGCCAGAATCCTGCTCCCGACGGCCGAGGATCCGTGACCGGTTCCTCTTCTCGTATGTCAAATTCCTCCTCAGATTTCCACCGGTTGCCTGGCCATCGCACGCCATGGTCCTGTATGTACTTCATGGGGCTATTAGAAACATGGAAAACATCGTGGAATGCTATCGAGGTCAGATGGCAAACTAATCGATATGCCACCTCTCCAATCCTCTCAACAACTCAGATGGTCTAATATATCGTGGACTCAACTTTCCACGTTTCCCAAATCTTAGTACGCCCTTCCATGGGGAAATCCTCAAAAATACCATATCCCCTACCTCGAACTCTAGGTCCCTACGGCGATTGTCCGCATAACTTTTGTCGGTCTTGTGCAATTTTCGCCATCCCTTATAACTTGATTCATCACAAGTCACTCAACAATTTCCGACCTACTAATTTCCTTTCACTCACCTCGTCCCAACGTGATCGGAGTCTCTAATATTTCCGCTCCATAAAGAGCCTCCTTATAAGGGGCCATACTACTGGTCTGATAACTGCGAGCAGATGCGAACTCCGCTGTGGGGTAGATAAGTGTCCTAGCCTCTAAACTCCATAACACATGCCCTGCTATTATCCTCTAAAGTCTCAGATACCCTCTCAGACGCCATCCGTTGCGGGATGAAAAGTCGCACTAAAATGCGCTTAAAGGTCAAGGGCATTCTGTAACCGTCAAAACCGTGAGGTAAACCCGGGACTTCGTCGAAACAATGGAAACCGGCGTACCATGCGCCTGGAGCACCCTAACGATAATCGGGTTAACTTATCCAATGAATCACTATTCCTCGATAGGAAATGGGCCGATTTCACAATTCATTTCACAATCACCTATGATTCGTATCATGGCCATTCCGCAACGTGGAAGTCCTACCATAAAATCCATAGGTGATTCTCTCCCATTTCCACCGAGGAATCGGAGTGACCGTGAATAGTCCCCAAGAGTTTCCGATGTTCAGCCACCCGTCGACATGTGAGACATCCTGAGCATCTAACTCGCACATCCCTCTTCATAATCTTCCACCCGCAGGGTTCCTTTAGGGTATGATACATCTTTTGTGCTTCCTGATGCATATACAAGCTGAGGAATTGGGCCTCCTCCATAATCTCTCTCCTCACATCACCCACTGTACACAACCCTCCGTCCATGACCACGGCAGCATTCGTCCTCTCTCAATGACAAATCCCCTCGCCCGCACTCTACTTCACTTTTAACTTCACTATCTCAGGATCCTCGAATCAAGCTCTAACCCTGTCTATCAAACACAGACGACATGGAATGTGGCTAACAGCGTTCGACCAAGCCGGCCCATTTCACACCCAAGGACCTCACCTGAGTCGAGGAAGATGCACTACCACGCAGCGATGTGGAACTGGCGGGTCTTCTACTAAGAGACCGCTACCACGTCAGCTTTCCAGATGATGGCCCAATGGCATATCCATAATCCTGGATCACTCAATCCATCTCCTCTCGCCTATGTTCAGCTCCTTCCTCGCAAAACAGAGCATCGCGAAGCTCTTATGATCCGTAAAATTCTGTTGCAGCACTCCATATGTTAATGCCTCCATATCCCGCGAAAGGCAAATACTACTCACGCTAGCTCAAGGTCGTGTAGATACCTCCCCGTCTCATGCTTCTTCACCTGCTCGCTAGAAGCATATGCAATCACCTGTCATCTCCTCAAGACACACAACCTAGGGCCTCGCCCTAGAGGCATCACAATACACCGCAAAGCCATCCCCGCCCCGATGGAAGTGTGGCACCGGAGCCGAGGTCAACCTCCTTTCAATTCATCAAAACTTTCTCGACAAGCCTCTCGACCATAAAACGGTTCCTCTTTCCTCGGGCGGGCCTAGTCAAAGGTGCGGGCTATCTTCGAATCCTCAACGAACTTGCTTGCATTACCCTCGTGGCCAAACTTTAAAACTCCCCTATCTCTCAGAATACCTCGGGAGGAGGTTTCCACCAAGATAGCTTCGAATCTTCCGCGATCCATCGAGACCCTCTGCGTAAACTATGTGTCCTAAAAGGCGATACATCGTCGAGCCAAAACCGACACTTTACCGAGTTTAGCATATAACCGATGTTCCCGCAATGTTTAATTATCCTTAATTGCCTTGATGTTCTTCCACCGCCCGGCCAGACAAGATATCAAGCTAATAAACAATTCGATCACAAACTGATCTAAGTAAGGCCTGAAAATCCTATTCATGAGATCCATAAAGCGGCTGGGTCATTCGTAAGTCCAAATGGCATGACTAGAAACTCAAAATGCCCGTGATCGTGTTCTCAATGCTCGCCTTGGAACATCCTCATCATGAACTCAACCGATGATACCGACCTCAAAATCAATCTCAGAGAATACCTTAGCTCCTCAGAATCGATCAAAGAGATCATCAATCCTCGGAAGAGTAGATGCTCATTACGATTGTTACCTTTATTCAACTCCTCTGTAATCAATACATAATCGCATGCTCCCATCCTTCTTTCTTCACAAAATAAAAACCTATGGTTCTCTAAGGAGATGTGCCTCACCCGACGAACCCCTGCTGGACCCTTCATTTCCTTCCATCCGCACCTTAAGTTCTTTCAATTTCCGCAGGGCCATCCTATATGCTTCTCTCGAAACGGCTCGTCCTGTGGGCTAACTGATCCGAAATCAATCTCTCTCTGACCGGGGTAATCCCGAAGATCATCCGGAAACACATCCGAAAAATTCTTCACCACCGGAATGTCTTCCAATCTCATATATCATCTCTCACCTCAACTGCATAGCTAGATACCCTTGACATGATTTTCTGAGCATCTTCCCACCATCATCACGCATACATCATACTCGAGACAATATCTTTCTTACCCCACAAAAGTAATCTGGTTCCCTGGCCTACAAAACTTAACTTCTTCCTCGAAAACAATCCATGGCATGCGTGATGTCGACAACTGGGCCCATCCCTGCATCACATCAAGTCCCGATGTCCAACAATACCAAATTCAATGGCAAACTCACGGCCCTCAATAATCACTACAACCCATGGCTACTCTATCTCCGCTATATGAATCTCCTCGTATAAAGGGAGATCATCATACTACAACTATGGGTTGTATCTCATGCACCACTTGTGCAATAAATTTACAGGAAATAAACCAGCGAGTAAAGCAACTTGACCATCAAGACATAAGCATCACTCAAAACTGATAGTGACTGTTATGACCCTGGTGCCACATCCGCTCCCACCGTAGTGACTTGGAAAAACACTCCTAGTTCTGGTCCGAGGTCGTCCCATCCTGCCCCTTCCTCGGATGGTCAATTCTACCCGCTGGTCCTCCGTGACTTAGTAAATGCAGGGGCCTCCGGTCTCAAACCCCCTCTCGACTCAATTTCGACCTCTACCAGCATCGAAATCGCCTGGCCCTGCTTTGTCCCACTTCGATCCACGCTAAACCATCTCTGCGGCACTCGCGGCGTCCCTGGCCGCCCACACTTAAAGCAATCGTCTGGCCCCCATTCTCGCACTCAGCCATAATGGCCTCTCCCACAATTTAGCACACCGCTGTAACTCGGAGCTACCCGCCCGTGGCCTCACCAACCCCCCGGCTAGACCGGGCGGCCCCCCCGACAATTGCCGCCACCGTCCACTGCGGTCTTCTCCTCCCCTCTTGAATCAAGCATCGAACCTCTCAACCCACGCGACCCACTCCGCTGCCTCGATCGGCTCGTAGCCCGGATTTCAACCCCATGCCCTCCTCAACCCCAACTCCAAATTTCAACCACCCGGTCGCACCAGGTGTGGGCCGCCGACGCTACTATGGTCCTAAATCTCCTGACAAGACCAAGCAAAGAAACTCTTGGTCTTCAAACTTCGCCATCCCCGATAAATGGGACATGTCCGACGAGCTCAAAACTCCTCTCATAACTGTCACGAGTGTCCCCGGCCTCCAACCTAGCGAACTCTCACTTTGCATCTCGGTAACTGGCCGGAAACAAACTTTGTCCAAACTTTTCCTTGAACTGTGTCAGACACCCTTCCGGGCATCTCCTTCTGATCCGCTTCCACTCCAACAATGCTCGTCGCGTAGGGAGAAAGGCATAAAAAGTGACCTCATCTCGCTTCACTGGGTATATTGGGTCACCGGTAGACCCGTTCATTTCTCTCTCAACCATGACTAAGCCTTTCTGGGTTCTCCAATCCACATCATAGTTACGCGTTCCTAGCTGGCCTCTCATAGAAGCCACTGCCTTAAGTCAAGCCAGAACGCTAGCAGCTAAAAGTCGAGCCATCTCGGCCACCCAGATTCGTCCTCCACGACTCGGAGGTGGTGGTGGCCCCCGTCTGTGGTGGCATAGGGTCACCAGATCGTCGTGGAGGTGAACATAAGCAGATTCATCAACATATTCCTCTGGTGGTGGTACTACTGCCTCAGGAGCTCTCCTGGTGGGGGGTCGGCCTCGACGACGCATTTTCTGTGAATTCAAAAATTTTAATATGTCATGTAATGCATATATGATTTTAAATCATAAATAATTTAGTGCAATTTAAAATAAAACATTAAACACCGATGAAAATCAAATTTTCAAATCTTTATAATATTTTCAAACCGTACTCATACCACGTTGAAGGATCCCTTGACCCTGATTAA
Organism: Tetrastigma voinierianum; assembly: GCA_016808115.1. Classification (NCBI taxonomy): domain Eukaryota; kingdom Viridiplantae; phylum Streptophyta; class Magnoliopsida; order Vitales; family Vitaceae; genus Tetrastigma; species Tetrastigma voinierianum. The sequence goes on from JAEQBH010005686.1 coordinate 261,837, forward strand.
CTCATGAACCCAGGGGGATTCCCAAGACTCCAATGGATATAGAAACCTTTCCTCAAAACTGGCCAATTAAAAATCCATGGAGCTGAACTCCTTTACAATCTTTAACATATCTTTTAGAAAATAATGCGGAAGCCTAAGTGATAAATTTTTTTTTCTTTCTTTGTTTTTTTCAAACACTTGGATTTTTCGTACTACGAGTTTCTCCTCGTTTGACTTCTCTCAAATTTACAAAACTGATAAAAGCATTTAAAAACACTTATAAACTTCAATTTATACTTCCATATTAGACTTCTCGTCCACAACCTAATCAACACAATATACATACATATACATTTGTTTACTTCAAATCATCAAAACATTCAAAACCCTCTAAATTCCATGCACATTTTTATCAAAGCCTGGCTCGAGCCTGACTTGTCACCGCCTACGTACTCATCCATCGAGGATCAAAGCCCACGTAGTTCCTTTTCAACTTTATACATATACATATATACATAACAAAATATTCAACATAAACAATATGCAAAATTATATATACAATGAAATCACAGGTGTCGTCTCCTTGATGGCTCGACTCACTGCACCGGGGGACGCTCTACCTGTGCACCTATCTCGGGTCCTGAAAATGTTTTTGAAACATAGGGAAAAGAATGAGCCAAAGGAGCCCAAGTGAGTACGCTTCATCAAAATAACCTTTTCAATATATATCAAAACAATAATTACTTATAATTAAAATCGCTTATACCTTAAGCATTTATGCCTCAAACTTCTTTCTTTCTTTATGGTTTAAACATTTATAGTATTTAAAATCAATTTATGCCTTAAACATTTATGCCCCAAACTTTCTTTATTTCTTCTCTTTCTTTCCTCGATGGAACCCGTGGGAATAAACACAATCCACGCTTCCTGCACTAATGGTGAGGGACAAATACATTCCGGGCCATAACCACTACGCCGCGGAGAAACTCACGCTTGCATAGGTTCCGCCATAGCACTTTATAACGTGTAAGGATATTTCAGACATTCATTTCCCTCCTCATTAGTAACCTATAACTTTACCCTCTAAATCCTTACACGTTTAAAGCAATTTCACGATATCGCCATAATGTCATAGGGGTTTAGGTAACCATCATAAAATATTTTTCAAAATACATTTATAAATCCATTTAAATCCTTTACTTTATCATTAAAACACAAATGCATTCTTACACATTTTAAACTTTCATAATACCTTAACATATGCATACATATTTCATATACATATATAACATATATTTGGCAAGATAAAACATTTCCATTAAACTTTCAGTTTAACATTAAATCATTCACTGTAAAACTCAATTTTTCAAAATATCACTACGCCACCGCTCAATCCCGCTTTGCTTCCCGTTGAGCTCCCCGTCCCGTCCCGACAGTCCTTTTCACCTTTCCAAGAAAAACTCACAATTACACACAACCATGTAATTTCATTTAATCCACCATAAACACTCATTCCTATATTCTTATTCCTCTAGGAATCTATTTTTTACTTAGGAATTGAATCAATCCAATCGGATCATCCAAACTAAAGTTATGCATTTCATGCCAACTAGTTTATCAACGATTTTTCTAGTGACAGCTTATGGGCTTACTCATTTTTCCGGAGGTCTTGACTTCCAATATTTTTGGACACTATGTCCTTATACTTAAGCTAAGGTTCTAAGGGGTTCTATCTCCAATTGAATCACCCACCCGGGAGCAATCGAAACTCACTTTACGTCCAAATAACCTAAGCACTCTATGTTCAAAACTGGATCCAGAATTTGGCTTGTACATGGTCCTACTTTGAGGAATATTTAGGCTACTTATGATCAGAATTTGGCGATACTCTTCTTCTAAGTTTTGTTCTCCTTCAAGTCTATTTTACGTAGCTACTTAAATCACTCAAATCTGATCCAATGACAAGTTATGGCCAAAATACCAAAACTGGTCAAACAAACAGTGACATTTCCCATCGAGAGACCACGCTTCAAAATCGACTCAAATGTGTTTCTTCCATTTTTTTCTTTCACTCTAAACACTTAAATCTGATGAACCACTTCAACATAACACACACAATTCACTATCAAACCCTAACCCTTACTCACTTGATTTTGTCAAAACCCTAACCTAAACCATGGCTTTCAATTGATATTAAATTCAGCACCATTAAACCTTAAATACCATCAATTTAACATCCATACCAGAATTCTGGGAAGACAAATATTAAAAAACATCAAACCCTAACTTTCTCCCACCATGAAAACTTACTTGTTTCTTGAGTTTCTTTGGCTCCTCTCCTTGATTACCACTGAAGATCACTTGAAAGCTTGAAAACAAAGAAACTCACCTCCCAACTTGGGATTTCCTTCTTCCTCTTTCTCCTTTCTCCCCTTTCTTTCTCTTTCTCCTTTCTCCTCTCACATGATCTCCCTCATTTGGAGACTTAAATCCCTAATTTTGCTTTTAAATTCCAACTTTCCAAAAATTACCCTTAAGTCAAAGAATTCAATTGGTTATTGTAAAGTGAATTACCCTTTATCCAAGAGCCTCTCATAGGTCCATTACTTTTATGAGACCAAGTCATTTTTACTCCATTATTTAAATCATAACTTAGCCATTAAGAAAGATTTTGATCAGTTAGTACAATTAAATATTTCCATTATAGCATTTTATCTCTCGTTTCGCTACCGGTTTTATATCGATTATATGTCAAAAAATATTTTGTCGTCTATATTTAAATTCAACATAAAATATTCCTAACTAAATCCTTCACAAGGAATTTCGTGCTCTAAATCACCGAACTCCGAGCTTAAAATCAGCTAAAACCTGTGAATCCTGAATAATACGTATTATTACCCAATTACGCTGATCAATTGAAACTATCCAAACGGACTCGTTTCACTTTATTTCGGGCCATAGTCTTATGATATATTCCGACATTTTCGTATTTTCTTCGCCCAATTTCCGAAAATTTCAACGCAGCCCCGAATTTTCAAATCCTAAATCACTATTCCACTTTAAATCTCCTATTCTTCTTTCTAAATATCAGTCAAAGTCATAGGAACCGGGAATTTCTACAAATTCCTTTGCAAACCCCTCCATTCTGGGATATAATAAGAAAATCATTATTCCCAGGCATTCGTCATTAAATCTTCGTAAAATTCCACTTCATGTCCAAATGACGTCCTGAGCATTCTAAATTCTAATCTACCCTCGCTTCTATCTGACCTCAAATCGCCACAAACTACTATTATAACATTCAATCAGTCGTTTTGATACACAATAAGTATCCGAAGATACTATAAAGACTGGCGCCGTAGCACAAAGGTGATTTTACACGGAACTAATCGTGAGACGTAGAGGCCATAACACTAATCAGACAGAGTGCCGTAGCACTGTACACAGAGTGTCGTAGCACTAACAGACAGAGGTCGTGAACACTAATGGGGATGTAGAGTGCCGTAGCACTAATCGCATGCATGAGTGCCATAACACTAACAGATGTGAGTGTCGTGAAGACTCATCAGACAGGAGTGTCGTGAGCACTCATCAGACAGAGCGCTTAGCACTATCAGACAGAGGCCAGATACAAACAGAGTACCGGCATTCACTGGGGAGGCCTGAGTACCACCAGAGTGCCGAGCAATCACTCAGAGATCAAGATTAATCAAGAAGGCCGGAAGACTCTATCGTGAGTACCGAAGTACTAATTCGTGGACGTACCGCCTACCGTGACAAAAGTGTCGTGTCATTTAATACTGGGTTCAGGCATTTTTACGATTATGTGTTCGTAAACTTCCTATCTTATTATCGGGCATGAACTTTGCTCCCATCAATGCTTTCGCTTCTGGGCGCACTAAGTACTCAGACATTTCTCACTTAATTTTATCCTTCTATATTTTCTGTAATGCATTTTAGCTTAAATACGCAAAAATAAAGTAAAACAGGGTCAGATAAATCACTTGTACGCAGACAGCCTTGACCTGCACGGCATGTGTCTTCGTTCCGGAAGGTTGTACCATATTGTGCTTAGGGCCGTAATTCCAGCATAAATACTTGGTTATCGGCGATCACCGTGATTCTAAGACAGTTCAAAGGTGTACCGGTACAGGTCTCCAAAATTTGCCTAGAAATGGTGATTTCACCATTTTTCATGCACTTTTTTTTCCACAATTCACTTCTATTTCACTCCTCATCAAAAATCAACATGAAATCCCTCCACAATTACTTTTAATTAGTCAAAGAATCCAAAGATTCATACCCAAGTTCACCCACTCTACAAAACCTCTAGAATCGAAGGATTCCATATCTAAACATTTTCAACTAGTGATTTTTCAACCAAACTTCCCTTAAATCTAGAGTTAGGATGTCTTCCTAACAAAACCCTAGAAAGGGAACCAATTTAATCTTCAAGGAAAACCCTAGCAATCATATCTAAGTAATTCATGTACAAAATCACACCAAAATCCCTACAATTCCATACCAAAGTCATGTATCCATACAAGAATCCATACCTTGGCTTGATTTCCCCCCTTTCTTCCTCTTCTTCTCCTTCCTCTTCCTCTCCTTCCCATGAGCCTTGTTTGGAGACCAAAAATAATCCATTTTTGGTCTCCTCCTCTATTTATAGTGAAAGTTTTTCATATTTGCCTTTTAGTCCTCCAACTTCCATTAATTACACTACAATTCTTATTATTTATACTTTGGCCTCTAATCCTATTAATCCATGTCTTTGATGCCCCTTTTTGGACAATTTACGATTTTGTCCTTCAGTTGTATAAAATTTTTGGGTTTCTAACTTTCCATATTTTCGAATTAAATTTACGAAAAATTAAATTATGCTTACAAAATACCCTAAACATGTTGAAAACCACTAGGGTATATTTCAAGCACACGCCTCATCTCCATTATTTTCTCCTTCTCCCACAACGTCCCTGGGGCACCTAGGTGTTGTCAAGCCTCTCCTATGGAATGGTATTGTGGCCTTTATGGCGAGCAGCTCTCCGCACCGCACCAATTGCGAGTTCGCCAACTCCTTAGCGCACGATCACAGATCTGAGGCCTCCATCTCGTTGCCAACGACATGTAGTGCTTCGAGATCGTCTCCTGGTTGTCTGTTGTCCACGCCGCCCCGCCGGGTCTCAAGGCCCCAGGGGGTCAGGGGCGCGTTCCCGCCATGTTTCGAGTCTATACCATCAGTCACTGAGAAGTCAGTTGATTTGTAAAGGAACAATGCTCTACGCATTCAAGTGCCAAAACCACGGTGCTTTTTCATCGATGCCTCACCAAGCTTCTTTCGAGTCATTGGCCATTTGTCAGCCTGAATCAAGTGTACAACCTGCAACCTACACATAAAGGGTGGTCCAGCGGGGGTGTGTCGAATTCTCACCTCCGACGCCAAGTTAGTTCTTTCTTATGAAAAGCGAAAGAGATCAACTGTTGATGGGCGTTTATCATCATGACTTTCTTTGGTGGAATCTGCTCTGAGATGATAGTGGGTGATCAGCGATTTACTTTCCTTGTTAGATGGCGACATAGCCTCTTCCCGATTGGGTAGGGAATCTCATTTTCCTTATCACTAACTGAATATTAATGGATAATTAGGGAACCGTAATCGTGGGGGATCCTTCTTCCTTTAATGAGTAGGTATCGAATCGTGAAGATGGAGGTTTTCCCTTTATATTACGCCTCTAATTGGGCGGATACCGATTATCCCTCGTTTCACCGTTTCGCCATCAGACTAGCTTCGTCCCATTCGCGCCTGGGGAGGCACTGAAGTTTTCATTACGGTCTGCTCCCTACATGAGGCTTTATTGTTAGCCCTACGGAGGACGCCTAACCCGCTTTAGACTTTACTGATGGTTTGTTCTCTAGGCCTGTGTCTTAGGCCTATGCAAACTGATTTTTTAAGCACTATCACTAATAAATGACAATATATTAAAAATCTAAAAATGCATTTTAAACTAATAAATATTGTATTACAAAACATCATATTACATTAGAAAATAAAATAAGATTAATAAAAGTTACATAATAAATTACATTAACAAAATAATAAAAATAGAATATAAAAACTAATACGATGGTAAATCATCTTTATAATTTTCACCGTCGTATTCAATTAAATTACTAAAATTACCATCATTATGACAACTTGGTTCACTTGTTTTGGATTTACGAGTCATTTTTTCAATAATCTCTATTTTTTACCTTTAAATATTCATGCTCGAATGGATAAGATATAAAATTAAGATTTTTCTTCATAAATTTTTTTCTTGTCTTTAAAGTTCTAACTCATAATTGTTGTATTTATTTTCAGCTTGTAACATCATCAACGTTTCTTCGACTCTTTGGTTATTTCAATAAACCATTTATCTATTTTTTCGCTTCTCCTCTTTAAAATATCTCAATGATCAAAACATCATGATATGTAATCTCTATATTTACTTCTAATAAATTATTGAATTAGTTAATTAAAATGTCAATGTTTTATTATATATTATATAAATAAAAATCTATTATAAAAAAATTAATAAAAATGATTCTTAAATTGATCTATTTTAAGAAATAATTATAAATTGATAAAAATAAATCAATACTCCAAAATTAATATATTAAAATATTTTTGCTTTATTGTATATGGAATATAATTCAAAATTAATACAATAATAAATAATAAAAATAAAAATATCTTAAAAAATAAAACATGTTATAAAATATTATTTTATTGTTATAATAATAAAATAATGATAAAATAATAATATAATATTAAAATAATAAGGGATTAGTAATCATATTTACATATTAGTGCAAATCTTCAACACGTAAGACTGGTAAATTAAAAAAATGGAGGAGGAGTTTTGATATAAATAGGTTATTTAAAAATAAAAAAATACTAATACAATAATTATTAGCTACGGCGTTAAAATCTTTTTTAATTATGGGATTAAATTGAAAAAATTTACAAATGACATAAACACTAGTTTCTACGTTATTTTCATTTCTAACGTATTTTAGGAATGCTGTAAGGTCCAGATCAGTGAAATTGAATGGTACTAAAGTTTCAAAGATGGAGCATCAACGTGACTCTTCCTGATTCTTTGAGTCTCAGAGAAAGGCCTGATTTGATTTCTGTTTACGATACGATAACTCACTAAGAAGCACAACAGTCTTGTTGCTGGACACCTGGAACCAAACTTATCTGATACTGTTCGTTTGGAGTTCTTGAACTTTTCTGTCAAAATCACCCATTTTAAGATCCTTTCTAGTTTCTACATATATAGCAAATTTATTATCACAACGATCTATCTGAAAATCTTTGACAATTGAAATTGTAGTTAGCAACTGGGATTTGTTCAAAACTGAAGCCACAATTAGTATTTACAGTTTTACTTTAAAAAATTGAATCACTATACTTACAAGTTTTTAACAAGGAAATTTTTTATATAACATCCTGACCCTTTATCCCATATGGGGTTGTAGAGGGGGCTGAGGGGCTATACTAGATATATGTTTATAGGATGAGATAAAAAGTTTTTTTTTTTTTTCAAAAAATATAATCCAACCCAAAATTCGTTCATTTGGATCGAATCCAAAATAGCTGAGATCTTAATGGTCATTTAATGGTTTATATATCCGAAAGTCAATCAGGATCGTTTTTTCATTTATGTAATAAAATTTAAACCAATATAATTAAAATTTTAAGAATAATGACAATAATTTATTGTTTTTAATTAGTAGAATTAGCGATATAAGTAAACAAAATTATCAAACATTTGGTTAAAAAGAGGAAGAGTTATGGTTTAGGATTGGTCGAACCTCAAAATTCACAAACAGATGATAAAACTTCAATATATATATATATATATATATATAGCATAGAATTTATTATTAACATATGTATTCTTAAAAGTTCTCATATGGAATCTTTGTTTTTTTCTAAATAAATAAATTTTTATGTGATATGACAATGACCCATAAAAAAACACTTCAAACCTAAAATTTTGATTTAGTCATATTAATTATTTCAGAATTTAAGATTTATTTTTTAAAATAATATAAATATACAAATACTTTAAAATAAAGTATTATTTTTTAAAATATGTAAAAGTAAAGAACGGTTAAAGGTATTGTGAATGAGAATTACTTTTAAAATGTATTTAAAATATACAAAAATATTAACTTGAGAATTTTTTAAATTACACCTAAATTTTTATTTTATCAAATATAAAATTGTTTAGAGCGTTTTTTAAAATGAAACTTTTTTTTAATACAAATAAAACTTGAATTTGTTTCACAAAATTATATTAAATTATAGCATAAGCTTTCCGTTTGTTTAAATTTACATTAATAATAAAATAAATGGAAATAAACAATCTAATAAAGTATGAATGATAAATAACCCTAGCGGTCTCTTTATTTTATTTTTTATTATCATATTATTCTTTTGCATCTTATTTTTCTCAAAGAATGAGGAATGACTTTTTTGTCATTCTTTACCTAAAATCACTAATTTATGTATTTTTATTTCATTTTATTACTTAACAAAGTTTAATTCTTCCTAAAAATTTGCGCTTTTATTTTGCTTTTTTTTATTATCATTGATTCATATTTACGCAGATTGCTCATCTGCCTTACTACGACATTTTATTCAGATAAATGATTTATCTCAGACAGATCAATAAAAATATCAAATTACATGAATGGCATTATTAAATAACCTGAAATTTCACATATATTTTACTCACTATAGCATCAAACTGCATGCCATGCCACTCATTACATTGCCAACTCGAATAATCGTCTCATCCTTAAGTGCGCTTTACTTATTCAGATATTGGTGATATATCGATTTATTATGTTAATCAATAATATTATTTTTTCTTTAAAAAATAATATTACGAATCTTGGTAAACTTAACTCAATTTTCTAACTCAACTAAAAATCATTTATATTTTCTCAAAGGTCAATAACCTTTATTTTTATTTTAAAACTTTTTATGGGTGATAGACCGAATTTTGAAGGTTATTTGGCCTATTTTCCAATTTTGAGTTCCAACTACTCCTTGCATGTAATGTAATTAATAATAAAACAATCAAAAAATCTAAAGTTAAGATATATCATTATATTGATAATTAAAAAATTGTTGGTTCAAATAATAAAATTATTATTATTTATATTTGCTTCAAATCTACATCTTTGATGTTTTTGGCTTGTGAAATTTTTTTGTATCAATCTACTATGTAACGGGATATAGTACTTTATCATACAAAAAATTGTTGATTGGGGTTTACAATTCTATGGTTTTTATCTTGTTAGGGGTTTTCACTTAAAAATCTTCTATATTATTTTATGATTCGTGAATATTTTACATACTCAAATTGAAATATAGATACCAATCACATTAAAATCTTTAGAATCATCAATTAACGTCAAGTCCTCTATATGCATGGCATATGAAACAATTCGTTTTCCAACTATTAGAGAAACTCAATCAAAATCCCAAATTAAGCTAAAAAAATATTAATCAAATTGAAGCATGGAATTAAAAATCATAAACCAATTCTCAAAGTTTTATGTGGGTCGTAACGCTTGACAAACAATGTTTGATTTTTCACTTAATGTTAAATATAATTTTTATTCTGAATAATACTTAATAAGATTAAGTGATCAGTTGTTTGTTTTTTATAAAAAAATAAAAATATTTTAACTTGTATATAATTGAAACAAAAAAATTTTTTAATAAAAATTTAAAAAAGAATATGATTTTCTTATATTATAATATAATTCTTTAATAAAAAAATATATTTAAAAAATGCATTAAGAAAAACAAAATTTTTTTTTAATTTTTTTTATTCAACAAAATTTTTTAATTTTTTATTCAACAAAAAATTTAATAAATTATAAAAAAGTTTAAAAAATAATAACTAAAGCTATTTAGCTTAGCCAAAATAACAAAGATACCAAAGTCTTATTCCACGGCTATATATATTTTCAGTATAGAGTAGCTGAGTAGGGTGTGAGATGCAACAGCCAGGCTAATGGGAAAAGATTTGTTATTTTCCAAAAAAAAAAAGAAAAAAATAAATCCATTAATTCGAGGAAAAAAGCCAAGCTGGGCTCCAGCACACATTGTTTAGTAGTAGGCTTGGAAGCCAAGCCACTAAAAAAGCTATCTTATTATTTAAGGATAAATTTAGATTTAATAAAAGTCTAAAATCTTTTTGAGATTAAGTATGATAATGTATTAAAATGAATAATGGAAACTGAAATAATTCAAGAATGATCGATTTAGGACGAGATTGGACCTAATTCGAGCCTTAGACGTGTACTTTTAAGTTTTAAGTTTTTAATTAACCCTTATTAGTTATTTCTTCCCCCTTTCAAAAAAAAAAAAAAAAAAAAGAAGTTAAGAAACCCTTATTTCTTCTTAAAGGGTTGTCTAGTGGATTCGGGTGAGTCTGGGAAACTCGTCCGACACTTTATTTAAAATGCTGTCACTAAGCATAAAAGCGAAATATTAATGATCTTCAAAGTGTCTTTAACCTTGTCATCTTCCGTTATCCCTCTGCCCGCTCTGGGTTTTGTTTGGATTTTTTGATCATCTGGTTGGGCTGAATTCTAGGTTTAATTTTTTTTTTTCTGCTGTCCTTTCTCTTTATGCCATGAAGAGGGAGTTGGTCCGGCTACCTATCTCCGGCGGGGTCATCGCCGATATCCACGGATAGACTTCTCCCCGGGGAGTATACGGTCGGTACGGCCGCCGTTCAAAGAAAGAGGGAATGAGTTTTTCCCGACGAATTATGGGCGGAATCCGCGACCAGATGTTGCTTCTCCGGTCCATTTAAGTCTCCCGAACTTCATCATCGAGCTGCGGCCTGGGCTCAGGGGTCTTAGGAGAGTCGACGTTGAGGAATTACTCGATAAATGTAAAGTGAGGCCTAGAGATTAACGTTCTACCATCAGGTCAGCGTTGCGCAACCTTGTTTTTCCGTCAGTGGATGGATACGCTTGAAAACAATGGTTTATTTGTGGAGTTACGTCTGAAAGGTGAATATGTTTTCACTCCGATGTTGATATGAAACATTATTATGCTATCTGATGAAGACGATCTTCGTAGTCGGCTCCAAACCACATTCGGGGATCATATTAGGGCAATTCTCGAAGGCGAAGAAGTCAAGAAGCAGCAGAACGAGCTGCAGCATCTCTCTCAGAAGATTGCAAAAGTTAAGGGTTTGCTTGACAAGCATCATAAAATGGCTGATCATGAAAAGCTTGCCAGCGAGAAAAAAGGGTTAATTTGTGAGTGGGATTTGATTTCTAAGAGGTTGGAGGAATTCAGATCTTCTATGAGCTGTATACTCAATTATCTTGAAGGGAAGCGTTCTCAGAATTTAAGTGTGAGGAATTGAGGTGTTTAGGTTTAATGGTGATTATGATTGGAGTAGAATTCATCACTTAATTTTAAGAGAATGTCGCAGGTTTAACGATGGTTTGCCACTGTATGCTTTCCGGTGGGAGATTCTTCATCAAATTCACACCCAACAGGTAATTTAATTTAATTTTTAAAATGGAAATACATATGCTTTTCTCTTCAGTTATGGAACTAGCCAATCGGTGATCAAGGTCTCGTTCATAAATAATTTTTAGATAAATTATTAGATAGTAAATTCTTATCAGTTTGTGTGCTCGGTAAGATGACCTACACAGTATAGCTTTAGATTATTTTGATGAAACTCTATCCGAAATCACGAAATCAAAGTATGTACTTGGGTTTGTTGAAATTAAAATAGGACAATTGCTTATTTATAGGTTTTGGGGAATGGGCTTGGCGGTGATGATGCTTGATTGATGAGGGTAGTATGTCAGGTCAATGTGTAACTGCTCATAGATTTAGAAGGCGCTAAGCACACCCAATGCGTCAAAATATCTTATACCTTAGCTGTAAGCCGCAACACACAAGGCATGCGTTTAAGTGAAGTGAAATGCGACCTACGATGCATATCGATTTTATGCAACGTGACCCAAAATCTAATTCAGTCAATAAAAAAATCAAAATTTCAGACATATAAAAGTACTAAACAAAAAATTCGTTCAAGGTGCTAGATTGTCATCCATGGGAGCCTTTTAAGCACCTTAGGGCCTTTGAGCATCCCCAATTAGATATTAGAGTTTAAGCGTCCTTGGTGCACTTTTTAGCTATAATTTGACTTCCTATTATGTTTAACTATGAAACCGTGTCTGAGTTTGAAATCTGAACCTTACTGCACGCATACCTCCTTGACAAGCTTAAACTTGTTCTTTAGGTGAATAAACTCAATTGAGATCTAGTAGTTTTGAATCACGTATTTTCTTGAGCAAGATTGCCAACTTAGACAACAACTATCTTTTTATTTTTTATTTTGATTTTTTCTAAGTTTCCATTTTCTTTAAGTTTGTTTTTCCAATTGAAAAGAAAGGTGGTTTCCCCCTAAAAGTTTGTAGCTTTTGAAAACTTCTTGTCTAAAGGTTTCTAAAAATTTAAACTCCAACAATGCAACAAACACCTCTTCCTCGTACAAAGGTTCCTCCAACTTGCTAACTTCTTGATCAAGCAGCATCTCACAAGACAACATCAATCCCGAGCCTCCAAATGCCTTCTTGAGAAAACCTCTCTTCTATAAAAGCCACACCATATCCACTTTGATTTTAATTAGATGAATTATTTTCTATGAGCATTGACCGTCTTATGAAAAAACTTGATATTTTTCTCATCCTCCTTATGCCACAACTCCCTTGATTTTTGCTTACAAGAGCCTTCTTTGCATTTTGGGTAATCTTTTCTGAAAACCTTCTTTTTGAGAGGTAAATAAACTTTCCATAACTCCTTCAGGCCCTATCGATATAACTTTTTTTTGGTATTTTCTGATAGTCTTCCTAGATTCCTCCTCAATAACAAGCAGAGAATCTTCCCTCCCCTTGGCTTCCCAAAAACCCAATTGCTTAATGGCCTCATCCTTGCTTAAGAAAACATTTCCAACACCTCTTTATTCCAATTTGTTGGGTGTGCACCCAAAGTCACATTGGTTAGAAATAGGGAGGATCATGGGTTTATAAGCATGGATAATGTCCAATCAGTGCTAGGCCTTGGGGAAGAAGCCCGAAAACAAAACCATGAGGGCCTCAGACTCAAAGTGGACAATATCATACCAATGTGGAAAGGCTCAAGCTTAACCGTGTGGCTGAAGTTGAACAAAATGATGTGGTGAACCCTTGACAGGTGGTGCTTCTCGTAAGGCGTGTGCCCAAACTCGTGAAAGACAAGAAAATCCTGATTTAAGGGAAGACTCGGTGGAACTTTGTTCGAGGGGAGAATTGCTGGGTGTGCGCCCAAAAGTCCCACATCAATTAGAAATTGGGAGGCTCGTGAGTTTATAAGTATGAGCTAGATCCAATTGGTATGAGGCCTTTTCTGGGAGAAGCCCAAAAACCAAACCATGAGGACCTCATGCCCAAAGTGGACAATATTATACCAATGTGGAGGGAAGGGACCATGAGGTTTCCCTACAAGTGATATTAGAGCCGAGTGTTCAAGCTTAACCATGTGGGTGGATGCTGAACAAAATGGTGTGGTGAGCCTTTGGCAGGTGGTGTTTCATGTAAGACGTGTGCTTGAATGCAATGAAAGACAAGAAAATCTTAGTTTGGGAGGAGGCTCAATGGAACTTTGTTCGAGGAAGGTTGGTTGCGTGCTTCACAAATCCCACACAAATCCCACGCTCCCACACGGCTAGAAATAGAAGGATCATGAGTTTATAAGCATGGACAATATCCAATTGGTACGAGGTGCTCGGATGCAGTGAAAGATAGGAAAATCTTGGTTTGAGGGGAGGCTAGGTGAAATTTTGTTCAAGGGGAGGATTGTTGGGTGTGCGCCCAAAGTCCCATAGTCCCACATTGCTTAGAAATAGGGAAAATCAGGAGTTTATAAGCATGGATAATATCCAATTGATACAAGGCCTTTTGGGAGAAGCTCAAAAACAAAACAATGAGGGCTTAGACTAAAAGTGGACAATATCATATCAATGTGGAGGGATGAGTCCATAAGTTTTGATAGTTTAAAACGCGGTGTGTAAATGAATGCCTCCATGCAAGTACGCAAGTGCACGCAGAGTCTCAAGTAATATAGCGCACTTAAAGTACCTGACATGATCCACGTGGAAAGCATGAATTGACCATAGTTGTTCCGCTTTCTTACAATATCCGAATAAATGATTCCTAGTGGTAAAATTCTAAGCAAGGAAACTGCAACTAAGCTATTGATTCTAGTGAATTAATGGTGTTGGCGCCTAGGTTAAATCTCCCTATCAATGCTCAACGGATTACTTTTCTAAAAAGATATTGTTATTCAATATATTTAAAATATGTCACTTACGAGGTGATCTTGCTTCACGAGATATCCTCTCTCGAGGTATATCCGCTATCTCGTGAATAGAATCCTAGTATATCTCTATCTCGAATTCTGGGTGATTCGAAATGCTTAAATGTTCTAACCCCAAATGCCACCTAGGGTTCTGACATCTCTATTAACCGACCGGCTAAAGGCTACTCTACCCGTGATCCTCAATACCCTCATCTCTAATCTGATCTCCAAGGCGATTATGCTAACATTTGGCTTATTATATCATATAATTGAAATGCAAGTATAGAGTAGATGTGACAAATTAATAACAATCGAATAACATGAAAGATCAAACTTTAATCCATCAGATGTGATGGTTTGATAACCCTAGAAAGAGACTTAACATCATCAGAATAGATCAAATTATCTAGTATTAAAAACATCATCATATTATCCAAAATAATATCTAACTATGAGAAACGGTCCGAAACCTTGAGCACTTCCTCCAAGTCTCGCCGACCGCTTGGAATTCGTGGCCTTCCTCTGCAGACGCCTCCCGACATAATTCTAATTTCTCGGAGCCATTCGCATTTCTTTTAAATGATGAGGTGCAAGATTTTTTCGAGAGCCGACGTCGCGACGCAGGACGCCGACGTGATACTACTTCTTGCCCGCTTCCTCATTGTTCCAAAACTGCCTAAAGTCGCTTTTACGCTCCAATGAACCCCAACGCCACTGCATTAATAAAATCAGGATCTAGCCACAAAACTATAAAATTATTATAAAATAAATGTAAAAATGACGAACCGACGCTGTAAAGTGTAAGATTTGTGTTTGCACTCATCACACCCCCAGTCTTAGCTTCGCTTGTCCTCAAGCAAAGAATCCCGACTCTAGACAGACACACACACCGACATAATGTAACTAACACTAAGACAAAGTTGATGCACATGCTTCAGTAACAAAAGATTCAATTTGGACTCACTGACCACATACCCACCGGCTTTGCTCGATGTTCAAAGTGAAGGCATACAGATATTTGACTTCTAGAAATTCTGATTTGAGATAGGTGAAACCGACTAGTGCATCAAATCCCATGGTGTTCAATAAATTTCTTCCCAAAAACCCTATGTGCTTATAGTGAATGACCTGTGACATATGCCTAGGTTCCGATACCCCCAAACTTAAGCTCAACTGGGCCATTAGGAAGAAGCTAACTAGAAAGGATAGGAACGCACCCATTTATTCATGTCCTCATACTTAGAAATTTCCTACGCACTCCAAAAACAAATGGAAGAAGACCCAGTGCCAAGAAGTTTTAGCCGAGTGTTCCCAGAGCGGGGATCCATCAGTGACTCCCCACCGCTTGGTTAAGGGTACTGTGCATCCACCCCTTCAACCACTCAACACTCAACCAACTCAAAGGCCCTAGTTGCGTGAATGATCCATCTTCTCGTCCCATGTAGCGGGCGCGGTCAATGACTCCCATTCATTGCCAGTGGCACAGCTTTGATAGGCCCTCGGGGACCAGCCCGGGATTCCGATTGATGATCCCGCTTTATTCCTATGCATATACCTATTTTTGTCATATTTCTTTTTCTTTTTTCTTTTTCATTGTTTTTGTATTTTCGTCAGCTCGATGGCAATCCTCTTTTTTGATTGCAAGGTCCCATCACTCAATGGTTCAATCTCCTAGGCTGATCGAACTTAGAATGTCTCTACACCTATGCATACTCCTCGAAGTCACCAAGGTGTGAGTGTGATGTGGTTTTTTGAGAACTCGGTTTCACCACCGTGATTGATTCACTAGCCCTTTTCAACTATTCAACCTAATTACCGAGCATCAAGCAAATGTATGCATTTGAACAAGTTTATAGTGAACTCAATCCAAAATTGATCCTCAATATCCAAATTGGCACACATGTATGCGATCACTACATGCAAAAATGTCCTAAAATACACGCAAACAACTAACACATGGCTCATTAACATGAAAGTGTGATGTAAAACAACTAAACTAAACCTAAACACCACCGATAACTGCATGCAATACTAAAAACAAAACACAACTAATATGCGGAATAAACTAAAAATACTGCATACTACGGAAATCAAAACAACAATAAACAAGAACAAAAACATAGCACCCTAAACAAAACCAAAACAGGCACTTATCAACACATCCCCCCAAACAAAACAAAGTGGTCCCCACCGGCAAGATAAAAAACATGAGGGTAAGGAACTCCCCGAATATCATCAAGGGTGGGAGTGGTGGTGGCTGCAGCTGTGGAGCCGAAGCGAGCTGGCCCGCATAGATCGGCTGGGCCGCCAGAGAATGATGGCCTCGACAAGCCGACTGCCTCGGCATGTCGAAGACGCAACGCTCCATATCCCGGTAACGAGGATCGCGGTTTCGGGTCTCATCCCGCACGCGCCAAAGCGCCGTTGAGGAGAGCACCGGCCCAAGATCCGAAGACCGGGAGGAGCTACTACCGAGGTCATTGCGGGTGGTGATGAGACAGGATCTGGCCTGCCTTTCCACCCCGGTATCGCCTGTGAATCCAAAGCAGCCTGATAATCGGAAGCTCGCCCGCCCGAGGGCTCGTGGCCCGAGTCGTAGACTTCAGTCGCGGACACCAGTGTGTCCCGCTTGACCGACAGGCCTCGACTGATGAAGCTGTGCCTCATTGTCGTCAGGAACTCCCGCTTTGTTTGCACAAGCCAAAAATCGGGAAGGTGCCCTGTGTTCATCTTCGGGTCCCTAAGTATGGAGGATAGCATCTCTATAACCTCGCCCAACACGTAATGGTATGTCCCTGATGATGGCGAAGCCGAGCAGGAACTGGCCGCCACTCACACACATTCGGCCGCCTGATAAGACGCCAAGGATGAAGGATGCCAAACTCAGAATGTAGCCAAACGCTTGGCCTTGAAATTGACCGGCATGGTTCAAGACTGATCCTCCACTCACCCCGGCCTCGTCAATACGCCGATGACCTCGCAGCCTGGATGCTCATGAGTCGATCAAAGGGTCCCTAAGTAGACATGCTCTAGCCATAGAGCTATTGATCGACCGTGACCGGGTCGACCATCACACCTCGCACCTCGACCTTTGAGGACACGGGAGGCGAGGCTGGCGAAATTCCTCTCACACCACGCTCATCGGACGAGGTGGCCGCATAAGGCACGCCACCCCTAGCCTCGATCGCCTTTCCGAAGAAATCATCTGGGTGATGAAACCCCCTTCTCTTTGATGAAGGATCGGTTGCAAATTCAGCTAAACCGGGACGGCGCACTCGCATGATAAAACGTGAGGCATCGAATGTGGGAGTCGGGTCCGTGACTGCCCGACCGGGCCAAGTGTGCAATCCGCCCCGCGTACATACCGACCTAGAGACACGCAGAGGCCCCAAAGTGGGCACCCACCGACTTGACAAAATACAAGCACCGATAAAGCAATAAACTAACTATGACTCGAGACTCAAGACCCTAAACTAGACCCAGAAATACCCTAAATGAACACCTAGTAGACCACGAAACCACCCATAGAGTACCTAGGTACCCTAGAATGCGACCCAAACACTAGAACCAAACACAGTGAGGAATTACCACAACGGCTCGGCACCAGGGGCAGAGGTTGGCTCAAAGATGAACCCATGGTCGGTGAGCACGGATGGTCACGACCGGCGGCGGAGCTCGCACGTCCGGTGGGCAATGGTACGCAGAGTGCTAGGTTCGGCGAGTGAGGGTGTGAGATGAAGGGCCAAAAATGAACCGCTCGGGCTGTAATAAGTAAACGCCGCTGACGCGGCGGGTGACGCCGCGACGCGGATAGAGAGCTCATTTTAGCCACGCCGCGACGCCGGGAGACAACGCCGCTGACACGCGACGTAGCGGAGCGACCACGCCGCGACGTTGAACCCACGCCGCTGACGCGCGACGGTGACATAAAATGACGCCGCTGACGGAAACCAACGTCGCGACGCGATTGCAGAACGTAGAAAATGACATCGCGACAGTTGAAACTCACGTCGCGACGCGGATGTAGATCGAAATATTCGACGTCGCGATGCGGAGAAAAACCACGCCGCGTACGTGACAGAGGATCTATGAATCATGATAATTTTTTTTGGGTATTACTGATGATCTCTTGATCAAGAAAACCCTCTCCACTGTGACTTGTGACTTTATGGCCTCAGAATGCACGCTTGAACGAATCTTCACTAACCTGCATTCGCTGAAGCTCAAATTAAACAAACAAGTAGAAACAATGATCACGAGAAAGCTAGAAACCTAAAATCGCCAGTAAAATGGAACAATAGGAAATTTGGAACTAAGAAAAGGAAAGGTTCGAACACTGGCCGCTTCCAAGAAGCGCTATGTTTAATGTCGCGCTCGATGACCCCAGTCGCAATGTGCTTCTAAAACTAACTCCGATGATCGCGCATTTACATCTGTCTGCTGCCGCCAAAGAAATGATTTGCTTGAGTTCGTAGGGAAACTCGCCCATAATAATACGCGCTTCAATCGTTGGTGAGATCAGAATGTGCCTTTCTCAGATGTGTAACTTCGCCCCAATCGTGTGAAAAGACGGCCTGGTTATCGCGGAAAGGCCCGACCATCGAGACTTTAATTTCCGGAAAGCTTTAGGCGGAATCAATAAGAACTTGCTGTCCACCGTGAACTCCTTCGTGATGTGTTTGTCGCGCCAAAGCTTTAGTCCTTTCCTTATAAATGGCCAAGCTTCGCTTTCCGAATTCATCCAGCTTCACCGAGTCGAGCGCTGCCACCAATGTACTATCCATGTTTAACCCGCCGAAAGTAGCCCAATAGGCCCGATGCTCCAATTCCACCGAAGATGACACGCTACCATAAACGATTCGAATCTGGCACATACCCAAAGGAGTTTTAAATGCCGTGACGTATGCCCGTAGTGCATCGGCCCATCTTTTAGACCAATCCTTTCGGAGCTGCGACCGCCTTCTCGAGAATGGGGCGATTTCGACATAGCTCTCGCTTGGTCTGTTTGATCGCGGGTGGTGGTGCAAGAGATGTACGGCTATGCATTCTATACTTTTGCAAGACTCATAATTACCTTATTGCGTAAATGGGTACCATTATCGGTGATCAAGGCTCGAGGAGTTCCAAAACGTGAGAACATATTGCCGCTGCCAGAATCGACACAACCTTGGCATCATCGTGCGTGTAGGAATCGCTTCTACTCCACTTCGAGACATAGTTCATCAGCAACAAGATGTACAAGTTGTCAGAGGATGCGTGAAATGGTCCCATGAAATCTATCCCCATAACCTAAACAATTCTACCCCTCCAAAATGGGATGCATGGGTGACTCGTCTTTTCTAGAGATGTTCCCATTCACACATTTGTCACAAGTGGAAACAAATTGATGAGCATCTTTAAACAAGTGAAGGCCAAGAAACTGCATTGAAGCACCTTAGTCACTGCCTTCCTGCCACCAAAGTGTCCACCACACCCGCAGAGTGTGACAATGGTTTAGAATGCTCGCATTTCATCTTCTAGCACACATCTCCTCTTATGACCCGATCAGCAGTTATCCTGTGAAAGACTGGCCCTCCCAATAGTAGTGTTTAAGGTGTGCAAAAACCCTTTTTCTCGCGATAGTTAAATTCCTAGGGACTACTTTAGCTACCAAATAATTCATAATCCGCTAACCATGGAACTCCGCCTCTCTTTCCTCAATAAATGAGTTTCTCGTCTGAAATTGCCATTCAACGGACATCATCTCTCTCGCTCCTTCCGGGGCCGTGAAAGATGGTCTCACTATATTCTCGCGGCCTTTCTGTCTTTAATTCCACATCAAATTCTGCAACAAGAGGACCGCACCGAATTAATCTGGGTTTTGCATCTTCGTCATCGGCAATTTAATGGCGGAATGTTGTGCACCACTCACTTTGTTGCCAATCAAATACGGCCTCGAACTTATCAAAAGCAAACACAATGGCCACGCCTCTTTCTTCAGAGGGCATAATTCAACCGAGCATCATTCAAGGTTCTACTAGCATAATATATTACCCGAAAAGATTTTCTCAAGCTTCGCCCCGTGACCGCCTCTAATCGCGTCGCTTCGCGCCACACATGAGTTCAAACCCAAAGACCAACTGGTGCCACAACAATAGAGCCGAAACCAACTCTATCCCCTTCAACACCGAGAATGCATGCAAACATTGCGAATCGAACTCAAATGGATCCCTCGACTAGCGTGCCAGACAATGGCTTTGCAATTCGCAAAAATCCTTGATGAACCGCCCATAAAATCTAATAAGTGGCCTAGAAAACTTCGAATCCCTTTAATGACGCAGGGTGGGGAGGTAACTTCGACAGCCTAATCTTCGCCCCCATCTACCTCTATCCTTTGTCGAGATCCGATGTCCAAGGACACACCCCTCAGTATCATGAAATGATTACTTTTCCCAATTGAGAACTAAGCCGTCTCTCGCCATCTGCCGCATGTTCTCTCGTTTTCTAAACAATTATCAAAATGAATTTCCCATTACCGAGAAATCGCCCATGAAGATCTCAATCGCCTTTCCACCATGCCTGCAGAATATGGCCATCATACACGCCGGAAAGTACCGTGCATTGCATGTCCAGTAACCACTAAGGGCAATTGTTCCATAAGGACAAGAGAATGTTGTCTTCTCCTAATCTAGGCTACGCGATTTGAAGTTGTAACCGAATATCCATCCAAAAGCAATAATATTCATAACCCTCCGCTAGTCGACCGAGCATCCGATCTAGAAACCGCGAAAGGAGTGCGGATCTTTCGGAGTGGCCTTGTTCAATTTCCGATAATCAATACAAATCCTCCACCCGAACTGTTTCAGACTAAGAAGATGTTGTTTTCATCCCGACAGACAGCTGTTCCTCCCTTCTTCTAAAGACTACCCTGAACTGGCTTTACCCATGCACCGTCTAAATAGATAAATCACCCGCGTCTAGCCATTTTAAAGATTCTTTACGCCTAATCCACTTCCTTCATTGCCTGATTTAACCTTCTCTCGTGCTTCCAATCGAAGGTCTATGTCCCTCTTCTAGTAAAATACGATGTACGCATACGACGAATCCTCCGGTATCGCCTGCAGACCATCCGAATGTGACGCTTTGTGGATCTCTGAGGACCTCAATAACTTCTCTTCCTAGTACAATGCCAAAGATGTCGAATGATCACTGCAGTGTAGATTCTACCTAAGTGTATGCATACTTCAAATGTATTAGGCAGAGGTTTTTGTTCGATTGGGGTGGTTGCTCAACTGATGGGACCGGGCGGCTTTAACTCCTTCCTTCACCCAGAGATTCAAAATATTTCCGACTATTGTGTCCGAAAGAGTCCATCCATTTGACATATTCTTCGCTGCGTGCCCCCGTGACTCTACTCTCCACTAGGCTAACTAAAGGCCAGGACCACTTTGCTGACACTACAGTCTCAACCATTTCGGCCATGAAGCAAGTATCACTTTCACGGGTGTCTCACTGCCTAAACACATTGAACTTTACTCTTCTTCTTGTACTCTCGCTGGGCCGCCTTGTACATCAATCATTGCTCCATCACTGCAGCAAGAATGGTTTCCCAAGATTTATTCTTATTTCTTTATCTTCCTCCATGTCTAAACAATGGTAAATCCGAAAGATAAACTTGTCGACCTTTACTAAGACATCTTCTATTATCCCCCTGATGCTTCCAAAGATCCGTCTGCGTCGGGGAGAAGACTTAGCTTCATGCTTCTCCTAATCCCAAACGCTTTGAAATGGATAAGGGCATAAGATTAATGCTGCACCCAAATCACATAGTGCTCTTCAAAATGGCATTCTTAATTGCGTGATAGTGAAACCCTCGGGGTCCTTAAGCTTCCAGGGCGCCTTCCTCGGCTGATGCACCGCATTCTCACCAAGTTCACCGCTTTCAAATCGCCTAATCGCCTCTTATGGATAAGATGTCTTTCATGAATTTTACATAATCGGACATCCGCTCTGGTGGCATCAACAAAGGATACGATATGGGCCTTTTGAACACATCCATGAACTTTCGTGAATCGCTATCCAAACTTTATGCTTCGAGACGTCAGGGGTAAGGAACCGTATGCCGGGCTCTTTACTTCAATAGAGGTCTCTGGCGATCGTTTCTCTTGGGTCGTTTGTCTCACGTGACTTCATCTTTGTTCGTCAATGACCTTCTCGCCTCTAATCGTTTCACGATCGGGGTTGCAACCGTGATTCCAATTCTTTTCCCTACTTCTCAAGATGACCGCTTAACATGCTCATTACCATCTCTTTCTCGTTAATCTCAATTGCGCCAAGAAAGAACCCGCTGCCTTTCTCTCGTCAAGTAAGTTTGCCATTCGCCCATTTGTGCCTCCAAACTTTCACCGTGTCGCTTGATTGTTCAACTGGGTTGCTCACGCCGCATGTTAGCCTTCGCTTCATTCATAAAGGCGCAGGAAGTTAACATCCGTGCATTGTTCTAAATCCAACTTTTTCGGGAGGGTGGTTCATTAGCCTCATTTGATGGCATATTGTTCGTTATTACACCACCCATATCCTCGATTGTTCCGACCGCTTCCGCCCGATTGTTACGCCACCTCACCCCGATTCGATTCCGATAACCTGCTTCCATACCACCCTTGCCATAGGACACTTCGATTAACCCGACACGTGATCGGGCTTGCTCTACTGCAGGGTTTCCCGATCGACATTCCGTACCGCGGTGTGGTCCACCACAAATTCACATAACTCCCATTGTCAGTTTGGATTGCGCTTTTATGTCCCTTTGTCGTCTATTTAATCGCTTAGTCAACAGGCCACATGATTCACTGCATTGTCGAGGACCTCATTATCTCGTGCCACCCACCGTGTTTATCGGTGTAGCCTTCTCTCAGCTACTGATTAGTGTTGGTCGCAAAGATTCTAAGATTTCATAAGCTTATCTCAGGGTTTCTTCATCAATGCTCCACCAAGCATCAATCATCATTCCCAGTCGATTTCTCACCATTGTAGAAGGTGTGGACTTGCATCCATCTAGTCAGTCGGTGGTGTGGCACTTCCAAGCAAAGAATTCATGAAATCATTCCATGCTTCTCGCTAGGCTCCAGTCATTCAAACGTATTGGATCTCTCTTGCACAAGCTGTGCACCAAGGTGGGAAGAACTTAGTCGAAATTTTGTACCAAATCGTCTAGCAAGAATGGAATCCTGGGTGGTTGGATCGTTAGCTAGTGTTTGGCTCTATCTCTGGCGAAAGTGGGAACAACCGTAATCTTAGAGATTTCGCGACTCAAGTATACTCTTGATAGTATCGCAAACTTCAAGGAAGTTAGTCAAATGCATGTTCGATTCTCATGGGTAGTCCATGGAACAAGATGTTCAAGCACCAGACCGTGGATCGACTTCAATTCAAATCGCTTGCTTGAATCGGTAATGCCGACGCCCAATAACTGGTTGTAAACGAATCCTCATCTAATAGCATGTAAGGATCAGTTCCGTCAGATAAATGGCCCGCGCTTGATTCTTCCGTGATTCCCATTTCCTCGCTTCTCTGCGGGTTCAGGGCTTTGTTCAACGCCAAAATCTTGTTCTTCGCTGTTTTCCATGACTATTGAATTCTAACTGCTCGCTCTCTCGCTCTCGGCGCACCAGCGTAAGTCTTCCGGTCAGATCACACAGTGTCGATTAATCCGATTTTGGTCGTCGCATGTACCACCGAAACCCGTGCACGTTAAATAACACACCGAACTAACAAACCAAATTACCAAAAGACTTGTAAAAATAACAAAAGTAAACGAAAAACTACTATCTATGTGCTCACTTCTCTATATCAATTTAAACCTTCTGCAAGAACACGCCAAAACTTGATAAGCCGAAAACGCGTAAAAATGAATGCCTATGTGCGCAAGTGCACGCGTGAGCTCCAAGTAATATAAATACTCTAAAGACGGACATCGATCCACGCGAAAAGCATGAATCGACTACAGAGGTTCCGCTGCACAACACCGACAAATGACTTAGGTAAAATATAAAGGAAACTCCGTAACTAAGCTATTGATTCTAGTGAATTAATGGTGCTACGCCTAGGTTAAATCTCCCTATCACGCTCAATGGATTACTTTCTAAAGATATTGTTATTCAATATATTTGTAATATGTCAATGGCTTAGGTGATCTTGCCTACACGGTGATATCCTCTCGAGGTATATCCGCCTATCTCGTGAATAGAATCGAGTATATTCTCATCTCGACTGCATCTCGAAATGCTTAAATGTTCAACCCCAAATGCCACCTTCAAAGTTCTGGAATATCTCTATTAACCGACCTACTAAAGGCTACTCTAATTCCATCCCCTCGAATACCCTCATCTCTCGAATCTGGATCAAAGGCGATTATGCTAACATCGCGACATTATCATATAATTGAAATGCAGTATAGAGTAGATGTGACAAATTAATAACAATCGAATAAATATGAAAGATCAAACTTAATCCATATCAGAGGTGACAGGTTTGATGTAACCCTAGAAAGAGATCTAGAACATCATCGAGAATAGATCAAATTGTCTAGTATTAAAAACATTCATCATATTATCCAAAAATAATATCTAACTATGAGAAACGGGTCCAAATCCCGAAAGCACTTCCTCCAAGTCTCGCTGACCGCTCCGACTCGTACTCGTATGTTCCGACACCCCACTTCGAGCCATTCGTACTTTAAATGATGAGGTGCAGATTTTCGAGCTGACGTCGTGACGTGGTGACGTCGCGACGTGACAGTCACTTCCTTGCCTGCTCCTCATTGTTCCAAACCTTCCAAAGCCGCCTTTACGCTCCAATGAACCTCGTAACCACCGCATTACTACAAAATCAGGATCAGCCACAAAACTATAAAATTATTATAAAATAAATGTGAAAATGATGAACCGACGCGAGTGTAAGATGAGTGTTTTAGGCACTCATCAGTTTTCCAACACAACTTTTTAAAAGTAGCTTTGAGGCCCTTAGCTTGAAAACAAAACTGGCAGAACCTGTAAATTGAGATGCATCCACTAGCCTTTTAACAGTTCAAAAATCCTTTCCTTTCTTAGCTACATTTTCTCAAACCTCAAAGGAGTGGGCCCTTTTCTTATTTCCCCGAATCATCATATAGCAAAATTGGCGCATGATAAGCTTCTTGGTAGATTGCAGCACCCTTCTGAAGTGTTATCTCCATCCTTTAGCAGTAGGGAATGATCTAATCTGGAGAAGGATTGGTGAGTCAGCTTCTTAGTTGTCAATTTCTAGATCCCTTTGGGGCATCAAGGATGAGATGTTCTCTTATCTCTTCCATTTTAGGCTTTTCCTCTTGCTCCTGATGATATTTTTTATTAGGAAATTTAGGAACTCATTTTTCTCTTTTGCTTTATAATCCATATCAATCAATGGCCCTCTCCTCCCATATGTGTCCTAAGCTTGTT
Source organism: Tetrastigma voinierianum (assembly GCA_016808115.1). NCBI lineage: Eukaryota > Viridiplantae > Streptophyta > Magnoliopsida > Vitales > Vitaceae > Tetrastigma > Tetrastigma voinierianum. The sequence continues at coordinate 287,715 of JAEQBH010005686.1, forward strand.
AGGTTTTCTTTCTTAGCTTTTTCTTCCTGGAGCCTTTTCAGTTTCTTACAATCTTATCAATTTTTTTGTCTTGGCAAGTTCACTTGGGGGTTCTAAAGTTCTTAAGATTAAAGCTTTTGGTTAGTAGCTAACAAGAAGGTCAACGTTAATCAAATTCTACTAGAGCGAAGGGCTTACGGCGACTTTGATAGGGTCCTCAAGGCCCCTCACTGCAAGTAAGCAATTCTCACTTTACAAATTTCCATTGAATGAAAAAGTAATTACACATTTGTATGATTTCTCCATATCGACCTCCCCAGCAGGTTACAAACCTGCTCACTACTCCTCAATCCCTGCTCTCAGATCCCCCTCCTAACAAACTGCTTTTAGAAAGCCACCCAAAAGGACCACAATGACCCTTCTAAGGATCACGAAATACACAAAGATAATGCACTCACAGCAGACATAAAAATGCCATAACAACAGACTCAATTATCCACTAATATCACCTAACATTGCAGTCTTTTAAATTGTCAACTGGGCTGCTCTTTCCCTTCTTCCTCCTCACATAGGTTATTTGGATTTGGAGCCTATCAGAATTCAGTTTGAATTATATGTTTGGAGACCAGGGAAACAATTGGTCATCTTGTTATACATTATTCAGCAGCTTGGGGATTTTGGCATCGGTTGTTCAGTATTGTTAGGATGGATTTAGTTCCTTCTCAGAAGTGTGGAAGAAATGAGGATAATTTCCTTTCAGGGTTTTATAGGCATCTTAGAGGCAGGATTATTTGGCATGTGGCTAGTCTGTTTTTAATTTAGTTCAGGTGGGAAGAGACAAATGCCTAATACTTTTAGTTTGAAAGCTAGGTTATTAGAGACCCCCCTATGAAGTTTCGGCTTTTCCCCCGTTTTGTGTACGGATGATTGTTAGCAATACCTTTGCAGAAACCCCTTTGAATCTAATATTACTGGATCAAAACCTTTTATGTCCAAAGGCTTATAGTTTGGTAGGTACTTTCTGTTTGCATGCTGCCTCTAGTGGATTTCGTAAATTTTATTTGATTCAATGTTCTTTTGGTAACCCAGCATGGGATAGAAGGTGTCTATGGAAATCATTTTATGTAATATTGAGAACTATTCAAACCTGTCAGAGTGTTTTCCCATTCAAAGAGATCTACTAGCTCTTATGGAGGCTTTGCGATAGGCAATGGCCATGTGTTTATCTAACCAATATATAGGTGATTCAGTTGTGGTAATTTCATGAGCATCTTGTTCTTTTTATTTTTTTGATAAGTGTCATTTCATGAACATCTAAACGGGAGAAAGGTTTGCTGAAGGTTGATGGGTGACTTTGCCAAATTTTAGGTTTAGCCTGAGAGTTGTGAAGCTCCTTTCTTAGGTACTGCATTAGTTAATGAAATTGCAAATCCTTCAGCCAGATGAAAAGCAAAGCAAATTCTTTCTTTAGTGGGACCACTCATAAGTGTGTATAGGTGATATTTGGGCTTGTACATGGCTTTGATAAATTGGAAAACTTGTTTCATTTTTTAATGAGTGGTGCGTTAATGTTTTTTCGTTTTATTAGCAACTTTTGTACATTGTGGGAATGTTTTTATCTTTCTATGTATTTAATAATTCAATGCAATGAATTTTTGTTTCTTATTTAAGCTGTGATGAGATGAATGAATCATAGTTCTTTTGCTTCCTAATTTGTAAGAGTTTAATGATACTTGGGTGGGTGATACTCTTCATACATATCTGCCTCTCCTACCTCGGACTGCTTGCATTATGTCCTCTAGCATCACTTCTTATATGAAAAGATAGTGAAGCATGGTCAAGGAAGGGTAACTTTTTTTATGACGCTTCTTTCAATTATAACCGTGTTGTAATTTCTGGCATATCTGGAAAATTCTGCTTATTTATTTATTTTTTATTTTCTTGATTTCTGTTCAATTTTGAATGTTTCATTATTGGAATAAAGTTCGATTTGGACTCTTCATTATTAATATTATTATTATGTTCAATTTGAACGCTTCATTGTTAGTAGATATCTGAGATCCTTTTCTGTTTAACTTTGCTCTTTTTGTTTCTTCTGACTACCATTTGACAGATAATGGTTTTGATTGGAGAGACTGGTTCCGGAAAAAGTACGCAGTTGGTTCAGTTTCTAGTTGACTCTGGTATTGCTGCTAATGATTCCATCGTATGTACCCAGCCCCGCAAGATTGCGGCCATCTCACTGGCACATAGGGTTAGGGAAGAAAGTAGTGGATGTTATGAACATGATTCAATAATCTGCTATCCGGCATTTTCTTCATCTCAGCAGTTTCAGTCCAAGGTAATATACATGACTGATCACTGTTTATTGCAACACTACATGAATGATAAGAACCTGTCTGGGATCTCATGTATCATTATTGATGAGGCTCATGAGAGAAGCTTGAATACTGACCTTCTTTTGGCTTTGATTAAAGCTTTACTTTCTCAGAAGCTTGATATGAGGGTTATCATAATGTCTGCAACAGCGAATGCAGACCAGCTTTCGAAATACTTTTTTGGTTGTGGAACCTTCCATGTGGTGGGGAGAAACTTCCCAGTTGATATCAGATATGTCCCTTCTGCTTCTGGAGGAACTTCTGGTTCTGGCTCTATTGCATCCTATGTTTTAGATGTTATGAGGATGGCGAACGAGATCCACAAAACAGAGAAAGAGGGGACAATTCTTGCCTTTTTGACCTCTCAAATGGAGGTGTGGAATAAGTATGAGAGTTTCAGGTTCTTCTGCAGTTGCACTGGCTTTACATGGAAAACTTTCTTGTGAGGAGCAGTTCCGTGTTTTCCAGAGCTACTCCTGGGAAAAGAAAAGTTATATTTTCCACAAATCTGGCTGGAGACTTCATTGACAATTCCAGGGTGAAGTATGTTGGTTGATTCTATATGGTTAAAGAGAGTAGGTTCGAAATCTGGCACTGGCATGAATGTCCTTAGAGTTTGCAGCATCAACCAGAGTTCTGCCAATCAACGGGCTGGCAGGGCTGGGAGAACTGAACCGGGAAGGTGTTACAGACTCTATTCAAAGCATGATTTTGAGTTGATGCCTCCTCATCAGGAACCTGAGATTCGTAGAGTCCATCTTGGGGTTGCAGTTCTAAGGATTCTTGCTTTAGGAATCAAGAATTTAGAACATTTTGATTTTGTTGATGCACCTAGTGGTGAAGCTATTGACATGGCCATCAGGAATCTTGTTCAGTTAGGTGCTGTTACTTTAACAAATGATTTTTATGATTTGACTGAGGAAGGTCGATACTCTAGTTGTTGTGCTGAGCTCTGCTCGGTAAACTAATTCTCAGTTGCTTTCATCATCACTTGGGTAGAGAGGGTCTTGTTCTTGCTGCTGTTATGGCAAATGCCAGTAGCATCTTTTGTAGAGTTGGTAATGATGAAGAGAAGCAAAAATCTGATCGTCTCAAGGTGCAATTTTGTCATCGTGATGGTGACCTTTTCACTCTGCTCTCTGTTTACAAGGAATGGGAGCGTCTACCTGCTGAGAAAAGAAATAAATGGTGTTGGGATAACAGCATCAATGCCAAATCCATGCGAAGATGCCAAGATACTGTGCTTGAATTAGACAAGTGCCTTAAAAATGAACTTAGAATCATTATTCCTACATACTGGCGTTGGGATCCTCACAACCCTACCATGCAAGATAAGCATTTAAGAAAGGCTATACTTACCTTTTCAGAAAATGTAGCCATGTATTCTGGGTATGATCAACTTGGTTATCAAGTGGCATTAACTGGACAATATGTTCAGTTACATCCTGCATGTTCTTTACTAATATTTGGTGAGAAGCCTAGCTGGGTAGTTTTTGGTGAAATATTGTCAATATCTAATCAATATTTGGTTTGTGTAACTGCCTTTGATATCGACTCTTTGCCCTCCATCTCTCCCACTCTGTTTGATGTTTCTAAGATGGAGAGCCAGAAACTGCAAACGAGGAAGATCACTGGCTTTGGAAGCACTCTCCTGAAAAAATTTTGTGGAAAGGCCAACAGTAGCTTGATTCATCTTATATCACAAACTTCACATCCTGAGGCGGATATCCCCGTATAGGTGTTGAAGTCAAGGTCGATCAGAATGAGATTCTGTTATTTGCTTCTTCAAAGGACATGGAAAAGGTTTTTCGTATTGTAAATGATGTGTTGGAATATGAACAAAAATGGTTGCAGAATGAATGCACAGAGGAATGCCTATATTCTAAAAAACATGGTGTAGCACCTCCTCTGGCGCTATTTGGAGCTGGTGCTGAAATCAAGCACCTGGAGCTCGAAAAGAGATGCTTATCCATTGATGTATTTTTATTCAGATGCGAACACGACTGATGATATGAGCTCTTGATGTATCTTGAAGAGCATACCTCTGGCAGTATTTGTTCTTTTCAGAAATTCACAGGCAGTGGACAAGATAGTGAGGAAAGATGGGGCAGGATAACATTTCTTACTCCAGATTCTGCTAAAAAGGCTACTGAATTAAATGAAGTTGAATTTGGAGGCTCCTTGCTGAAGGTAACTCCTTCTCGCAAAACATTGGGAGGCAATCACAAAGTGTATCCATTTCCTGCTGTGAAAGCAAAAGTTTCTTGGCCTCGTAGACAAAGTAAAGGGTTTGGAATTGTGAAATGTGATAGACATGATGTTGATTTTGATCCATGATTTCTCTGATCTGCTGATAGGAGGGAGGTATCTTCGATGTGAGAGCAGTGCAAAGTACATGGATTCTGTGGTGATCGGTGGGCTTGATAAAGAACTTTCTGAAGCTGAAATTTTAGATGAGTTGAAGACTGCTACGAATAGGAGAATCTTGGATTTTTTTCTGGTCAGAGGAGATGCAGACACCTTCATGTGGTGCTTGTGAAGAAGCTCTCTTAGAGAAATCTCTCCTTTTCATGTCTAAGACAAAAACCTCATGGAAATTCCTTTTGCAAGCCCAGGTATTTCCTCCCTGAAGCAAAGGACTCTTTCATGAAAGCATGGATCACATTCATGGAAGACTTACTTGAGGCAGCAAAAGCTTTGGAGGAAATAGATGGCAAAGTATTGTCTGGTTGTCGTTCATGGCAGAAGATCAAGTGCCAGCGGGTGTTTCATAGCTACGTATCCTGTCCTGCTCAGGTCTATCCTGCCATTGAGAAGCAGCTGGATTCTTTGCTTGCAAGCTTCAAGCGTCAAAAGGGTAATTCCTGTACCATTTACTTACTGTTTATGTAGACATGATCACTTTTCGTGTCTAATATTGTTGATTTATTTAGTCTTTTTTTTTTGTGGCTGCAAGTTGTAGAGATATATCCTGTTTTTCTCAAATTTATATCTGTGCTTCAGCTTTAAAATAAAATTATTGTGATAAATACTCAGGCTTTTTGTTGTTTCATGTTTTGGTCAGAAACATATTCAAGTATTAACATAGCAGTTTGATATAACTTTCCTGTTGTCTGAATTCATGTCAATGTGTATTCTAGTTATATGACTACCTTTATAACTAAATGAGTTTTGCTGATATTAATGGACCACTTGTACTTTCACAGACTGTGTGGAAGATTAATTTTCATTATTTCCTTCTTTTCCCTTCTCTTTGAGGCTTTTAAGGTTAGTTTTAGAATGTTTTTGCTTAAAAATAGGGATACGGCTGGGCTGCTTGGTCAATGCTACCTTTGTCAGTCATGGCTGACTTATAATTTTTCTAGACTTCCAATTTAAATAGTGCATCTTATACTTCTACATCTGGCAATTTGTAATAGTGACTTATTACTATGAAAAAGAAGCTTTGCAAAGGTAAGCTCCATGGACTATCTAGTTGACAGCTTAATGCATACAATGATGTCTAAGAGTAAAGGGGCAATTGGGTGTATAAACTTGAGCGGAAGCTACTTATCAAAAAAAAAAAAAAAAAAACTTGAGCAGAAGCTTTGAAATAATAATGCAACCGACCGAACTTGTCTTTGGAAATTTTAAACATCACTTAGATGTTTGATGCATACTCATACTATATGAATGGTCATGGGTTTTAGAATTAAATGGTTTAAACTTGTCTATCAGTTTCCATATCTGCTATTCTTACTTAAAACAGTGTTAAATATGCTTCTAGATTCATCTAAGAGAGATACAAATTTTTAGTTGCCTTCTTGTTTTTTTCTTTAACTCCAGAATTGACTTCCTCATTTTTTTCTCTCTTGTTCTTGGTACTGATATGACTTGCCCATTTGTGTTGTTTTGCTTGGAATATACTGACTTGATTTAGTGGATCTTTTGCTTTAAGAAAATGATTATATTTATAACAAGGGACAATATGGGGTCAAGGTTGCACTTCTTCAAATTGGTCATTGACAATCTGGCGCAAGATAGAAAAAAAGGGGATGGAGAGAGGAAAAATGAGAAGAAAAGTAGGCAACACCCAATGAGTTTGAAGAATCTTCAGGGTTTATTGTTCCCTGAAAGTAGGCTTTAAATTGGCAGTGAGGAGCTCATTTAAATTAAAAATGTTATAGTATCGTAGAATTAGAAACTAGTTGGAAAAGAGAAACTTGCATTCATGTAGAGTGATGATATTTCAAATTATTTTCTATTTGGTTTGGGATTGTCTTGTATATAAATAGGTGATTTGTGATTAATGAAAGATACAGTTTTTCCTTCAATTATGTATAATTTCATGGTATTAGAGCCTAGGGCTAGAATTTGATCAAAAAGGGCAAAATTTTGGCAAATTTTCGAAGAAAAACCTCTCACTGCTGGCGACCAACTCCGACGACTCATCTTCGGCCGAGGACCCTCCCACTTGGATCGCTGTCAGCCGATCTATCCATCGTTGGTGGAATCTCCAGCAACCGAAGTCCCACGCACGACTGCCATCATCGGCCCTGTCCCTCACGCACTGGTGCGTGGCCCATAGTCTGGCCACCAAATTTCACCTCAAGTGTCGCCGGCCGCTGGCAAGCTCATCTACCTACTTGTATTTGATGTTTGAGCCATGCAACAGTGTTTTACAAACACTTTTATGTCCGGTAGTTTACCTATCCAGGGTTTTTTGCTTGTCTTCCTTGATTTCTTCAAGGTCTAAAGGTGTTTTGTGGATTATAGGGCCAAGTTGAGTTTTCATGGAAAGGTGGTCCTTTTTCCTACAAGATCTAACTTTTCTAGTATTTTTTGGATTTTCAGCGTCCTGTTTGAGTTAGATATGCTTCTATGACTAACAAGGAACCCTTAGGAGGAGTTGTGTTATTATTGCCATAATCTAGGCCATGTACGCCTTAGTAGGAGGTTGCAGGGTAAAAATCGAAGATTTCAGTCATCTCATTATCAGAAATTACTTAACTCTACATCTACTTCTATCACTACACTCGTTGAGTTAGGTAAAACCAATACCTGTTTTATTTCCTCTTCCTCCACATGGGTCATTGACTTTGAAGCCACCGATCACATGACAAAGTAACCCAAATTTTTATTTACTACGTTTTTTCACCCTTCACTTACCGTTACCTTTAAGTGTATGGGTTAACATCTTGTGTTCTTGGGTCATGGACAATTCATATGACTCTTCTCATCACTTCAATTCCACAAGCATGAAGCTTGCCTACAATTTCTTTATTTTAATTTCTATGAGTAAACTCACTTGTACACTTAATTGTAGTATCTCATTCTTTCCTGATTATTGTTTGATTTAGGATCTTTCAATGAAGCGGATTATTGGTAGAGGACATGAATTTGGGGGTCTCTACATCCTTGACACAGAGGTGCCAAAGTCTGTTGCTTGTTTTGGAGTTGTTACATCATTCGAATTACATTGTTGCTTAGGACATCCTTCTCTCTCTCTCTGTTGAAGAAGCTATATCCTCATTTTTCTAGTCTCCTCATTGAACTGTGAGTCATGTCAATATGCTAAACTTCATCAAGTACATTTGAGTCATAGAGTCAATAAATGAGCTTCCGCTCCTTTTGAGTTAGTTCATTATGATGTTTGAGGTCCTTGTCCAGTTATGTCTTCCACTTTGTTTAACTATTTCGTTACTTTTGTTGATGATTTCTCTCATGTCACTTGACTTTATCTAATGAAAAGTCGTTTTGATCTTTTTTTCTCATTTCCAATTGCTCAGTGGCCGAAATACGTACAATTCCACGCTCGCTCAAACATTGAGAAGTGATAATGTCAAGAAGTATTTGTCGAGAACCTTTCACCCTTCTCATGTTACAAATACGATTCTTCATCAGACCTCATGTGTTGATACACCATCTCAGAATGGGGTAGCTGAGAGAAATAATAGACATCTTCTTGAGACTGCCCGGGCCCTTTTGTTCCAAATGAATGTCCTTAAACATTTTTGGGCCTATGTAGTCTCCACAACTTGTTTTTTGATAAATAGGATGCCCTCGTCGGTTCTTAATTGGGTTACTCCTTACTACCGGTTGTTTTCAAATAATTCGTTGTTCCCTATTGATCCCAAGGTATTTGGATGCATATGCTTTGTTCGAGATGTCCGTCCTCAAGTCTCTAAACTTGATTTGAAGTCCTTAAAATGTATCTTTGTGCGCTATTCTCGTGTTCAAAAAGGGTATAAGTGTTATTGTCCCACTCTTTGACGTTACTTTGTGTGTACTGATATTACATTCTTTGAGACTATCCCGTTTTCCCTTTATTCTCCTCTTCCTAGTTAGGGGGATGATGATGATTTATTAGTGTACACTATTGCCTCACCGGCTCCTACTTTAGCTCCCGTTCTTGTTTAACCTTCCATTACTCAGGTATATTCTCGGCACCAGAACCCTCCACTTTCTAGTCCAACACCGGTTGTTTCGTTATCAAATCCAGCCGTAATGATGACTGATTACCGTAGTTAAACTTCTCGTGTGTTCACCCACCCGCTTGTTTCTTATAACCATTTGCTGGTCTTCCTTGTTTCTTTATTGCACTTTGATTCTATCTCTTCCTAATATCAGTCTGTGGAGGCTTATCTCACCCCGTCGGGCGTAGTGCTATGGTGGGATGAAATGAAGACTTTAGATGACAATGGTACATGGACTGGTGCCTTACCCACCGGAAAGAAGGCCATCGGGTTGTTGCTGGGTGCTCAGCAGTGAAAGTTTAATCCCGAAGGGGGTTTGTTGCTAGATTGAAGACCCGTCTTTTTGCTAAGGGCTATGCTCAGACTTATGGTGTTGATTATTCTATATTTTTTCTCCTGTAGCTAAGTTGACATCTGTTTGTCTATTTATTTCTCTTGCTGCTTCTTATGATTGAGACTTGCATCAGCTTCATATCAAAAATGCATTTCTACATGGAGATCTTTAAGAAGAAGTTTACGTAGACTAGGCTTCGGAGTTTGTTGCTCAGGGGGAGATAGGGAAAGTGTGTCGTCTTCGGAAATCTCTGTATGGTTTGAAACAAAGTTCCCGTGCTTGGTTTGGCAAATTCAGTTAGGCAGTTGAGAAATTTGTCATGTAGAAGAGTAAGTTTGACCACTTTGTCTTATTCTATGGTAGTGTATGTGGATGATATTGTCATCATTACAAGTGACTCCAAAGGTATATTATCTCTTAAATCCTTTCTTCACAGTCAATTTCACACAAAAGATTTAGGAATGTTGAAGTATTTCTTGGGTGTTGAAGTCATGAGAAGTAAGTAGAGAATTTAGTTATCTCAACAGAAATATGTGCACGATTTGTTATCTAAGAAAAGGAAATTGGATGCCAAACCACAGAAGACTTACGACTTATGTGTAGATCACCAAGGAAGAGACCTATTCTCACACTCTCGAGATAAAAGACTAAATGGAGAAATTAAATTATTTTACAGTAGCTCGTCAGGATATGGTTTATTCAGTAAGTGTTTTGAGTTAGTATATGTCATCTTCCACAATTAGTCATTGGGCAACTGTGGAGCATATCCTATGCTACTTGAAAGAAGCTCCTGGACATGGAATATTGTATAAGAAGCATGGACATACCAGAATTGAGTGTTTTCAGACATAGATGGGGCAGGATCTAAGGAAGATAGAATAATCCACCCTAGGATATTATGGCTTTTTTGAAGGAAATTTGATCTCATGGAAAAGTATGAAGCAAAGTGTTGTCTTGCGATCTAGTGCGGAGTTAGAGTATCAAGCCATGACACAATCTATATGTGAGATCATGTGGATACTTTAGTTATTGATGGAAGTGAGCATCGAAACTTCCGCATCAAAGAAAAGCTGAAGGATAAACTGCTTTCCATGCACAGCCTGAAATAAACACACAGGCAGATTGTCATTTTGTCCGTGAGAAGATCCAAATGGGTTGATCTCTATAAGATACGAAAGATCGCTAACGCTTGTAGACATTTTCACAAAACTTTGAGCGGATCGCATTTATCTTTGTAACAAGTTGGGCATGATCAACATCTATGCTCCAACTTGAGGGGGAGTGTTATAATATTGTAGAATTAGAAACTAGTTGGAAAAAGGAAACTTGCATTCATGTAGAGTTAGGAAACTTCATATTCTTTCCTATTTGGTTTGAGATTGTTTTGTATATAAATAGGTGTTTTGTGATCAATGAAAGATACAATTTTTTTTTCAATTATCTCTAATTTAAAAAAAAAAATCAACTAAAATTTAAAATAAATCCCAACAACCTAATTCACTTGGATAATGAACGGCATGAGAAAAATATGTTTTTTCTCACTGAAAGGATTGTCCATCAACTTTAGTGGGATTTATTGATTGGGTTAGATGTAAATGAGTAGGGGCTGTTTTTTGTGCATCCTAGTTGGGCTTTTGTGCAGTTTTGGGAGGTTGGTTTCCTCTTCTTGTAATCTTTAAGTCGCCACTTTAGCGTCATTTCATTAATATACCGCTTTTTACTTATTATAAAAAAAAAATCATAATTTACTAGTGGATCTGTCGGTTGAGTTATCATAAAAAGACCATTATGGGTTTGTAGATCCCTGTTGCTTGGTTATTTGCCCACCACCTATGATCGTGCAGCTTTTAAGAATTCATCTGAACCTTATCTTCAACCATTGTACCTTCTAAAATGACTTGCTAATGTCTCAACATGCAACACTCTCACTTGAAACTTCTTATGATGTTCAAATGCAGTTTAAGATTTTGGGGATATGAAGGTCGGGTGAGAATCAAAGGATATTCCCTATATATTCTTTGGTTTATCTTCTACATAGACCACTTATTGATTCATTGTAAAAGTGCTAAAATGTTGTGGAATCTTTTTTTGTCAATTGTTGGGATTAGCTGGGTTTTCCCGCATTTGGTCCTTCACACCCTTTTAGCTTGGCAAGGAGCCGCAAAAAGCCGCGAAAAATACATAATGTTCTCAGGCCTGCTTTCTGACTCTCGCGCGCTAAATAGTTGGTGTTCGAGAACGAGGTTACTTTGCCCAAAGGATTAAAGTTAACTTTGTTTCCACTCATGACTGGCTAACTCCGTATAGTGTTGATAACACGAACTCGCTGACTTCTCACCGTCGGGGGAGTAGGTAGGGTTATTGGGTTTGTTTCCTGTATGGTTTTGTTTTGGCTCCCTTTTGTTCACGACCTGTGTACTCCTGGGAACTTTTCCTATCTTTATAATATTTGCTTTTTACTGATAAAAAAAGAAACTCATACATTTTTTTGTACATTATCCTCCTTCTTTTTGCACTTTATTTTGTTTTTTTTTTGTTCCATTATTTTGTATATATATAGGTGTCTCTATACTATGAAATTAACTTACTAATTCAATAAAGAAAAGTATTATTTTCTTCTCTCATTTCAAATGGTATCAGAGCCATGGTTGGTTCTGGAGTGAGCCATCTTTCTCCGATTGCACCTTATTCGTCTGATCTTCCACTCCGATCTTCAAATGGATCTTCCATCGGATTTTCTCCGCGCTTTCGATCTTCTCCGTCTGGACTTTTGGCTCCGATCTTCCTATTATCTTCTCCATTCAACCCTCTCCGATGGACCTCTCCAAGGACCTCTCGACTTAATCTCTCTTTGATTCAAGACATATGTAACAAGCCTTTACAAGATATGACTTATAAGTGCTCTATCTTGATGAGCAGCTGATAATCAAAGAATATTCCTTTGATATTCTTTGGTTTATCTCCTATGTTTTTTTTGTACATTATCCTCCTTCCTTTTACACTTTATTTTGTTTCTTTTTTGTTCCATTATTTTGTGTGTGTGTGTATATATATATATAGGTGTCTTTATACTATGTAATTAACTCACTCATTCAATAAATAAAAGTATTCTTTTCTTCTATCCTTTCACAACTCCCTAATGATGAAGTCTACAGGACTTTGATAAGGAGATTTGCTAACCCTCTAACATGTAACTCTCAATACTTGATAGTTCTGAAGTGAAGTTCAGGAAATGCAAAGCCAGTAGCACCCTTACTATGAAGCCTCCCTCGATGATAAAGTCTACGCAACCTTGATAGGGAGCTTTTTTAGCTCCCTTCTTAGAGTGTGTGTTTGGTACATTGGAATGAAGAATCCCTTTCTATTCTTATTTTTCATAGAATGGAATCAATAATTTGATTCTATTCCTAGTGTTTGGATTAGTTTAGGAATCTTACATAGGAATGATTATTTATTTTCATTCCATCATTTGGTTATACTAGAAATTGGAATGAAAAATAAATAAATTGATAATAATACCATATCACATTATTTTAATTATTTTTATATTATATCCATCAAAAAATTATTTTAATTATATTTATTTTATATCCATAAAAAATTATTTTAATTATTTTAATTTTATTTTAAATAATAAACTTCTATGTTTTAAGCAACAGTAAGATTAAACAAAAACTATATAATTTTAAAATATAACCATAAAAAATCATATAACCCTATATACAAATATTTAATCATTCATTTCATAAATATATTTTATTTTATTTTATTTTTCAATTTTCCATCAAACATATCTAAAATGAAGGATATATATAACCTTCTCTAGAAATATATTTAAAAAATTACAAATATTTTTTTAGTTTATTTAAAATTAATTTATTAACTTTAGATCTATTTTTATTTTCATTCATCTAATATTATATTATAGGTGATTTTTTTTTAATTTCCTCTTTCATTTTCTAAAGTTTGAAACTTGAGGGTAAGTACATTTATCAATGATTTAATTATTGTTAATACACCCAAACAACAAAACAAATTATAAATTTTTTACTTTTTTTTCCATTTAAGTTTTCATTTATTTTCTTTCTTTCAGATTCTATACAACCAAACATATGCCTTATAATAAATTATTTTATTTTATTTATAATTAATAAAAATATAGTTAATCATTTTAGATTTTTGGATGATTATCTATGTTTATATTTCCTAATTTTTCTATTTTGATGAAATAACCTTTTTTCAAATATTTATTCCTAAAATATTTTGCAAAAATCAAGATCAAACTTGAGAAAAGTTAGAAATGTGGGATATGAGAAGTAAAATTTCAGGATATGAGAAATAAAATCTCAAAATAAAATAATAAATTGAAGTTTTTTTATATTATCTCTTTAGAAGAGGTAATCAAAATGCTACCTAGGTATGATGAATCAAATTCCTACTTAGAAGTAGGAGTTTGTTTCCACCGGAATTACTTTTTATTCCATTCCTATTTTTGTAAAACTTATCCAAACATAAGAATGAGGGATAAATGGAATGAGATTCCATTTCCCACTCTCTATTCCCTCGTGCCAAACGCCCTCTTAAGTCAATATAATAGGCAACTCTCAAACTCGAAAGTTCTTAAGTGAAATTTGGGGAATGCGAAGTCCATATCCTTAAATATGAAGCCTCTCCTAACGATGAAGTCTACATGACCTCTTCTTGTACCTCCCTGGGGAAGAGTCATTCTTAATCCTATTAAAACTAGACACCTCAACCCTCAGGGTTTGTGGTATGTATGACTCTTCTAAGATCTACACCTATAGGGTACATTCTTTTGTGTTAATGCACTATAGTTAGGTTTGTATTGCCTTCTGGTGGACAAACTTGACATCAATGCAGAGTCTTGGCAAAATTCAGTTGTTTTCCTAACTGGATGATGGGAAGGCAGTTTTGTAGTAGTCACAAGTAGTCAATGGATGATTAGTAATCCATTTCATGTTTCAATGCATTTTTTTATATATATTTTCCTTCACTTAGGGCTTCTGTATACTATATTCAGGATTTGGTTTGATGTTGCCCAGGCAGATAAAAATGATTAAAGTTGACTTTTAAAAGCTTGAAATGACTTTTCTGTCTATATACCTCAAAGAATTTCTCATCTCCTGTTTTTCATTCACTGAGATGAATACTAGTCTTTTTTAATTGAAAATATTTAGGGTATAAATCTGTTATTTTTTGTTTATATGCCCTCTTATTGTCATGAATGTGGTATGAGATGAGGAAGTCTAATGAATACTGGTCTTTGTCACTTCTTGCTGTGAAGCCTAAATTAAACTCTCATTTCTCCTAGTTGTTTAACTTGTAAATCATACCCTTTACTTTTGTTTCTTCTTAAGTCGGTTGGGAATTTCAGATATCATCATTCATTTGTCATTTGTTTTGTTAACAGGCTTCTGGTAAAGCTATCAGTTCTAAGTTGTAAACTTACAAGAATGGGTTGGTTAACAAGTTCATCTAGATTGCATGAATTTGTAATTCTTCCTTTTGGATAGGGTATATAATGTGTTTCAATATTGGAAAATTTATATAGACTTTAACAAAAGGATATTGTTTACCCATAAAAAAAATAACAAAAACAAAAGGATATTGTGACCCTACTTCTTGCATTCTAACAGTGTTGAGGGATTTTGTTCCTTTTTTCCTGATTTGGGATCTGGAACAAAGAATAGTTGCAGAAGCTTTAAAATAGACTTGGTGACCTAGTTTTTAATCTACCCAAATTGCTGTGGTAATCTCAGAATGTTTTTCATTATGGAATTTTTACACCATGACATAAACTTTAAGGCTGGGTTGTCATATTTAGTGCCTAAATAATTCAATGAACTGATTATCTTGCATAGTTAACCAATTTTATGCTCAGCCTTCGTTTTCATGTTTGAGGTTTTACTTTTTGGATAGTATTTCTAAGACTGGTATTCTCTGTTCTTATTTGATTGATAAATTTCTTTTTTTTTTTGATCAGTAAAATATTTGATTGATAAATTTCTGGAGTCTTATTTGGTTCTTCAAATCCCATTGGTTTGATTGTGGAAAATATATCAATATGACACATTATAAAAGGTTCTGCAATGGCCGAATGCTGATGGGTACAAATTGTCTTGTTTCCAGTGGCAAAATGCGATTTAGAGAGGAATCACAATGGTTCTTACCGAGTGAAAATAACAGCAAATGCTACAAAAACTGTGGCTGAGGTGAGAAGACCTCTGGAACAGCTTATGAAGGGGGAACTTGTAGACCATGCCAGCCTCACTCCTGCTGTTCTACACCATCTGTTCACCAGAGATGGCATTATGCTCATGAAATCAATTCAGCAAGAGACAGAAACGTACATTCTCTTTGACAGGCATAGGACTAGCGTAAGGGTTTTTGGTCCTCCAAACAAAATTTCTGTGGCGAAACAGAAATTAATTGAGTCCCTTCTAGCCCTACATGACAGCAAGCAACTCGAAATCCATCTCCGTGGCGGGGATCTGCCTGGTGACTTGATGAAGGAAGTGGTTAAGAAATTTGGGCCTGACCTCCATGGGCTCAAAGAGAAGGTACCTGGGGCTGATTTTACCCTGGATAGCCGCCGCCATATAATTTACATTCGTGGTAACAAAGAGTCGAAGCAAAAAGTGCAAGATATAGTTTATGAGATGGCAGAGAAGAGTGGTAGCTTGGATGAAAGGCCGCATGAAGAAGCTGCCTGCCCTATTTGCTTGTGTGAAGTAGAGGATGCTTATCGTCTAGAAGCCTGTGCACATACATTCTGCAGGTCGTGCTTGGTAGAGCAATGCGAGTCAGCAATCAAAAGCCAGGACAGTTTCCCTATATGCTGTACTCATGAAGGTTGTAGGACTCCTATATGGATTACAGACCTGAAGTCTTTATTGTTAAGAGATAAATGGGAGGAGCTTTTTAAGGCATCTGTAGGGGCATTCGTGACATCTAGTGGGGGTGCATACAGGTTTTGCCCATCGCCTGACTGTCCTTCAATCTATCGAGTGGCGTCTACGGCTAGGGCTACTTCTTCCACGACTGGTGAACCATTTGTCTGTGAGGTATGTTCTGTAGAGACATGTACTAGGTGTCACTCCGAGTATCATGAATACATATCATGTGAGAAGTATAAGGAATTCAAGGAGGATCCTGACATGTCCCTGAAGGAGGGGAAAGAGCACGTAAAGAGCTGCCCTATTTGTGGATACACCATAGAGAAAGTGGATGGATGCAACCATGTTGAGTGTAGGTGTGGTAGACACATTTGCTGGGCCTGTCTCGAGTATTTTGCGAGCAGCGATGACTGTTATGCCCATTTGAGGTCTGTACACCAGGCCATCATATGAATTCCCAACTTAACTTACTATGTTAGTAGAATTTACATATGTACATTTGAATGGCCCTGCCTCTGTACATATTCCTAAAATGTACAGTTTACCTTACACGCCTCCTGCATGCATGTTTATCCCATCCCCATGTGGATGTGGGTGGTTTTAACATATATGTTAGGGCATTGCATTCTAGCTCCTTTTCTACCTCTTTTCTCTCTCTCTCTCTCTCTCTCTCTCTCTCTCATACACACACACACGCACACAAACTCAGAATGAAGGACTTGGAATCTGGGTTACACTGTACTGCCCGATCAGGAAAGTTGCCGGAACTGATCATCCTTTTAACCAACATTAGAGAAACTAACTGCCATTTGGTATATTCTGCTCTTTGGTCTCTAGACTATACTGTTTGAGAAACGATAGTTGATTTTATTTACATCAGAAAATTTTAAAAATGTATAATATATTCCACCTTTTTAAAAATTTTTTTTCTCTGTTCTTGGATTCAAACCTGGGAGTACTCTATTCTTGGATTTTTTTACATCTATTAACTTTGCATTATATTATAGTATTATGTTTTTATAGAGATGCAAACATATTGCTTTTCCTATGTCTTGCCAAATCCTTTAACCACCGAGTTAGGTCTCATTGGCTACTATGTTCTTGGATTTGAACATGGGAGCACTCTGGTCTTGGGTTGGAACCTGGGATCTCCGGTAAACCCATCCCTGCGCCTATTTGTTTGCTTACATGTTACAATATTTCCAAATAACTGATAAGAGCAGAGATGCAGGGAAAAAAAATTTCAATGTTTCCAAGTAACTGATTGTAATTTTTCAAAACAACTGATACAAGCAGAAATGCAGGAGAAAAAAAGTCGTAAATTCAAAACAAGTATTTGCAACCAAATGTGATACCCAAACAAAACGCCAAAGCCACGATCAATGTCACACCACCTCCCTCCATCCCCATCCCCTCTTCATAATCATCTTCCTCCATAACTGATCCTCCCATCCCAACAAAACTCCACTGCTCTTGTTGTTTCTTTTGCTGGGACTGCAAATTAGACACCTGAAATTCAAGCAATTTTACCCACTGCCGATACGCCAATAACTGCAGAGACTCCACCAACAGAGCATTAGAAATAAAATCCCTCTCCTTCGCCATAACCGCCGCCTTCCTCTCCGCCTCTCTTGCCCGTGTCTGTGAACGATGCAGCGCCCTCAATAACTCCATTTTTTTCTCATCACGTGTTCCGTCTTCTCGCCCCATCATACTGCATATCCTATCCATGGAGGATATGACCGTTTTATTTGACCCTGCAAACACCTTCACCGGCGGCGGAAGATCGCAGTTCTGCATCAACTCCATCCCGGACTTCCTTCCTTGGCTGGGACTGTTCCATGACAATCCTGCCATCACAATTTCACTTTGATAAGAAGTTGATTTTTTCAACCCTAAAAAAGGAAAAAGAAAAGAGAAACCGTAAAAGCAAGAGTCCAGTATGAGGCGTGCAAGAAATGAAGAAGGGGAGGAAAGGGGGTTGGTTATGGAAGAAGTAATAAATGGATCAGATAGATGGAAGAATTGAAATAAATGGGGCAAATAGAAAATACTAAATACCTTCCTTGCTAGTTGAGACAATCAGGACGGATTCCCATGCAAGCCACCATGACCAACCAACCCCAAACCCCACACCACGTCTGACTTCGCTTCAACATGTATTCTAATTCAACTCTCTAACATCTCATTGGTACTGGCTAATTTTGTTGGAGAAATCTTCTCATTTTCAAAAAACTAATATAAAAGTCAATAAAAATATTACTTCCCATCTAATCATTTTTCGACTTGTACTAGAAGATATGCTTATATAAAAGAAAACAAAAAAGTATAAAAGATATGCTTATATGTTATTCAAACTCATATTGGTTTTGGTAAGTAAAAAGAAATGAAAGAAATCGGTAAATTTCCATTTACTAATCTGATTAGAGTTGTGGAAAGTGATGAGCTCCTGGCAGGGGAACCCACTAACTGTCTGGTACAAAGAGGGCTTCAGTGACTGTTATTATATGCTTCGTAAAATTTGAGGCACACTTTATTTCTAGGCTCTTGTTCTGATTCACTCATAGTAAGTCCTACATTTATTTTCTCAATTTTATTAAAAATTATGATTAAAAAAATCAATTTTAATCTGAAAAGTAGGGTGTTGTTACTTGTGCTTGAAAAGTTGTTTCATTTTTTTTTCAATCAAATTTTTATAATTTCAATATTCTTTTCTCAAAATGATTATTTTAACACTTCAACTTTTGGCCGAAGGAAGAGCTGGCTCAAATGAAATGTCAGCCTTATTTATTTATTTCATTTCATTTCATTAATTCAACCCTACAATCAATTGAGAGTACTACGGATCTGTCAACGTTTGAATTGAATAATGAATTTTGTATTTAAAAAAAAAGAAGAATTTAACGGTGTCTGAATCAAATTCTAATAATTACAACGCCAACCATAGACTTTCTAACATTAAAATTCAAGTGAAAATTTTAGGTTTCAATTGATTTTTTTTTTTAAAGAGCTCAAGTAATGTTTAAAGAAAATTAAAGATATAAGAATTTGGATTCCTAGAGAACTTAAATGTACTTAGGAGATTTGTAAAATGGTATTCTATGATGTATTGTAGGGATAATTAGCCTTCAAAATTTACAAATATTTCACATAATTTTCAAAACTCATTTAAAAGATATATGTTTGTAAGGGACAAATATATTCTTAAAAGTTGTCATAAAAT